>JACDOX010000676.1:99570-121135 GCA_014549065.1 Cardinalis cardinalis
TCTGGCTCCCAAACTGTAGGATTTGCGAGCACTCCAAATTCTATTATCGCTGATGGGGGGTTAATTATTAATTTATTCTTTAATCAAAACTAATTAAAAATAATTTTGAAGAGTAGGAAGCTGCTTATTAGGATGCCAAGAAGGAAATTACTCCATAAACTGGGCTGTGAGACATCCCCTAAACCCAGATGTTTGCTTTATTGCTGCTGCTGCCTGAAGAAGCCAGTTCCAAACTGCACATCTGCTTTACAGCACCACTGCTCAGGGGCTCTGGGCTCCAGGGAGTGCTGCTGGGCAAAACCCCTGGTGCAGGGCAGGAGCAGGGTCTCCCGGGCTCAGCTCTGCCCTGTCTGTATGGTCCTGACCAGCTTTGGCAGCCCTGATTTACCTGTTTCATCATGTTTTGCCATGTGTCACAGGGCAGAGCTGGAAAGGGAGCTGCCATCTCTGCCTCCAGCAGTTTGGTTTGTGTGATGTGTGGTGTCCCATAGGAATTTACAAGGTTACACCAGAAGGAGCAAGACTGGCTCAAATTCATTGCCTTTTTGCCTTCTCAAAATGAGAGCTGACAGGTTTGAGTTTGTTTCCAAACAGAGCTGCCACACAGTTAGGTTGTAGTGTTGGCTGGCCCTGCTCATGTTGTGGTGTGTGTTGGAGCTGCATATTCCAATTAACTTTTTATGGCCTTGCACAAGGGGGAGATAAGTTAATATGAACCAAATGTGTGGTTAGCACCGTGGTACCTGCTGCTCCTCTCAGGGAATCCAGATAACAGCACTTCTGGCTCCAGAGAAAGGAGAGAGTAATTGCAAGTCAGGGCTTTAYAGGAAAAACCTTGAATTGGATAGTTTAAGGCGGTTTCCAATTGAAAAGAAATGCAGAGCAGATACATGACCCCAAAAAATCCTGCAAGGTTTCTGAAATGTATTCAGAAAATATATTAAAACCATACTGTGGGTTGTTTGAACAAATCAGGGCTTTCCCCAAGAGCTTTCTGCACCTCCAGTTTCATCCCTGTGACTTGAGCAGGAGCCCTGAGCCCATGGGGGTGGCAGAGCTGCTTTGTGTGAGGCTGTGCCAGGAGAGGACTGGGCACCTGACATGGGCTGGGCTGTGAATTGCAGCATCCCAACCTTACTGATGGTTGGATTCTCTGTGGCAGGGCTTCAATGGGCTGAAAATACTCCCTGTATCCTTCCTGGTGTGTTGRCTACTTCTGAACAGTGAAACGGTCATTTTCTACCTAATAAAACTCCCAGTGAGAAAAATGTTGATGTTTTCTACCTGTCATCTAGTTCCTGCTCTCTYTCACCTATCTGCTCTTTCTTTATCATTTTAGTAGTCAAAGATACAGTAATGAAGGATGATCAGTCTTAAATCAATTAGCAGAGCTGCTAGTTAATGCACTGTGATTTTCCTCGAGTGAGGAAGCAGGTTTGAAGAGTGGCATCAGATGAAATAGGAAGCAAATTACCTTCTGCTTTCTTAAGGATGCTGTGAAAACCAATATTAAAATGCCTGTTTATTCTCAGCCCCTACCCCCCGCCTTGTGACAGCTGTTCTTAACTCTTCTAAAGAGTCATAACCATCTTCTTTATGATCTATTCCTTTTTATAACATTTATGTTGCAGGGAAAGTTGTCTAGTTGTTTTAGTGATGCCTGGCTTCTCCTCCTGGCTCTGCTATTGTCTTTGGCCCTGATTCAGCAAAGCACTTAAGCACATGATTATCTTTACTTTTATGGGATGGTACATGTGTTTACAGCTAAGCATGTGCTTAAGTGCTTTGCTGAATCAGAGATTTTGTCTGTAACCTTGGATTTATGTCTCAACCTATTCACAAGTAAAATGAGCTTAATGGTTACCTCCAGTGATACCAGGAGATGCAAAGAAAACACAGAATGGCTCGAGTTTCTTTCACAAACAGCAAAACCCAAATGGCCAATATATTATGTATTGCTTTGTTTTAGTATAAACAAGCCTGTAGTGGGTTTCTCTAGCTGGAGCCATCCAGACATTTCTGACATTATCAGTAATCCATTACATTTATTGTTCCCTATGGGTTTGTTGTTCTTGTCTTCAGTGTTTTTGTCAAAACAACCCTCCCTTGCCTTTGGTTGTGTTTTCAGACACTTAGGTACATGTGTGTGTATATATATATATATATATATTTATATATAGATATATATATAGATATATGTAACTCTGCTTTCAAGTCCAGACTTGGAATTAAATCTCCTCTTAAATAAATAAGGGTTGTGCATCTAAATCCCATTGCCAGCTTTGAGAAAAGCACCCTCTGGATTCATAATAATCTGCTGGGATTGGATTGCAGTGCTTTGACTGATATGGCAGAAGTGACTTCTAAATCCTCACCAAAAACAACCAAAAACCAACAACCCAGTTTTCTTCTCTGGCTGATTTCCAGCACACTTTGGAGGGGCCTGAGGAGTGTTTTACCACAGGAACAGACAAGGCAATATTCTGCTGGAAGTAGCAATTCCCATTCCTTTGGAGGAGGGCTTATTCCTACCTTATTTTAACCTTTTTTTCCACTCAGGCATAATAACCCAAAAATACCAGCTTGCATTTGACATGATAGCTGTGCACCAAGGTGTGCACCACAGCTTCAGCAGGGACAGAGCTCCTGAAAACCACAGAGCTTTYACTCTGTGTCCCACTTGCACTCCCCAGGTCCCTCTGTGGGGCTGCATCACTCCAAATAAATCACACAAAATCTTTTTTAATCCCATCCTAAAAGCCCTGGTTGTATTACCCTTCATTATCATTTTCTGCTCCATGTTTTGTTGCCAACAACACAGGCAGCTTTTAGTGTTTTGCAGTACTTTTCAAAACCTGTTAAAATCCAAGTTCCCTTGGAGGTAGGGTATAACTCTACTTTCTTTTTCAAAGCCTTGGAATAACATTTCCTGTCCTGTTTCACATCTACTGTGTAGAGTTGAAAATCTTCAGAGAAGGTCAGATTTTACATTACTGCCTTTTGGAGAAAGACTAATTTTGGTATTGAGGTCATGATCTTCATACACAGCCATTTGCATTGGAAATTTATATATATATATATATATTTCAGAGAAGGTCAGATTTTACATTACTGCCTTTTGGAGAAAGACTAATTTTGGTATTGAGGTCATGATCTTCATACACAGCCATTTTCATTGGAATTATATATATATATATATATATATATATATATATATATATATATATATAATAGAATATATATAACCCTAAACATTTACAAATGTTTAGGGTTATTCATATTTCTAGGTAGAAAATAATTAATTAAATTCTGTCTCTTGACTGGCTCATAGATGAAGTGTAATGGCAGTTTGGAATATTCCCTAGAGATACTTCATGCCAGCTGTCAGTCCCATCATGTAGATTTTATCACACAGAGAGAATTGTTTGGGAATCCTTTTCATAAAATAAATAGAAATGCTCAGAAATCCTTAAAATAACAGTGAATGTTTAAAGAGAAACAGGTATTCTGTGGAAAATGGTGTATGTTTTGCACGTTTTGAAAAGTCTAACTTTAAATTCTGAAATTTTACACACTGGAAAAGAGCTGTACGTGGAAAGTTCGAGTTTTAGGGAAGTTTGGCACTAATACAGGCACAAGGACTATTGTTGCACTGCAATACCCAGGCTCAGCACTTCAATCTGCCTTGGGGACTTAAACCCTCACTTCAATAAAGTTAAATTATTGTACAATAAATAGAGATAAAAAATRAGCATGCTTAATGCAGAGCTGCAGGACTAGTTCTCTGTTGTCTATCAAGAAAACCAAGATTAATTGAGCAGCACTCTAAAAATAAACTCCCTGGATCCCCTGTTTGTATTGCAATAAACAGGGAAGCTGGGAGAAGGGGTTGGGATGTTTGGCACCCGTGCCAGGCAGGTCTGAGCCCTCAGTTCATTCTCCTTTTGGGTTTCTCATGTTTTCTGAGCATCCCAACACCTGGGACAGGACTCAGAGTGGCCAAGCCCACCCCTCAGAGTGTGTGGTTTCCTGGATTTTGATGGGTTTGTGTCCAAGCCAGAGCAGCCCTGGGTGAGAGGAGTTTCACCCTTGGGGGTATTAAGSTGATTTCTTGGTTATTCTTTGTGGATTTAAATGCTGAATCTGAAAAGCTTTGAGACAGTGTGTGCAGTGTGTTGCGGTATTAGAAGGCACTCAAGGGCTTTCTCAAGAAAACTCAAGGAAAAAGTTCCATGTGTCATATCCATGTGAGATATGGATGGATCTTGGGTAATTGATGGAATAAAAGAAAACCAAACTTCTTTTTGCCTCTCCCATTAAGCTGCAGTTTCTATAAGCTAGGTCAGTAGAGCCTTTGTAATTGGTTATGGGGCTTCAAAAGAAAATTCAGGCTAACAGAACAGCACCAAAGTTCCAGGAGCTTTTAATCATCTCTCCAAAAATTACCAAGAATTTCAGTTACACACAGGTAGAGATCAGCACAAATCATTTCCTGCAAGTGACATCTCTCACATGCTGGATTGCCTGATGGCTTTTGGTTGAGTAGCCAGTGGTTATCATCTCCTTGGTCCTGGCTGAGTTCCACCTGCATTTCCCATTGTTCCAGTGCAGTGTTCCACCTGCATTTCCCATTGCTCCAGTGCTGCTGCTGCTGCCCCTGATGTGGTGTCTCTGACAAGGAGAGCCCTGTTTGCCCTCCTGCTGCAGGTGTGGGTGTTGCCTGGGCAGCCTGAAGGGGATTTCTGATCCGTGAAATGTCAGTGGAGAAAGGGCAGAGTTGTTTTCAGGTGAGGGCTTGGCTGTAAGAAGACTCTCAGGAAGTTATGCTGAGAAGGGTGATTTACACAGAAGTGTGCTGAAAAGCCACATTAAGCTCCTTAAGTTTAATACAGTGTTAATTCAGTTGTGTTTACATCCTAAATAGCTTTCACATTAGTCAGGTATTGTCTTGCAGGGTAGTTGATATAATTTRAGAAATTACCTCTTCCTAGCTGGAGGTTGCCACCCATGGAGCCAGTGCAGGTTGTTTCAGGTTCAACAGAAACCATTTCTTCCCCATTTTCATGTCTGGTGTCTCCCCATGCTGATGCTTCCATTGGTTCTATAGCCCAGGAACCTGCAGAAACAGGGAACAGCCATTTCCTAATTCTCTGTACTTTTTACTTTTTGACAGGCCCTGGAAGAGCTGCTTCTTGCAGCCCCTCTCTGTGGGGAGGGACACAAGTTCCCTTGGGCTGCTGGGAAGGTGATGAGCCCTGAGCTGCTCCATTTCCCCCTGGAACAGGCCAGGGGGAGCAGTTCTATCAAGCTGTTCACTGCACTTCAGGAGTGAGTAACCCCTCACCCTGCTTGGGTGACACCCCAAGAAATCTCTGGCCAGAGGAGAGCTGCTGTCCTTAGCCATTGTGTCTGCTCAGGGCTTTGCAGCACTGCTCAATTAGCACTTCAYAAGTTTATTCAGATTAACTTGCAGTTTGTAAGTGTGAAAAGCAAGCCCTTGATGACACCTGGCTGTGCAATTCAGGGCTGTTTGCTGAAAGCCAGTGCTTAGGTAATTAATATGGTTGCACTTTCACTCATCAGTGAGCATTCACCTACAAGGACCAAGTTAGAATACATTTCTTTGTCCTCTCTAAAATAGAAGAGAATTTTACACCTTTCTGGCTGTCATTCAGCTGTGTGTTACAGCTTTCTGGTGACGCCAGCTAGAGCTAATTTTAATCTTACCAAGCCTGCCAGAAGATGAGTATTTTTGACATAGGAGTTCCAGGGTGCCTAAAGGAATTCGGTTCTTTATAAAGCCCTGTTTTCTTATTTACACCTGTCTACTTTGAGAATGTTTTTAAGTGCCTCAATTTGTTTATCAAGTGCAGAACATTTGTTCAAAACAATCTCTGTAAGAGTATTGCAGTCTATTAAAAATGGTACAATTTTAGGTGAGAGAGCTGTTAAACTGAAGAATTTGGAGTATTAAGAGCTGTCACAGCCAGGTGTCAGGGCCTGAGTGTCAGTGAGGCTCATCACTCCTGTAGTGCAGGGTGACAGGGTTGGTGCAGGAACTTAAGAGAAGCATAAAACAAAACTGTCATTAAACTTACTCCAGTAGTTTTTCACTATTTACCTTCATGTTTATTATTTCATATGACTTCACCCTGCCATCCCTTAGAGAATATTATTAAATATAATGAATTCAGTTAGTTACAGGCCCCATATCCAGGCTTAGCCTTAGAAGCTCCAGCTTCCCTTTGATCTTCGACATACCAAAATGTGTGATTATGCTATAAAAAGATAATAGAGAGAACATCAAAGGAAGGTTGAAAAATGCCAATGTGGCTTAGTAACATAACAGCTTAAGAATAGCAGCATAACATGGAGACAACCCTAGTTATGTCTTAATGCATTTTAATATGTGCTCTGCAATAACACAGTAACACTGGTGTCTGCAGTCAGGGAAGCTCTCCCTTCTCTGGGAAATCTTTTCAAATAGAGGATATATTTGTAAGTTACTATTACAGTCATGATAAGTTGTATGGAAGAAATTCTGTTGGTGTAGGTGATCACTGGAGAGGCTTTCCCACCTCATCCCTGAGCTCCTGTCATTCCACCTCTGGAGTTAGGCAGGGTTTAACCTTTGAAGGCAACAAGAACTGTCTCCCATGGGAACATCAAAGCCACTTTGGGCCAAAGCAGTGATTTAGGTGTACTTACTGTACCTCAAGCTAAATGTCAAGTGTGATTAAACCTTCCTATCATGTCGTGCTCCAAGTACAAAGTACAGGAACTGAGGAGGGGCTGCAAGCCCTGAAGACATCTCTGCTTGGAGGGGTTTTCCATCTGGATGTTGTGCTGTCACACTTGGGCAGCACAGCCCCTTTTCCTCAGGCAGATGGACCCTGTCTGGGGGAGGTGGGATGGATGCAGGCAGCGCTGTGTTAGGTCCTCTAAAAAAGAAGCTTCTTACCAAAAAAACCAAAAACCRAACCAAACCMAACCAAAAGCACGTGCTCCCTTCAGCACATCTGTAGCACTCTTGCTGCCTTCAGGAGTTCCCATCTTTCACCCAAGGGTTTCACCTGCACAGGTTATTCACAGAAACCCAGCAACAGGTGTCCCTCAACATCAGCCCCAGCTTTAAAAGGCAGGCAACATCTGAAAGACAAACAGATAAAAGTGATGTTACCAGAGCCTGGCAGAAGGAGAGAAGCACTAACCACCTCARTAGGGCCATGAGAGAGCCAAGGTTTTGCTCCAAAATCATTATTGATCACTCAAGTTGTTTATATGTAGAGCCTGGAGCACTCACAGAGTGTCCCCTGTGTCTGGCAGAGAATTTCTGATGGGATTACTGATACAGGACTTCTCAATTTTAAGAAAACTGCCCAAAATACCAAATTTAAGACTGAGGGTTCAGGTTCTTGACAAAGGCTTGGCACCTAAAAATTAAGTTTGTTGGTAGCTTTTGAAGAGCCCAGTATTTACTTATGTGGCCACACCTAGAAATTAAAGAATTCTGCTGGTTTTAGCAGGCTGTGGAAACTAAAAGATTCAAATTTCACTGAAGTGTTTTCTGTCATTATGGTCATTGTTCAGAAATTCAGTATGTGGAGAAGAGAGCTGACATCCCTAAGTCCTCTGATGGCATTAAACAAATATTTTTTCAAGACTGCCATGATGATGGGAGGTTTATGTGTGCAATAGGTAAAACTTTGATAACCATGGTCTTTCACCTTGAGGACAGGGGATTTTTTGGACAAAAGCTCAGTTGGCTTTAAACTGAAAGAGAGTAGGTTTAGATTGGAGATTAGTTAGAAATTCTCGGCCACTAAAAACAATAAAATCATCAACACATTAAGAAAGAGGACTTGTTAAGCCTTGAAGGGATCTAGTGGCATTCATGCCAGCAGGCACGAGCTGCAGGATTGTGTTTTTAATTCCTCTTTGTGTTGTTCTCATGAAGGATGAAGCTGGGAGGGTGTTGTGGTCCATGGTGGTGGTGGGGGCAACCTTCCCTGAGGGTCTTGTGCCAAGGGGTGGGAGCCACAAGAGCACAGCACACAGACAGACAGACAGACAGACACACACATGAAGCAACTTAACAGTGAAGACACAGGAGTGTCCAGGTGTCGAGTTCCAATGAGAGTTTATTGRGGTCTAACACTGAAGGGGTTCAGGGGCCAAAGACACAGACTAAGGAGGGTCCAGGGTATAAATCCAGGGAWGGGACCAATAGGGAATGCCAGGGGGGATGGGCAGGGTTACACAAACCARTGGGAACACAGGGAAGGGAGAACTCTCCAGAATATGAACATATAGGGGAAAGGGGCAGGGAAGGCCAATGGGCAGGACAGAACTGGGACAAATTACCATAGTGCTGCAGGGCACCATGGGGGAAGCCTCTTTCCTCACCCTGAGCTGTGAGGAGTGCCCAGAACCTGCAGTGCTTCTCTCCAGGGCATGGCTGCTGCTCCATCCCCAGCAGGCTCAGGGGACTCCATAGGAGGGCATCTGGGAGGGATGGGAGGTGAGCAGGAGGTGAAGGGGAAGCCCCTGGGAGGAGCCTCCAGGTGAGCAGGAGGTGAAGGAGAAGCCTGAGAGGTGCAGGAGGAGCCCCCACATGAGCAAGAGGTGAAGGAGAAGCTAAGGAGGTGCAGGAGGAGCTGCACAGGTGAGCAGGAGGTGAGGGAGAAGCTGAGGAGGTGAAATAGAAGCCCCCAGGTGAGCAGGAGGTGAGGGAGAAGCTGAGGAGGTGAAATAGAAGACCCCAGGTGAGCAGGAGGTGAGGGAGAAGCACAGGAGGTGCAGGATGAGCCCCTAGGTGAGCAGGAGGTGAAGGAGAAGCTCAGGAGGTGAAAGAGAAGCCCCCAGGTGAGCAGGAGGTGAAGGATGAGCACAGCAGGAGCCCAGGTGAGCTCTGTGGCGCTCAGCCCAGCAGTCAGTAGGTGGTAGTGAAGGTTTGCAGCCAAGGTGGTCTCCTAATGCCTCGTTAGCCACTTGGATTTTGAGTGGAGGATGGGAGAGCGGAGTAGGAAGAGCTGTGGTCTGTTTGGGGAAAAAAAATATCACAGCCTATTAGTTAGAAGCAATGAAATGGAGCCAACTTGAGGGACTCCATTACGCGCGGCGTRTTTAGGCAGCCGGTCCCCAGGTGAGCGGGGCTCTTCTGCAGGATTGTGTACTGCAAAATAATTGGGCCTGGGAAATCAACTGGGCTTCAGTGGCCTCGTGCAGCCTGATACCAGGCAAGGAGTACGGGGGGAGAACATTTTCTTTTCCTTAGTTTTCTTTTTTTTGCCTTCCAGTCTAAGGGCTGCAGTGAATACAAAGAGGAAACGTCATGCTGGATAGATTTACTGTCAATAGTTGTTTGAATAATACAAACAATGGCTATAATTAAATTTCATTTTGGCAGGGGATTATTTGAAGCATGTCATCATAACACCAGCTTGTAGTATATTATTCTCTTGGCATCTTGGACTTTTCCTATTCCATTCACTGAGTAAAAATGATCCAGAATTCAATCAGAAAAGGCTGAATCTGCAGGGATGCATGTTAATGCATTGATATGTCTAGAATCAGATTCTTAAATAAAACATCCCTGCTTATTTGTTTATTTATTTATTTATTAAAGAAGGTAAATTAGAAATGGCAGGACAAGTTGAACCAGAGCCCCTTTTTGCACCTAGACCAATTGCTAGCTAAAATCATATTGACAGTGTTACTGAGGGGCTGCAGTGATACAGGAACCACAGGTGAGGGCTGTGTCTCTTCCTTCAGGTGAGCAAAGCCACTGTTTGATAAAGTCAAAGTTGTCCCACAGTGGGCCCAGCACTCCCAGCAGTGTGTGTGGCAAGGATTCCCTCTATTCACACATATTCCCATTGGCTCCAAACAACACCTCGACCCAAGAGTGACATTAATAAAATGCAGCATTGCTAAAATGCAAGTTTTGTCTTTTCTGATGCATGTTAAGAAATGTTGTGAGGCATCAGCATTATTCAGTAAGTCATGAAAAATGGCATCTCTGGTCTGAAAATGAGAATGCAGGTCCAGAGCAGATCTGCAGATGTGTGGGGGGCCCATCACTCACTGTTAACAACTGCAGAGGTGAAAGGAAGGAGATTTGTGACCGTGCCTTAGCTCCTCAGAACTCTCACTAAACATCTCTGCTCTGCTCTTGATGACTGCAGAACCTAAGGTATTAATTTGAGCAGTGTAGGCAAGACTTCAGGAAATAAAGCATTATTGAGTTAAAAGGCACAATGTAAGGTGCTATTGGATTAAGAATGGGTGTGCTGCAGTGGAAGTTAATGGAACAGTAATAGTGAGAAGTGACCTYCTTCCCCTCCAGAAATGGAAAAAAAGCAACACTTAGCACTAGAAAATAAGATGGGAACCTCTGAGTGTAAGGTCACTGCAGCTCCCAGCACATGTGGCCCTGCWGTAATAAAATGGTGTCTGTGGCAATCCAGTCCATCACTCGTTGCTATTAGGACATAAACAGGATCATATTATGTTGCTCAACTCTTCTAATAATAGATTAGTGCTTTATGTGTCTCTTCCTTAAAATACCAGTTGCAAATTAAGAAAACACACAGAATAAAAAAGGAAGAWGTGATCTTATTCGAGAGCCACCTTTTCCTCTTAGCTGAAGCCATTTCTGTGGCACTCCTGCTTAGTCTTGCCTGCTCCACCAAAAGTGAGGTCAAAACCCCAACTCAAAGCAAACAGAGAAAGCAAAACTCCAGAAAAATGCCCTTCAACTCTGCATTTCTTGGGTGCAGGATTTTTTTAGATAAAAGCTGGAAGACAGAGTAATTAGCCTATGCATTTCCTCATTAAAATACCATTGGTAAAGGCATTGTTCCTTCAAGATGGTGCACACAAGGTTTATTGCATTGTGTTATGTCRCAAAGAGAGTTGTTGTCTGTGAGTGTGAAGAGGCACAGGAAGACTTGTCTGGGCCAAGTGTGGCCTTGATTATAGCAATATTGTCATTCACATGGCTTTATCTGCTTAGACAGCGCTGGTCAGTGACCAGGGGACCCTGGGCTGTGGCTTCTCTTGGAAAACACCAGATATATTATTATAGATCTATTACATAAATATAAATATAAATATAAATATAAATATAAATATAAATATAAATATAAATATAAATATAAATATAAATATAAATATTATCTAGATATATTGCTATTACTATACTATGTATATACTATATGTATATACATATATTGTATATTATATTGATATATTATTATTATTATTATATATATTGTTCTAAGTAAACTGGTGCTGCCATTGACTGACAAGTATTACAAGCACTTGTATTTTTCATCTAGTTGGTTACTGCACAGTGGATTTCACTTTGTAATGTGTGTTTAAACACCAGTTTGTGCAAAGTTAGCAAAATCCATGTTTTCCAGAATTTGACATCAGACTTTAAGGAACCATTACATGACTTATTTGTGGTAACTGAACTGTTTTAGAGTTTCTGTGGATAGCCTTCTCTGTACAAGTGGCATTGCTTTGCTCCCAGCTTGGCTCACCAGAGTGTCCACCCTGTACTGCTCATTGTGCACTTAACAGGCACAATTTGTGTCATTTCCATCCACTGGAGTCACACTTGCACTGTGGTATCAGCAGATCAAAAGGTATTTTAGAAAAGTAAAACCCAGCATCTTGGACTTCAAGGGCTGGAAGTGCCCTGGCAGAGATTTCATTGTGAAGATTGCCCAGCTCTGTGAAATATCAGTGTGGTGGATGACAGTGCTTTAAAACATCCCTGTCAGAGCCACGGGGTGTGTGCTTGGATGTAGAGAACAGTCCTCAACAGCAGCTGCACAGTTGGCTGTACTGGAGACCAAATGTAAGGATTCCTCCTGAATCCAGAGTTCTCCAAGGCTGGAATTTGAGGCTTTGGGCTGGGGCAGCCAGTGCTGGAGTCTCGAGGAGCAGCTGGAGACAAGGTTGTTCTTCAGGCGTGCGTGCTGAGAGGGAATCGCTGCCACATGGAACTGCTGCCACATGAACTGCTCTTGCTTCCATCAAGAGCAGCTCCCCGAGATCCCAGTGAGGAGAAGCTGGCTGGGAGAAGGGTGGCATCACTTCTTCCCTCCCTCCTCTCCTCCCTAATAGCTCCTCCTGCTGATACAGCAAATTTCCAAGCAAACTTTCTGAGCTACCTTGTTACTCAAATGAAAGTACTTTCCTACTGTGATTAGCATCTGTTTATGGGATGGGTTCTGTTTTTCATAATTAAATCCTGAGCAGAAATGCAAAGTCTGCTGTGTAAAAGTGTAATGAATCTTTATTGCTCCAGTGCAAATCAGATTTGTGCAAAAGGCCCTTTGAAAACAGTAATAAGCCAAGACATGTATTAAGTCCCCAAGATAAGGTTCTTGCTTTTCTATTTTCCTTTTATAAATGGAAATTGTAACTACCCACTGGATTTCATGTGACCTTTCCTGCCACTAAAAGTGATTTTAGCCTTGACCTTAAGCTTAGCACATGCCAGCCCCACCTTCTTCATGGCCAAGCCTCTAAAAATATATCTGTATATTTTAAGGAGTAGAAGCAGGGATGGGCTTTGTCTGCTTTCTTTGTGTGCCTTCAGTAGCAGTGAGAAGTGGGGAGGAAGGGAGGCACTTGAAAGGTCTGAGATACGATCTAATCAGCCATCCCAATGTCCATTTAGCACGAGCTGTAACATTTTAAGCATCTCCTGGCCACTCTCTCAGAAGGGAAGGCTCATGTCATCCCTTGTATTTTCCCATTGTACACATCATTTCCTGGCGAGCGCAGGATTTATTCCCCAGCTAAACCCTTCTTGACAGGTTTGTTATCTGTTCACCCGGTCGGCGAGCCCCTGAGAGCAGAGCAGGGCTGTTAGAGAGAGGGGGAGAGGGGAGGGAGGAGGGAGAAGAAAGAGGACTGGGAAGCAGGGCAAGGAAATGTCAAGCGAGCTGCCAAGGATGGATATTATAGCTGCTGGGGACCTTAGAGAGTATCGTGTGTCTTTTGTGTCTATTTTACAGTCAGTGCTTCATGTAAGATGGCAGTCTCGCCTGGACTGTGCTTAGTATTGATTTACTTCCAGGCAATGCACAGACCATTTTAGGAGTACGTGGGAGACTAGGAAAAAAACCCTCCCACCCCCCATTCCAGCCTGCATTTTTTTTTTTCTATAAGCAAATACATATAAAGTGATTTCTATTAAGTTCACTCTCCATCTTGTTTTTTTCCTTTGTTTTTCCTTTTCATATTAGCAGCTTGATCAGAGGCTTCTCAGTGCCCATAGTAAGTGATGTGGGTTATTGGCTTGTGTGCAGACTGCAAACTGTGCCCTTTCTGCTTTTGGAGAAAGAGCCAGAGCTCCTATAACTCAACCCCTGGTCCTGGATCCCAGCTAGCAAGCTGCAGCTGAAAGGTGCAGGCATGCTCAGTTGGAGAACCTGTTGTTTTTTTAATCTCCACGTGATGTACAGCCCTTATTATTTGCCGTCTGTTGTTTTCTGCAGTTGCTGCTCAGCCCTGGGAGCAGCATGCTGGCTGGGAAGCAGCCGTATGGCTGTGTGAGCAGCCAGCAGCTGCTCTGCTCTTGGAGCAGCCCTGGGCTGGCTCTGCTTCCCTCTGGCAGCCTCCCTGCTCCCTCCCAGGGCTGCCCTCGCTCCGTGGATGCTGCTGAGCATCCTCCTTCTACCTCCCCAGGGTTCTGCACCTTCCTCCTGCAGCTTGTCCATGTCCTCGCTCCAGGAGGAGCTGCTGGAAGGTTTCAGCTTTCTGTGAGGATGAGCTGCTCTGCAGGGTGTCCTGGTTTAGGGCAAATTTGGGAGAATTTTGGCAAATTTTGGGAGAAAACCTCCAAAGGAAGCCCCTCCAAAAAGCAAACACACACAGCCCCTCTCCCCAACTGGGTCAGGAAGGATTCCTTGGACAAAAGTGGAAAGAACCTGTTTGTTTAACAGGCACAGCACCCCCAGCACACAGAATGAGCAATTCCAGGTGACACCACCCTGTCACCGCTCTGACAAAGATGACAAATTCAGAAAGTCTCTCTGGGGGTGCTCGCTCTGTTCTCAGTCCCTGCTGTGCTGGGGCAGCTGCTGCAGTCACAAGGTGCAAACTCTCGGTGTTCCCAGGGCCCAGCCCGGAGCAGGCTCGAGTAGGGCCAGAAAAGGGAAAGGAGAAACAGTCCAGGGAAAATCGGGGCTGCTTAGCTAAACTAGCTAATGAGCAGGAGCAAAAGGCAAGAGCAAAGCACAAAGCAAAAGCAGCACCATGTACTGCCCTGTCTGTGTGTCCCACCAGCCGTGGGGGAGCGGCTGAGAGCAAAACTAAAACAAAACATTCACGCTTCAGAGCCAGTCTGGAAGGCACAGAACATGATATCCAGCATGAACAGAACACACCAATGGGGATACAAGCACCATAACGCCACCCTAGGACACAGGGTCAGAGCCTGAGTCCCTTCTCCATGCTGGTTTGCACTGGAGGCTTGCACTGCTGGTCACCAGGGTCAGCTGCTTGTGGCTTTCCTCCAAAATAAATCCACGTATTGCTGCCCCTATACATCTATTTACATTTACGCTTGTTTGCTGTTTGGAAATGAAAACAATTTAAAGGCTTTTACTTTGAAGGCTTACCAAAGTTGTCATGGTTTTGTGGGTTCTGAATTTAAGCAGGATTATTTTATCAAAGAGGGGTTTGTGTGTGCTGATGGGTTTTTCCAGGCCGTGTTGAACACGGAGCATTCTCAGGGTGCTGCAGGCTCCTCTCCTCTCCTGGGAGCAGGGGAGTGGGAGTTTGACAGGCAGCCCAGGGGAGCAGCACACCGGGGACAGAGAGCTGGGCTGTGAGCTCCATATGCTGTTTGAAAAGTCTCTGTGGAGGAGGAGAGTGCTGGGACAGGATGGGTGTCCAGGGAAATGCTGGGAAATGCTGCAATCCCCCTTCAGTCCCTGCCTGCCCTGCCGGGGAGCCAGAGGGTGCAGGGATGGATTTCCCACCTCTGACACCCCCATGGCCCCTGGAGAGCTGGGGGGACAGATCCTTCTCCAGCTTCTCCTGCAAGCTCAGAAAAGCAAAATCAATTTTTGCTGGCAAAAAATATTGACAATTTTAATAGAAGATCACTATAGGAGTGAAATATTCAGTTTTGAAGGTAGAGACCAAACAAAAATGTTCAAAGCGTTTCACATGTGTTAATTAATTTAGCAGGGCAATGCTTTTTTAATGAAGTCATGCAACAAGTTAAAGGCAAAAACCTGGGAATAAATAAAGTTCTGAGCTTTCTTCCTGGTTTTATAAGAAAGCACAACACATTTCTCCACTCATCAATTCCACTGGAGGGATCCAGTACGAAGAGCTGAGTAGAGAGATGTGAGCAGAGTGCTCGAAATGCTCTGTATTAGAGCACCACACATCCTTCTCTTTCTCTTTTCAGAAGCAAGAACAATTTGTTTCAAAGTCTCATTATTTCTAACTGGCTGCCTCATTAAGCAAGCACTGTGACGGCAGCAGAGTCTGTGATTATAAACACCAGGACAATATGTTACTGTGTTTGTAACTCCACAGACAGAGGGAAAAGGAATGTTTTTCCACCCTTCTGTGTCTAGTCAAGGTTAGGTTTTTTTTTCCTCCTCCCTTCCCTCAATCCCTCCCAAGCTAATTCTAATAGTAAAGCGTATCATTTATAATCTGCTAATTAAATCATTTCACTCCATTTTATATAATTTTTAATTTAGCATTCATTTTCAACTTAGCTTTTGGCTTCATTTACTGATAATAAACAGCATTGCACACAACACATGTTCCTCAAAACAGTCATTCACACACATACAGATGCCAGTAATTTTGCCAGTATGCCATGCGTATAAATATTAAATAAAACATCCCACCCTCATTTTACCCGTGATTGAATGTGCATGTTGCTGTTTCACTGTAATCAGGCAAAACATGACAAATTTGGGTGAAGAGGCTTCGGAGCTCTGTTGTTCAGCAGCCCTGGACCTCAGGAAATGTGCTGGCACTGGGGCAGCTCTCCCTGTGCTGACAAACAGGACCTGGCCTGACTCCTTCTGCTCCACTCCTTGGTTTAACACATCCATCAGCAGGCCTTTTTTAGGATCATGGAGGGCTSGAGGGTACCCAAAGSATCATCAAAGTCCAAATCCTGTCCCTGCACGGGGCACCCCAGCAATCCCACCCTGTGCTCCTCGGGGCTGTGCTGCTCCAGGAGTGGGGCTTTGGTGCACTCTGGACCATTAGGAGGTGGGTGGATCACCCAGGGTGAGAGGATGGTGTTTATGATCCTTTGGCTGCTGGAGGCCAGGCAGTCTCATCAGAGCTGGCATGCCATGGCAGTCCAGCAGCCTGAGCTTTAGCAGCAGCTTCCAGTCTAAGGTTTGATCACATCCAGCTCAAATCAAGCACAGATTTTTAAAGTTTATGTCATTTGAAAAAAAAAACATTTCAAATTTCATATGCCTTCATTTGGGGCCTTTCTTAAAACATCCCTGATGCTTTAAAGTTCCTTTAGAGGGATGAATATTGAGAATATTTGGCAGTTAATCACTTCTGTCCAGAGACAAGCACCCACCACAAGGAAACTGGATTATTTTCTTTGTTGAATCTCAAACTCCTGACACTGCAGTGTACCTTTTCATACCACATACAGTGCACATCTGCAGAGCAGTGCAGCCTCCGGAGAGCTGCAGTGCTTTGGTGATCAATTTGATTTTGTATTTGATGCTGTGTGTCACAGTTTGATTTAGTGTTTGACCCTGGGTGTCACAGTACCTGTCACAGTCTGCAGCAGGAGCTGCTGTGCACCAGGGCACTGGGAAATGGACAGAGCTGCTGCACTGATCAACACATCAGGCAGCGGGAGATAAACACAGGGCATTATCTCCTGGTGCTCCAGAATATATGTCAAGGTGTCCAGGGTTTACAAGGTATCCAGTCTGCTGTTTGTAAAGGAAGACAAAAAAAAAAGTCAAGAGTCAGTAGCGATCGTGTGTGGCAGTGCTTTGAAGAGCACTGCAGGGAAGGTAAAGAGGCAAAGCTCCCCCTCATTTATTTGAGCTTGTGAAAATTGCCATTGCTGCTGGATCTGCAGCTCTGAAATGGATTTTCTGAGGCTGCAAGGTCAGCGTGCCTCCCACCACCCCCACCCCAGCCAGCGTGGAGCGGGGGAGAAGTGATATCACAGACAAGATGTGCTGCTGGTACTTGCTGTTCTGTTAATTAATCACCACACCACTTTCCATTATTTCCTTTTAATTATAACATTATTTGACCATTCAGATTTGTGCTGATTAAACCATCATTTAATTGACAAAGTGTACAGCAATGCTAATGTTTCCTGTCAGCTTGAA
Source organism: Cardinalis cardinalis (assembly GCA_014549065.1). NCBI lineage: Eukaryota > Metazoa > Chordata > Aves > Passeriformes > Cardinalidae > Cardinalis > Cardinalis cardinalis. Next base: position 116,949 of record JACDOX010000676.1, read on the forward strand.
TTACACACGTGGCCCTCGTTTGTGCTGCCCCAGATGAGAGGGAAGGGCCCTTCTCCCACCAGCTCCAGAGCTGGGCCCTGCCCCAGCCACTGCCAGGCCCCTGCTCACAGGGAGTATGGAAAGGGAGCATTAAAAACCAGGAAAAACCCGTGTACATCACAGCAAAATGGACCTGAGTGTCATCAGTTGTTTCACAGCATCTGCTGCAGAGACTTCCTCTGGACTTCAGGGCAAGAAAATCTATTCAGATTTCAGGAGTGGTTGGTTGCGTGTTTCCTTGTTCTTTTGTTCATCATATTTTTTTAACCAAGTGCAAGATTAGCTTGTCTTTCCACAATCTCTCATTATTCTTATCTTTTTTTCTTCCCCCTTTTCTTTTTTTCTCTCTTTTTAACAGATTTGTTTTCCGCTCAATTAGACTTGTGATCACAAGAACACAAAGTAGTATTTTTCTCCTTCTGGAAAGACTCTTGCAGTGTGATGGGCAAATTGTCAGGAATAATTATACCAAATGGTGGCAAAAAATCGACAGAATAAATCTCTCCCTCCCAGTGATACATTTTATTTAAGACACAGTGAGCATCAAGCACATTTGTGACAAGGTGAAACCAGCAAGTGGAGCTTTGCCATGGGTTTATTTTTAATTGCTGCTGAACCAATTAGACAGCACAAAATGTTACATAAACCACAGATACACACAAACCTAACAATGTGGATTGTGTTCTTCAGTAAAGGAGCAGATGAGTTGGATGTGAGGAAGGATAATGCAAGACACTTTAGCACACCACCTGTCCTGCCAGAAGGGCTGGAGATGGCTGCTGTCACTGCTGCTGGGCGAGTCTGAAGGCATTTGAAGTTTTTGGTGCTCCTTACTCATCAAATCAAGCAGCCCTCAGGACGAGGATATGTTTTCTTTGCTCTGTTTCCTTGGCACAGTGTAGTAGAATGTTGGTGCGAATGGACACTTGCAGCTGATGAAAGGTATAAAGACCAGATTTTGTCTGTAAGCTTCACCACTGAGCTGTGGCTCAGATCTGCAAAGGCAGGGGCTTAGGACCCTCAGGCTTTTGGCAAAAGGTGCCTCATCTCCTGCAGTCCTAAACTTTCTGGGGGGACAGCAAAGGTCAGGCTTCTCAGTGGCTGAAATGGCTTATGGAAATAGAAACTGGGTTTAGAGCACTAATGTGCATTGGAATTTCATCCATGTAGTTTTCCAGTAGTAGAACTTTCAGAAAACTTTAGTGATTGGTTACTTTTAGTCTTGCAAAATATTTTCTTTTTTTAGTGTCTGAGTAGTTTTTCAAGTAGGGAGTCTAAGAAAAAATAAATTCTGGTGTAAATCCATTTAAGTTGGGGGAGTTAACAGGAATCTGCTGGTATGGTGGGGTAGTATTTATCCTGCCTTTCTCCAGATATAAAAGATCAGATGTTCATCTACCATAAATGAGTGTAGATTCCCTGAATTCAGTGGAACTACATTTGCACTGCCTTGTATTTACAGAAATAGCAGCATCTTCCTTGTGTGCTTTCTATGATCAGCATATCAGTTACAGTGCAACTCCTATTTTTAAGTGACATTAGATTGATTTTAGATTTCTCAACTTGAAGAGTAAATATTTCCCCCACTTGGACTGTCTCACAAAGGAGCCACTCAGTCATCCTACCTCAGTTATTTCTGGCCATGGTAACATCTCATTGATAGACATTTGGCATTCCCTGTGTAATGGGACATCTGCCTGTCTGCCTGTGTTTGGAATACTGATGGCACCGAGCGTTTCTGTAGTTACAGTGTGGCCCTCCATGGACTCATCAGTCTGGGATTACTACAGCAAAATAGCTGTGTATTTTGGATATCACCTTTTCATCCCTTATTGGTCAAAATATGATGGGGTTTGCAGATTAATATCCAGTGTATAATAAGTTTTTCAGTGTAAATTGACTTTCTGTTGAAAAACAGTGTAAGTATTATTCCAAGAAACAGAAGAGCAATGAGGGTGTGCACTGATTTTATTCATAACTTTTGAAACGTTCCCATTTGTGTGAGCAGGAAACTGGCTTCATTCTAGGGACAGAAACCACAAGCAGAATTACCTTCCCCTGTTCTATCTGCAGTGACAATCTGAGGGAACCCTCTTGTTTTTTAATAAAGAAGAAAGACATGGTGTTTGCTGTAAGCCAGAGAAAGGCCTGGGGCAAGTTATTGGTGGAATGTTTATTTCAAAGTGAAACTTTCACTGAAGTCCAGTTTTTGAGCACCTTTTACATAATCATTTCAACAGTAACCTGTTATGGCTACTCAAGACAGTTTTTAAATGGTTTTAAATAGTTTTAAATGGTTTTAATAGTTTTAAATTTACATTTATTGGCCACTTACTCTACCAGGACTTCTACTGAACAGCAGGTATTTGGATGTTTCGGTGGTGGAGCCCAGTAATTTGTGTGGGTTTATCTTTTCTCAGTACCTGGAGGTTTCTGGAGGTTTTTTATGGATGCTGTGTGGAGGAAGTCTGACAGCAGACCTCTGTACCAGATGAGCACAGAGGCTGTGAATGGCTTTAATGTGTGAAAAGCAGGAAAACCTGCCTGCCTTCAGTGAAAACCCATGAATTGGTTCTGTCTGTTGCATTTCCCTCTTATTTACTGATACATATTAGTTCTAAATAGGGTGCTTGTTCCCAGCTTCTGTTCACTGGCTGTGTGAGGTTCACAGTTGGATTTAATGATCTTCAAGGTCTTTTCCAACATAAATGATTCACTGATTCTCAGCCTGTCCTCCTCCTTCCATTGAAGCCCTTGGTTGTTTTTGGAAACAAGTGCTAATGGTGGAAAGGCTGCCCTGGCTGTGGGAGGTGAAGGCTCTGGAGTCCCTGCAGCAGGAGATTGGCTCCCTTGGCTGTCAAGACTTCTCCAGAAGCTGCTGCAGGTTCTCCTTGTCCACTCATGAGATAACTGCCTTACCCAGGAGCTGCAGAACCCCTGGGAGTATTGATCCTTGTGCAGGAGGAAGAGCAAGGCAGACAGGGCTGAACACAGCTGATGTTCACCAAGGTGGGTGAAACTTCACACACTTCTCATGGAGTCCCTGGGGAGGACCAGCACCAAATAAAACCCCTCTCTAATTGTCTCCTAGAGGAGCCCTGTCTCCTCTGGCTGCAGCAAGGCCAAGTTAGCAATGGGGAGTCCTGGGAGACAACTCAAATTGGTGAAGGGAATCTTGAGTGCAGGAGGAAATTGGGCCCCTTAGGACTGGGTCACCTCTGTGTGTGTGCCAGGGGCTTGGCTCAGCCCCTGGGTGAGCTGCAGGCAGAGGCTCAGGGGCACTGGGGGCAGATCTTTGTGGTGTTTCTTTGTGCTCATGGTGTGAGGGCCTGACTGGGAACACATCTTTCCCAGCTGTGCTGAATCACAGAGACATGGAAATGCCTCCCTCTCCAGCCTGGCCCAGCTGGACAACTGGATTTTCCTTTGGTTGTCAGTTCTGAGTTGGAAGGAAGACTCTGCCTGTCCCCTTGCACACTGGCTGGCCCTGTGCTCCTTATTCCTGATGATTTTTGGTGACACTGAAGCATCACAAAGTTTTCCTATGGATTTCCCTATCAAAATAATGACTGGTGTGATTTACATGGAATTGCAAGAGTAACAGCATAGCTCTAGACCATCCTGACTAGATTCAGTAGATACAACTATATCTCCAAACCAAATTGCTGTTTTAGAAAATCACATGGGCACAGTCACAGGTTACCTCTACTTTCAGCATGTCTGTATTTATTAATTTATTTCTGCATGTGCATACTTATCTCTGGACAACTGAAGATTTTCAGTTTCTCAGAAAACAACCAACAACCAACTGGCTGGAATGGGCAGCCATGTGTTGCATTCAGAGTGCATCCTGGCTGTGTTCCTGCAGCCCAGCACAGGGGAGAGCTCCTTGGACATGGCAGGATGAGAGCCCTGACCCAGTGTCACACCCTTGTTGGACAAATAGCATTTGATTGTGTCTCGGTTTGGAAAGCCAGGTGTCTGCTAAGGAAGGCAGGAGCCTCTCCTGAAATGGAAAATGTAAACCCCCTCCCTCTGAATTGCTATAAATTTTAAATTAAGGGGCTCTCAGGCAAAAAATATGGGAGCAGAAATAACAGTTCTTTACTAGGGAAGAAAATAAAAGGATAAAATAAACAATGCAGTAA
>JACDOX010000677.1:12488-25228 GCA_014549065.1 Cardinalis cardinalis
TGCCAGACACGGGTGTGCCCCACCCCACAACTGCCTTCCTTCCTTCATTCATTTATTTATTATTTATTTATTTGGATTTAACCCACTCCCTGCCTCCGGCGCTCAGGTGGCTGGAACAATTCTGGAAGTCAGCAGGGCGAGGTTTGGGGAAGCACCAGGGGAGGCAGGAGCAGGGCAGAGAGGCTGGGATGAGCCCAGCTCTCCATGCCCATCCCGTGGACATCACTCTGCGTGTCCCACCTTGTCCCCACCCTCAGTTCCCCTCTGTTTTTGCAGCTCTGGAGCAGCTGATAATCAAAAATTCCCCTTCATCCTCGCAGAAGCAGATGAAAGTGGAAGGAAACCCAGTCCCACCGCTCTCCCCCCMCTCCCGCCTCTGCCCAAACCAATCCCTGGGTTCGCTACCAACGTGAGAAATTTTCACCTCCAGAGAAGGTGTGAAACTTGGCAGTTGTGTTCCCTCCAAAGGGAATTACAGCCCTCGCAGAATGCAAACAAACAAACAAATGCAAATTAACCAGGAAAAGCATCGAGGTTTTTTTTTTTTCAGTACACGTTTTAACATTTGCTTCAAATTAACAAATCCAGCTGGAAACTCTCAAGTTGTTTTTTTTTTTTTTCCCCATCCAAATCCCCAGCTGGCTGTCCCTTGAGATGCCGGTGCGGGGTGACAGTCACCTGGCAGCAGGGGGGAATTTGGGTGGTGGGCAGGGGAATTCCTGAACCCCGATCTGCTCCAAGAAAAAAAAAAAAAAAAAAAAAAAAAAAAACAAAAACAAAAAAAAAAAAAAAAAAAAAAAAAAAAAACCAAAAAAAAAAAAAAAAAAAAAAAAAAACCAGAAGGGAAGGTGGATGCTGGAGAGGGGAGCTGGAGTCTCCATCCTCCCGCTCAGAGCAGCCTCTGGGACCAAAGGAGCTCATTCCAGCCGTGCCAGCTCTGCCCTGCGTCCCTCCGGGTGCCCATCCCCTTTGGCTGTGGTTATCCCTTCTGCACAGCCCCCTGCCAGCCCCGTCCCTGCCGTGGTTTGGGATGTTCCCTGCCCCCGGGTGATGGGGGGCGCTGGGCTGGGGCAGCTCTGGTAGCCAGGACACCCCCAAACGTCCTCTCAGGCCCGTGCTCCCCACACCAGCGCGGTGCTGGGCAGGGCAGGAGGCTCTGTGCGGGTGACAGACACGCCCAGGGATCCTGCCCAGAGGAGCAGAGCAAAGTCACCCTGATTTTTTAAGTTTTTCTGAGCCTTCTGCTGTTTACATTCTTGTAACGAACTTTCTCACCTCGTTTATGTAAATAACTCATTGTTTTATGGAGGAGGAGAAATTGGATGGACTGTTGGTTATGGCTCAGGGCAGAGGATCCAGCACCTGGAGGCTGCTATGGGTGGGAATGGGATCAGCAAGCTCCCCCAGAATCAGAAACTTCTCTCCGAGCTCTGGAGCAGGGCACAGATGTGCTCCAAAGGCTGGAGAACTCTCCCAGGAAAAATTCCAACAGAAACGGGGCTCAAGCTGGAGAGGAAAAGATCTCAGTGCCTGAAGGGGCTCCAAGAGAGCTGGGAACAAACTTCAGCAGCAGGACGAGGGTTGTGGTTTTAAACTAAAAGGAGGGAGATTCGGGAGAGATGGAAGGTGTCACCCTGGTTTTTGAAGTTTTTCTGAGCCTTCTGATGTTTGCATTCTTGTAACAAACCTTCTCACACACTTTCTGTAAGTAATTTATTGTTTTGCATTCTTTTATGAGGAGGAGAAATTTGATGGGCTGCTGGTTTGTCCAGTGTCMTTGGAGAGGTGGCACTGCCACCCTCCARTCCACTGTCACTTCTGGAAATCTATAAATGTYGGAGTCAGAATTAAACTTCRTCTCTKTTTTACCTTGTAGAGTCCAGTGTCTGCATCGCTTTATTTTGTGTCCTAGAGAGACCCAGGACAGGATTCACGTCCTGCTGGGGCCTCTGAGCAGCTTCACTCCTAGTCAGGGGCACCAGTCCTGCTCCTCATCCCGTCCCAAGCACCCAGCACGGTTTGGGGAGGACAAGAGGACTCGGAGCAGCCTCCTCCTCCCGGCGACAGCAGGCGGCACCGAGGCAGGGAGCACAGGTCAGGAGCATCCTCCTCCTGTCCTCCTCGCGGGCTCTTTGTGCCAGAGCCGGGCAGATGGGTGTCCCTGCCAGCCCGGTTCATCTGCCAGCCAATAACCCCGTGCTCCCTGCGCCCCGCCATTGTCCCCACACGTGTCGCAGCCTTCTGGCAGCCCCGGCCGGGCCGGCTCCGTCCCTTCTCCATCCCCTCGCATCCCGGCAGAGGCGGCGGCCCGGCCGGGGGAAGGCGGGATGGAGACTGTGGGTGTCAGATCGCATAAATCAAGCTCCAGAGCCTTCCTATTTAACACACTCGTCCCCTTCGAGTTGTCAGTGAAACCGTTAATTAATTAGCTAATCCCGCAATGAAGTGGATTGTAAATGGCTGTCCCCTCCCTTCCCCCCATTTAGGTAATTACTGCTGAGGGAGCTTTTGTCAGAGTAATTTTCCAGCAGGGACAGCCCCGGCTGGCGGAGGGAGATGAATTTAAAGAGGGGGGGAAATAATAATGCAGGAGGGGGGATAAAGGAGGGGAGCACGCTTTGGGGACACAGCAGGGCCAGCACACCTCTGCCCTGGCCTGTCCCAGCCAAGGAGTGACCAGCACAGGACACGGCCAGCACCCACGTGTGGGACACAGTGGGGAAAGGTCGTCCCAAGCTGCTCCACGCTGCTCCTGCAGTGGTGCCACAGCACCGGCCCAGCTTCTCTTTGCTCACACAAGTGGCTCCATCTCCTCCCTGCCTCCCCCAGGAGGTGTGCAGGCTCTGGGCAACACCAGAGTGCCCCATCCAAGGCCATTGAATGGGACTCTGAACAAGCAGGCCCGGTGGGAGCCGTCCCTGCCCATGGCAGGAGGGGTGAGACAAGGTGATCCTCACGGTCCCTTCCACCCCAAACCCTCCCAGCACTTCCTGATCCTGCAATGACAGCGGCAAAGCCCTGGCAGGCTTCCTACACCTGTCACACCAGGTCCTAGCAGGTCACACCTGCCTGTCCCCCCTCACCCAGCTACACCCTCTGAAGAGCTCCCCACCAGAACCTGGGCACTAGGAACCATGAAAAACCCCAAAGGCCCCAAGGGGGTTTCTTCCCCAAGCAAATGGGGATGGAGTTTCCAAGGCCCAGCAGAGGCATCAGCCAGGAGGAACCATGAAAAACCCCAAAGCCCCCTAGGGGGTTTCTTTCCCAAGCAAATGGGGATGGGGTTTCCAAGGCCCAGCAGAGGCATCAGCCAGGAGGCCTCAGCCCAGCACCTGTTGGGGCATTTATTTCAGAGTCAAGGCACCAAAATAGCGCTGGCACATCAGGAGCAGCACTTCTCCTTYACATCTTGCTCTTCCCATGCCCCTGCATGGCTCCAAGGCCTTTTTTGTCCCTCGCTGTGTCAAGCGAAGTTTCTGAGTGAAGATTTTTTCAAAGGCACGCCGGGTTTTAGATCCTCAGCTTGGTGTGCCCAAGCTGAGCTGTGTCCAGCAGAGATAGGGCAGGAGTGGTGCCAGCTGCCTGCTGCAGCCCAGCTGCCTTTGAACTGCCAGGCTCTGCTCCCAGYCCTGCTCCAAATCAAAGGATCCTGCTGCAAAATCACAGCTCGCCTCTCGTCTGGGGGCAGAGAAAGCTCTGGGTGCTGATAAATCCCCAGAATTGCACATCCACCCTCCCCCAGCCCATTCCTGACCTCCAGGCACTGGGGAAGGTCTGATGCGCGGCAGAAATGGGAGAATTGGGGATTTCTCCCTCACCCTAAGAGTCTCCCTGGAGTATTTGTGTGTGCTGAGCTGATTGAAAGGGCGAGAGCCCCTTCCAAGAGCTTCCAAGGAGAGTTTGCTCCTCACTGGAGGAAAATCTGTTCACTGAAGGGAGGTGGTGCCAGTTTAACAGTTTGTCTGTAGGGCAAACATTCCCATCTCCTCAAGAGGCTCCCTGAGCAGCCAGCCTGCACCTGGCAAAGAGAGGCACCACTTCCATCCTTTCCCACTTCCATCCTTTCCCCCGGGACACAGAGCAGCCTCATCTCCTGTTGGAAGCTCGCTTTACCCTACCAGGCTCCCAGAAAAACCTAATTACTCCCCAAAATGACCTAGAGAAGCATGGGTGGTGAAGGCAGGACTCCTCTTTCTGACTTGGGGGTGCTACAGCTAAAAGTGTGTTAATTCCCTGTTTTCCTAAATTTCTCCCCAGATACAGCTGGGGGAAACAGGGAAGCAGCTCTGCAGTTTGTCATGGCTTAGTTCTGCTGGTGGTGCAGGACTTCCCATCCTTTCACATGGATTCTTCTCTTCCAGCTGCCTGCAGAGTCTGCCAGGGGCAGCTCTTGGTTGTTTCTCTTCCCAAGGARCAGATCAAACCTCAGCATTTCACTCTAGAAACCAAAAATGAAATTAAAAATAACATCCCAGGACAGCCTGGAGAAATGCTGGAGGCAGCCTGGGCACAGGACCTGCTCTGGGTGTTCTGGTCCAGGAGTGCTGAGAGCCCCAGAGACGCTGGGGAGGGGATCAGGAGGCTCTGCTGAGAGCATGGAAGATCTTCTMTAAGTTATTGTGGAACATTTGGGTGTTTTCAGAGCTAAGGGCATCTGAGAGGCTGAGCAGCTCACAGTGGGGTGGTGGCTGAGATTTGGGCTGTAAAATTAAAAACTAAAACAAGGCAAGGACTTAACACTGCGCTCAAGGGATGCTGTCCTGGGCAGCAGCAGGGATGAGACAGCRTGAGGGGCACTGGTGATTCCTGATGGGAAACCTCACCCCAAACCCCACCACGAGTGCCTCTGTGGAAGGGTTTCTCTCAGCAGGACAGCAAGGGGAGAGTGAAAACCARCCCAGTTGTTCTCCATCCGCAGTGCCAGCGGCTGTGCCTGCTTTCATCTGCACCCCCCCCGTCCCTCCTGCCAGAACCGAGCGTGCTCAGCTGGGAAATGAACACCCGGAGGGGATTTAGGRGCCGGCAGAGAGGCAGAGCAGCCCGGAGCTGCTCCCTGGCACCGCGGCTGCCCCTCCAGCCCTCCCTCCATCCCTCGGGGGCTGGCCCTTGCTGCCACTGCCAGCCCCGCTCTGATAAATCAGTGATGCCCTGCTCTGGTACATCAGTGATGCCAGCCCTGCTCTGGTACATCAGTGATGCCAGCCCTGCTCTGGTAAATCAGTGATGCCAGCCCCTCTCCTGTAAATCAGTGATGCCAGCCCCACTCTGGTAAATCAGTGATGCCAGCCCTGTTGGTAGATCAGAGCTGCCAGCTCTGCTCTGGTGCAGCAGCTCTGCCCACCCTGCTCTGGTACATCAGTGATGCCAGCTCTGCTCTGGTAAATCCACTCTGCCAGCCCCACTCCGGTAACTTTGCTCTGCCATCCCCGGCTCTGCTGCCCCAGGCAGGGCTCCAGGGCCAGCTCAGGCTTTGCTGGGCTCCAGGGCCAGCTCAGGCTTTGCTGGGCTCCAGGGCCAGCTCAGGGGGGTTTGCTGGGCTCCAGGGCCAGCTCAGTGGTGTTTGCTGGGCTCCAGGGCCAGCTCAGTGGTGTTTGCTGGGCTCCAGGGCCAGCTCAGGCTTTGCTGGGCTCCAGGGCCAGCTCAGGGGTGTTTGCTGGGCTCCAGGGCCAGCTCAGGGGGGTTTGCTGGGCCCCTGCAGCACCTGTGCTGAAAGGCAGCTGCAGAATGGGCCAGAAGGGAGCAAATGTCACCTCCCGCGCTCCCGGCTGGTTTCAGTGACACAGGGACCTTCCCATCACTGTCCCAAAGCTTCTCCCTTCCCAGAGCGTGGCAGGGACTGCTGTGGCTCCAGCACCCGTGTGGCTGTGACCAGAGTATGGTGACAGACCCCTGGGTGCCCAGGTCCTGCCAGGACAGAGGAACTGCTGCTCCCCACACAGCGACAGCCACAGAGCCAAGAAACCCAAACTGGGTTTGGTCCTGGCTCTGACTGGAGTCTTTAGACTCTAATTTAAACCCAAGCAAACCCAAACCAGGTTTGGTCCTGGCTCTGACTGGACCTCCTCTGTCTTTAGACCCTAATTTAGACCAAAGACCGAGCAGGAGAAGGGTCTGTGCACGTTTACAGCCCTGTGGTCAGGAGAAACACTGAAAGCACAGCCCTGAGAGCATCATGGTCCTTCTCACCCCTTGCCCAAGCWCAGCTGGAGCCCTCACACCTCACCATGGCACAGGGAAAACACGGTTCCAAGCCACAAACTGCAATTAGTGACCAGTCAATGGTTGGACTTGGTGATCTTAGAGGGATTTTCCAAACTTAAAGATTCTCAGATTTCAGCAGAATGGCCTCACTGCCATCCCAAAATGAAAAGGGTGTTACACTCTGACTCAAACTCAGCATTTTGGAGTTGCTGAAGCAGTTTGGCATCTGTGTCCCTGTTAAATATACTGGATTTCATYACCACTGCCTCTTCATTACCACAGCTATTACAGTCTGTAGTGCCTCCACACAGCCACTGGTGACTCCTCKGTCTAAAACAATGTCTGGATGAACCTGGGGATTCCAGGCTGGTTTCCTGATAACTTCCAACAGCCACTCTTTCRCCAGGCACCAGTCAGGCAAGAAAACCTTTTCCCACTGCTGCAGCCAAGGGCTCAGGGCTGTGCCCTTACCAGGACCTGTGACCGTGTTCACAGGGGTCTCAGGGTGAGGGAAGAGATGAGGATCTGACTCCATGTTTCAGAAGGCTTGATTTATTATTTTATTATATATATTGCATTAAAACTATACTAAAAGAATAGAAGAAAGGATTTCATCAGAAAGCTGGCTAAGAATAGAATAGGAAGGAATGATAACACAGGTTTGTGGCTCGGCTCTCTGTCCGAGCCAGCTGACTGTGATTGGCCATTAATTAGAAACATCCAACATGGGCCAATCCCAGATGCACCTGTTGCATTCCACAGCAGCAGATAACCATTGTTTGCATTTTGCTCCTGAGGCCTCTCAGCTTCTCAGGAGGAAAAATCCTGAGGAAAGGATTTTCATAAAAGATGTCTGCGACCACCACTTGTAGATGTGGTGGTAAAAAGATGTCCTTGTAACCACCACTGGTTACAAGGAACCATCCACATTTAAAAAAGGCTTCTGAGCCCAGCCAGAGCTGAAGTCCCACCCAGTCCTCTGCAAAACCTCTTGCCTTGCTCCAAGGGGGAAAAGGAGCCTGTCCCATCCAGAGATGGGCTCATAACCTGGCTCACGGCCCTTCTCATGGCCAAACCTCAGGGAATCAGGGCTGTGCTCACCCTGCCCAGCTGCCTGGAGCTGTTGCCTGGGCATGGGTGACATCCCAGCTAAACAGTGCCCAGGTTTGTGTTTTGCCACATTTCTGAGGGCTGGCAGCAGAGGAGAGGAGGCTGCTCCACCACCTGCCCACCCTGTGCCCCTCAGCTCCCAGATTTTGGGGGAGGGAAGGAAGAGCAGGGGATGTGGGAAGAGCAGAGGGCTGGTGCTGAGCTGCAGCTCTGGGGGTGAAGCAGCAGCGAGAGGAGGCCCCTGGGGACGTGGGATGCAAGGTTTGCTCTTGCAGACTGAATCAAACGTTGGGAAGCTGGTGAATTAGCTCTGTTTGCTGAGCAAACGCTGCCAGGGAGGGATAGGCAGAGCAGGAGTGTTTGAGCACACAGTCCTTTATTTGCTAGCAAACACCTCCAGCTCCTCCTCTCCCTCCCCTGCTCCTCKGCACGCCTGCCCCAGCCTGGGCTCCAGAGGGGCTGAGGATGCCTTCCAACAGGAGGAGGGGGAGATCCCCCTGGATCAAGTGTTTCTTTCACCAAGCACTGCACCAGAGCAGCCACGGGGACAGTGGTGGCTTGTRGTCAGAAGCTTTTATCCAAAATAAATTATTAAATCCATTCATGCTCACTTGACTTCCTAGGGCTGTGTTTTCCACTTCAAACTAGGTTTGAGCTCTGGGTGGAGACGCTGAGGGTGCTGCAGGGACTTGGGGGAAGCTGGCACTGCTAAAGGCCTGGGGCTCAGCTGCAGAGCAGAATTGCCCCTTGACAGGCAGGATTAGATGGGGTTTTGGGGTTTTTAATCCCTCTTTGGGTGCTGATGCTGATCTCAAATCCCTCTCCCAGCTGCAGTTCCAACAGAAGAAGTAACTGAGCCGTTCTGGAGCTGCTGTGGGAATATTCCCTTGTCCTTGGCTAGCAGCAGCTGTGCCAGGTCCCCTGGTGTGCTGGGCCCATGTGCAGGTACAAGATGAGAAATGTGCCAGTGCCACTTCTCTGGCACTGGCAGGTGAGGGGGGGGCTGCACAAGGAGAGCCTGGAGGAGGAGGTGAAGGCACCAGGGAGGTGAATTCTACCTCAGCATTCAGCTCAGAGGCAGCTGCCAAAAGTGCTTTCTCTCGAGACGTTCCTCATTCCTCGTGCTTTGGAGTGGCTGCCCTGATCACCGAGCGTGCCCTCCACCCTGCCCTGCCTGGGCAGCACCTGCCCTCGCTGCTGGGCACAGAGCTGAGCCTGCCCTGCTGGCCTGAGAGCGCCGGGGGGGCTCCAGGGTGACCTCAGCCACACGCTTGTCCTGCTGCCTGGGCCCTCTGGTGGGTTTTCCTCAAGGAAGAGGAGAAAAGATGGAAGCTGTGCTGTGCATCCCRCTCTGGCGCCTAAACAAGCCCACACACATCCCTGGGAATTCTGGCTGCCCATCCATCCTGACATTCCTCCCACATCCCTCCACTCCTGGGTGTTCCCAAACCTCCTCCCACATTCCCCAGGCCTCCCCAGCAGGCTCCAGCCTGCTCCAGCCTTTGGCCAACAAACACATGGCACAAATCATCCTCCAGCTCCTGCAAAAACCRGGGCCAGTTGCCACCTCCATTCATAAAACATCCCCCTGCCACCAGCAACTGCTGGACCAGCTTTTGTGGAACAATCTTAATGCTCATTCACCCTTTGAAGGGCAGGTGCTTGGACAGCAGCTGTGCTCCGCAGGCTGCTGCCTGAATTACTCCTGGCTGGCACTGTGAGAATCATTCATTACCAAACTGCTCTGCCCTCGGCCTGGGGCTCCATCCAGTGCCACACCGCGGGGACAGGAGCAGTGCAGCCACCTGGAAAGGCAGGAGCACCCTTTGTGCCTGCCTGTGACCGTGTTCACGGGGGTTCTTGGATTGGGGAAGAGACGAGGATCTGACTCTGTGTTTCAGAAGGCTGATTTATTATTTTATGATATATATTATATTAAAACTATACTAAAAGAATAGAAGAAAGGATTTCATCAGAAGGCTGGCTAAGAATAGAATAGCAAAGAATGATAACAAAAGCTTCTGTCTCAGACAGAGAGTCCAAGCCAGCTGTGATTGGCCATTAATTAGAAACAACCACATGAAACCAATCCCAGATGCACCTGTTGCATTCCACAGCAGCAGATAACCATTGTTTGCATTTTGTTCCTGAGGCCTCTCAGCTCCTCAGGAGGAAAAATCCTAAGGAAAGGATTTTTCATAAAAGTTGTCTGCAACACCTGCCTGTGTCACATCACTGTGCCACTGTCACAGCACTCGTGGTGCTGGTGGTGGCAGCTTTATGTGCCCCCARGGGAAAGCTGTGCCCTGGCACCCCAGAGGAGGTGCACTAGAGATGAAAATGCACCAAATGAGCTTTCTCGAGGGGCAGGTTGGTGGTGCTGAGCAATCCTCACTGCTGGTTTGCACCACCCAGCTGGGCCCAGCGCTGGGGGCTCTGTCTGGGAGAAATTGTTGGGGAGGGGAAGAGTCTCATGGGCCTGCCCTGGTGAGGGCAAGGAAGGGCAGGCAGTGCTCTGGGGGCCCTGACAAGGCTCATCTCTGCATCCCCCCTCCCCATCAGCTATCAGCTCCATAGAGATTTGATCCCCACTGTGAGATTTTTAATTTAGGTACCTGGGTTGTGCCCTTTCCTTTCCTTGCAGGGCAGCACATTGAAGGGGCTTGGTCCTTCAGGGCAGAGGGAGCTAAGCACAGCCAGGCTGAGATGGTGGAGCTGGAAGCTCTGTTCCTCCCTGTTTGCAGGATCCCTCCTCGCTGCCCATGGGGCTCACTCCAGGTCTCTCTGCCCAGCTCTGTGTCTCTGGCTGGGTTTATTAATTGGGACTAATTAGCTAAAATCCCTGGCTCCCTTCAGCGTCGGGCCGTGTCTCCAGGCTGGGGTGCTCTGACCGCAGGCGCTGGGGGCTTTACCTCACCCAGCTGCTGAGCACAGCCAGCCTGGCTCCAAACCCCCCGTGGGGCGCTGCTCGGCGCTCAGGCAGCCCCGGAGCTCCTCCCTGTGAGGATGGCTTTGATTCAGGGCGTTCAGCACTGCMGGCAAGCCCAAGGCTCTGATTTACTCTGAGGTCAAAAGGTGGGACAGGGGAAGAGGGAGGAATTTATCACCTCCCGCTGCAGAGCCAGCACTGGGAAATCTGCCCTGTGCTCCACCATGAAGGCACAGCTCCCTTTCTGTGCTGCAGCAGGGACCTCCAGGAGCAGGGCAGGGCAGAGCCATGTTCGGTTACCTGGCTAACACCTTTGCAGCCCCTGGATCATGGAATGGTGGCATGGCTTGCTTGGAACAGATCCTAAAGCTCCCCCAGCTCCAAACTCCTGCCACGGACAGGGAAACCTCCTGCTAGGTCAGCTTGGTCAGAGCCCCACCCAGGCTGGCCTTGTCAGTCTGCTCTTCTTCCTCYCCCTGTGCCTTCTCCAGGCTCTCCTGGAGCTTTCCCAGCTTCCCAGGCAGGGCTGGAAGAAGGGAGCAGTGACTGGAAGGAGAGCAGGRCCATCACAGCTCAGACAATTGCTCCACAAACACCGGGTTTGGGCCAAATGTTTTTGCTGGCTGGTAGTGCCAGTTCAGAGCATCGGATTTCATCAGGCCCAAGTTCACCTCGGAGAGAAACCAGCTGGGAGTGGCCTGGACATTCCAGTGTCCCTGGGAAGCAGCGCAGGAGCTCAGCCCCACTGCTGGATGAGTCAATGCCTTCCCTGCTCCAGGCTTTGTGTCTCCAGGAGAGCACCTGGGCTGGCAGCAGGAGCATCCCCAACCCCTGAGCAGAGCCGTGGGCCAGGATGGGGAGCTGCTCCTTCTGCAGGGAGCCCAGCATGGTCACTGCTCTTATCAGCTGCTGCAGGCTGATAAGCAGTGACCCCAGCCAGCTGTGAGACCTTGGGGATCCCACCTGAGGATAAACCCATGGATAAACCCCCATGGCTGAAAGGGTGAATGCAGCAGATTCAGTGTGTTTGCTGCTCCTGTCTCCAGCTGAAGCTGAGCAGCTGCCTGAGCTTCTGGGAGTGAATCCCAGGGCAATGAGCCCTCCTGAGCCCAGGGAGCTGTGGCTGAGAGCCCCCCCTGGGCTGGCAGCCCCTTCCCTGAGCTTTGTGCCCGGCTCTGCTCACAGATGTTCCCCTGCAATGTCTCTCCTGGCTCAGTGTGGCAAAGACTGTCGGGACCCAGGACATCCCTCTGGCTGCCCTGGGTGATTCCAGACCCTGGYAGGGGGCTCAGAGACCTTGGCACRGAGTCACAAACACCTGTGCCTTGGATTTTAGCCCATGGAAACAATTACCAACTTTGGGTGAAGATGTACAAGCCACAAGAGTTTGAGTAGAATGACAGTGAATTTGTCACAGGGTGAAAAAGTAGAATTTTGGGGGTTTAGAATGGGGGTTCAAGAGACAAGATGGAGGAATCTGGGCATGTCCTGTCCTTCTTCTTGTCCTTCATCTTCTGCTGGGATGGTGACACTGTTTGATTGGTTTAGAGTAGAGACAGACTGTCTAACATAGGTGATAGTAATTGGAAAATTATTGTAAATAAAGCACACGTAGTTCTTAGTATAAAAAGCCAACAGCMCCCCAAGGGCAGGGACTGTGCCACAACCCGACCTGCTGGACAGAGCTCAGCAGGTGAGAGGAAGAGTGGAATAGATAAGGGAAAATAAACAGCCTTGAAAACCAGAACTGAGGAATCTCGACTTCTTCAGTCATGGGGCTGGGATAAAGAGAGACTTTCTGATACCTCAGGGACACCTCTAACACAGAAACCCGAGAGAAGACCAGGCTGGAGGGGCCTCTGCTGTGCTGTGCTGTGCACCTGGGCAGGGACACCCAGTACCTGGAGTCTCCAGCCCATCCTTGGGACACCTCCCAGCTCCAGCAGCCCCTGGACAGCCCTTGGTGTGAGGCCTGCCTGCATCCTCCGAGGCTGCCTGGCTCCTCCTGAAGGACCTGGCCATGGGCCCCACACCTGGAGCTGACAGGCTGTGGATAAAGATCAAATCCCACATCACRAAGGGGCAGGGAGAGCCCCCGGAGCCCTGCGGGGCGGCTCAGGTGTGTCCAGATGCACACACGCACTCTGCTCCCCATCTCCTCTCCCTCCTCCTGCTCCTTCCCCCTCTTTCATCCKTCTGAAAGGAAACCTGGTGGTTTCTGGGCTTTGTTGGTGGTTGGGAGGACACTGGATAAAGAGGCTGAGAAAGTGAAGGAGGGTGCACAGGGCTGCAGGAGGAGAAGGAGGGCAGAGCAGGAGAAGGAGGGATTCTCGGTATCTACAAGGGAATTAAGGGGCTTTTACCAGAGTGAAGAAATCAGCTAAAGAATGGCAGGCGAACAAAAGCAGCAAGGCTATGGACAAGTCTCTCTGAATAGATCCAGATCCCCTTAAGTTTGTAACACCCCCTACACACTTCTTTTTTCCCCCTTCCCCCCCTT
>JACDOX010000677.1:36337-57782 GCA_014549065.1 Cardinalis cardinalis
CTGCCGAGCAGCGCCGTGTCCCCTTCCCCACCCGTGTGGCAGTGCCACCGTGTCCCCCCGCCCTCGTCCCCCCCTTTCCCTCCTCTCTCTCTCTCTCTCTCTGAAAGTCATCAGGCCTAGCGAGGTCTTCTCCCACTTATGCAGCTCATGAATATTTAACAGCATCTGCTCTGGAGGCGATAAAGCCTACCAATCCTTGACAAATATGGCCTAATCTTTTCAATTTCGGGGTGCAAATATTCCTTCAGAGTCCTGTTTGTCACCTAGATTAATGACTCTGGCTCCCATAAGCCTTTGGTGCTAATTCAAGTGGTGGCTGCGCACGGCGAGGGATGCCGGGACACATCTGAAGGAGAGATTACTCACCGGAGAGCCCTTCCTGCAGGGCTCCGCTCCTCCGGGGCCGCCGGGGACCGGCAGCGGGCTCTGCCTGCCCGGTTGTTTGTTCCTCTTCGCGGCTCCCGAGTCCCCATCCCGGATCCGGKGTGCTCCAGGGGGATGGAGCTGCGAGGATGGGGGGTGGCTCCCCAGTTCCTGCTGGTTTTCCCCCGTGGATGGGGTGCGGCAGGAGACTCGGGATTGTCCCCAATCCTGGCTCCTCGTTGTGTGAAGCTGCTGCAAACAGCAGCCACCGGGCTGTGGTCTTTGTGAGGGTCACCAGGATGAGGTGGGAGATGAGAATCTGACCCCATGTTCTCAGAAGGCTGATATTATATTATATTATATTATATTATATTATATTATATTATATTATATTATATTATATTATATTATATTATATTATATTATATTATATTATATTNTATTATATTATATTATATTATATTATATTATATTATATTATATTATATTATATTATATTATATTATATTATATTATATTATATTATATTATATTAATCATATCATATCATATATCATATCTTATCTTATTCTATTCTATTCTATTCTATTCTATATTACGTCATATCACATCATATCATATTATGCTATACTAAAACTATACTAAAGAAAGAGAAGGATACATCAGAAGGCTTAACAAGAACAATAATGAAAAACTCACGACTGACTCCTCAGAGTCCGACACAGCTGATGGTGRTTGGTCATGAATTAAAAACAATTCACATGTTTGGACAAACAATCTCCAGRCCCCATTCCAGAGCAGCAAAACACGGAGCAGCTGAGGCTKCTCATCTTCCMAGGAGARGAAATGCTGGTGAAGGGATTTTTCAGAAAATATGACAGTGACACCAGGCCACCCGGCTGGCTGCAGGACTGGGCTCCCAGTGAAGCTCCATCCCTGGGAGCGTGGGGCACAGCCTGGAGTGTGGGGTACAAATAGGGAGTGTGGGGCACAGCCTGGGAGCGTGGGGCACAGCCTGGAGTGTGGGGCACAGCCTGGAGTGTGGGGCACAGCCTGGGAGTGTAGGGTACAAGCTGGGGTACGACAGCCAGAGGGAAGAGGGAATTCTTCCTCCCCCGTTGCAGGACCCCTCCTCACACGCTGCCCAGGGTGGATGTGGGCTGTGGCCGGGCAGGGCTCAGCTCTGCGCCGGGCTCTGGAGCTTTTGGCCAGGCTCTGGCTGGTGCTGGAGCTCTCAGAGCTGCAGCAATCCCAGACCAAGAGCCAGAGCRGCCCAGGCACGCACTGCTGGTGTGTGATTGCTCCTGATCACCAGAGAAAACACCGAGGGAGCGGGCAGAGCGGGCTGGGAGGGGCTGGGGGTCAATGCCCGAGCTGGTCAGCACCATTGGTCAGTGCTGGGGGCTCCGTTCCCTGTCCCCGTGCCCGCAGGGGCTGTCCCCATCCCCGGGGCCGCTGCAGGGACAGCCCAGCCCGGCTCAAAGGCACTAACAGCAGCCAGAAATCGAAGAGTTGTTATTATCCAGCAGGGGAACAATGGCCTGGCTGGGTGCATCCATCAGCACTCCRGCCCCCGGGGCTGGGAATGCGTTGAGATTGCAGATTATTTATTTATACTGGGAGACGGGGGATGCTGGGGGCACAGAGGAAGGAGTTTGCTCCTCTGGGCTCCACCCAGATGTGTCCAAAGGTTCTGACCGAGGGCAGAGGGAGGTCCTGGGGTTTGGAGCATCCTCCAGGTGAAGAGGGGAAGGGAATGTTGAGATCTASTGGAAATTTGCAGGTGAAACTCCCAGCACCATCAGTTTGTGTCACAAGGAAGCTCCGTGGGATGTGAGACTCTTGGAAAGCGGGTCCAGAGAATCCTCTGCTCCTCTTGATGCAAAATTATTTATTAAATTCTCCCTGATGGAAGTATCTAAGAGGCCCAGTCTGGAGGGTGTGAGACCTTTAAGGTTCTCATAAATATAATTTTTTGGCTCTGAATATAAAGTGTTTGCAAGAGTAGGACAGCCCTAAASTGATGGCTCAGCTCTGTACCAGGGAGCTGATGTTCCCCTGCAGAATGACCTGACTTGGGAAGAGGAATGAAGAGATGAAGAAATTGAACCAAAAACCTTTGTCCAATGGTGGCAGCAATCCTGGGTGTACACGGGAAAATGACCCTGAGTAAAATGTCCTTGCTGCTGCTAGATGGGCACAACTTCCACCTGATACAGGGAACTGCAGAGCACGGTGAATATTTACAGCTCATGAGCAGGAAGGCTTTATTTTTAGTTTTGTTTTACATTTCCGTAGCAGAAAATGCTTCCTCAGCCAGAGAAAAATACAATTGTGGATGAAATGAAAGTGTGAAAACATCTATTTTTTTTGGTAAGCAATAATCAGAAAAATGCTACTTTTCACCRGCTAGAAACAGAACGAAAACTTCTGAACAAAGCAAAAGAAAATTTCTGGGTTTGTTCCCACCTCAGAGCACTTTGTGAGCAAAAAGCCCTTCAAGCCTGGTTTCCCAGCTCAGCTCCTCGTTTGGGCTTGGCAGTGATGGTTCCTGGTTTTCCTCRGCTGATCCCACCCTGGTGCCGATGGGAGCTCAGGGCAGCGTTTGCAGCCCCAGCTCGGGGGGGCTGAGCTCCCCAAACCCCCAGTGCCCATCCCAGGGCCGGGAGGGAGCTGCAGCCACCTCAGCTTCCAGCACAGGGGCTCCATGGAGTTTGGGATTGAGCTGGGAGGGCTGGGGGGCCACCGCAGCCAGCAGCAGATCCAGGGGAAGCTGGAAACACTGGCTCAGGTGAATAAAACCCYGCTGCAATGCAAGGGGATGCTGCAAGCAGTGCTTCCTCCACTGTCAGGACCCAGCRCATCCCTCTGGCTGTCCTGAGCAGCCCAGACCCCTGCCAGGGGGCTCWGAGACCCTGGCRCAGAGCCCAAAACGCCTGTGGGTTAGATTATGATCCATGGAACAAATTACCAACCTCATATGAAGATCAGCAAGCCATAGCAGTTTAGGTAGAATAACAGTGAAATTATCACAGGGTGGAAAAGTAGATTTTGGGGTTTTGGGTATGGGGGTTCAGGAGGCAAGATGGAGGGATCTGGGCATGTCCAGCCCTTCTCCTTCTTCTTGGCCTCCATCTTCTGCTGTGATGGTGGCACTTACAGATTGGTTTAGAGTAGAAGCTCACTGTCTAACATAGATGATAGGTATTGGGAAGTAATTGTAAACATTGTACATGTAGTTTTTAGTATAAAGACATAACACCCCCCTGGGGGCAGGCAGAGTGCCTTGGACTGTCTTGCTGAGCTGACATCGGCGGGCCAGAGAAAATTTTTTCTAGATAAGATACAATGAACAACCTTGAGACCGAGAACTGAAGAGCCCTGACTCCTTCTTCAAGCGCCAGGCTGGGAAAAGAGACTTTCCAACTTTTCTTGGGGTCGCTCTGACCAGCTAGAGATCCCGACACTCCACCTCATCCCCTTCCGCCCACCCTTATCCTTGGGGGAAAACCAAAACCACCGCGGCAGCCTCTGGAGTTCCCCGTGCCGTGTCGCTGTGCCCAGAGCTGGGATCTGCCCTGCCGGGGGTGGCACCGATGGCACCACCAGCCCTGGCCGTGCCCGCTGTGGGGACAGGGGTGCGGGACCACCCCGCCGCCGCTGTGCTGGCATGTCCCTGCTGCTTCCCGCGGCTCCCTGCCCCCTSTCCTTCTATTTCTTCCCCCGAGCAGCCTCCGAGCGCCTTTGTAGCGCCGCAGCATCGTTAGGGCCCTCCTGRAACCGGGGCGGGCCGGGGCAGAGCGCGGCTCATTAGCCGGGCGCTTTGAAGTGGGCTCTGTTTGGGGTTCATTTGTATGCCGGCAGAAGGGAAACCTCTGTGTTTCGAGGATGTTTTTCTGGAGGGGCTTCCTGGAAACATAACAAACATGACCCCGAGGAGCGGCGCGGGGCTGGGCTCGGCACAAAGGCAGCGCCCGCCCGCAGCAGCGCGGCCGATTCCCCCGCAGAGCTCCGAGGCTGGCACGGAGAGAGGGGATTTGTGCACAAGCCATCTCTGTGCGASAGAAACAGAATTGCTGGCTCAGCCCCGCATCCTCCTGTCCCGCCTGTGCCCAAAGGCCGCCACATTCCAAGCGCCCGACGTGGGCAGGGACGGCACTCGCGGCATCAGGGACCAGCCCAGCCCGGCCTCGGGCACCTCCAGAGGGCCCAAATCAGCGCRAGGAGGTGCCAGGCTGGGCTCCCGCTCTGTGCCACAGGTCCTGACAAAGCAGAGCCAGGCGACTCCCGAGAGGCCGTCGCCTCCCCTGCCTTCAAGGCAAAGGAAYGCTGAGCTTTGGGGGGTTTGGAGGGATCCCAAAAGGCATTCCCGAGGTTCTCTACCTGYTCGGGATGAAGGGTGGATACCTCCATCCCTGCCCAGCCAGCAGCTGCCCTCAGGACACGGCTGGTGGGGATCTCCAGGAGAGGAAGAGCCGCCCCTGATGAGCAGAACGCGGATGGCTGTGCCACCTCCCTCGCCCTCTGTGCCTCCCTTTCTCCTCCTGCCTCTCCCTGGCTCCGTCTGGCTCTGCGTCCCCTTCTCCCCCCGCCTCTCCCGCGGCGCTGGCGGTGACAGGGAGCAGGGGACAAAGACGGATGGCGGTGACACGGGAGCTCCAGCGTGACCGCCGGCTGATGCATGGGCAGCCCTCGCTGGGTGCTCGTCCCCAGGGCCACAGATGACGGGCTGACCCCTCTGCCAAGGAGGTTTGAAGGGCAGCGTGGCTTCCCTCGGGGGGGAAAGCAGTGCCCTGTGTTTTACCGGGCACCTGGAGCACCTCGGCGGTGGTTTAGAGCATTGTCGCTGTGCCGAGCTCCTCACTTCTGCCAGCCGGGCAGCAAGGAGCCATCCCCGATCTCCTCCTCCTCCTCCTCCTCCTCCTCGGACTGCCCTGACAGCCCCGAGGGAGCGCTGGAGCTCCGAGCAGGTCTGTCAGCACCGCGGTCCCAAATTCAGAGCACGGCAGAACCCCGAGCTGACAGTGGTGGAGCTCTGCCACCCTCGGCATCCCTGCTGAGGTCCCTCCCTGTCACCTCCACCCTGCTGGGGTGTCCCAGGGCAGCCTGGCMGCAGAGCCAGCCCTGCCAGAGCTGCCGAGATCCCTCCTGGCTCCTGGAGCTGCTGGGCTGGCACAGAGGACCCCTGAGGGCTTGTGGGGTCACCGGATRGGGAGATGATTTCATCCTTGGGATGGATCTCTGGGGTCACCTCCCTTCAACTTCCCCAAGGCAAACCTGAGCAAAACTTTCAGCTTCTCCTTCAGCTCAAGCCTGCAGCACTGCAGCACTGCATTTCCAGGATGAAAGTGAATTCCTCTGGTATTTTGTCACATCCTTTGGGYTGAAGAACCAGTGGGCTCCAGCCTGGGAAATATTGTCAGACAAATCCATTGTTCTTCAAACTGCTGTCTCAGGATGGCTGGGAAATTCAGCTCGAAGCCACAGATTCCTGTCACATTTGGCAAAGCAGCTCACCTAAATAAATGTGTTTTTAACAGAGATACCACACTGGAGAAGTTGGATCATTTCAACTYGATGTTTTCAACTGAAGTGAAACAAATTCAGATCTTTCATTTCCCTTTGATAGAAGAGTAAAAACATGTTAAAAATAGTATGAGCTGCTTTATTTTTAACCCATCATTTCAGCCAACTCAAAAAGAAATAAATTATTGGGGGGGGGGGGGGAAATAAAAGTTTTTTCCCCAATAAACCAGCCAAGATGAGGCAGGATCTGGGAATTTGTGGTGCCAGGTCCTGTTGCTCCAAGGCAGCTCAGGGAGAGGGGACAGAGGTGACAGCCCTGGGTGGGGGCTCTGCCCAGCCATGGCCGTGAACCCAAAGCAGTGCGTGCAGCCAGCAGGCTGTCTGGGCTGGCTCTGCCTCCTCCCCAGGCTGTAATCCTGCCAGGAGGAGCGCTTGGAAAAGAGCAAGGAAGGAACAGCCATGCAAGGCTGGACAGATGCGGCCAGTTGGCAGCAGCCGCTAAATTAGCAGCCAATTTCCCGTGCACAACCTGGGGACCCGGGCTTTCAGCTGAGCACATTAAGGCTGGAGCCCCTTTTAATTGCTGTAGATCTTAACATGTGTCCCTCAACTCTGGGGTCCCTGGCAGCCAGCACAAAGGCAGCTCTCAGAGTGGGGGGAATGCTCTCACTGCTCTATTTGGGGTCTTGCTCCACACCTGGCGCGCTTGGGGTGGGCAGATTCAGGGTTTGGGCTGATTTCTCTCTTCCCCCAGTGTTTCCAACTCCATGGATACCAAAAGTCGAGGAGTTAAGCAAGGCTGGGGGTCAGCAGGGATGCAGCGAGGCCGGGATGTGCTCGAGGCAGGACACGGAGCTGAGGAAGCTGTGAGACCCTTAGCAGGTCCTGTCAGCCTTATTCACACCTTATCAGATGGGGGAAGCCCAAAGGGCTGCGAGGGAGGTAATTAATCTTGGTCTCGAGCAGAAAGGCTCCTGGAAAGGAGGGGGGAGGTCAAAATGAGGCACRGTTTGAGGAGAGATGGGAACCTGGTGAATGCTTGAGTGCTTTTTTTGCCCTTAATGTGGAGTTCACCCCAGATCTGAAGACACCTTTGTACTTCCCCCCCGATTCAATTTGGATTTTTATTTAGGATCATCAGTTTCTCCTCACCATAAAACACATCATCATCACTGTAAAGCACTTTTATGACACCTTTATCTGATTATCTGAAAGCACTTAATCAGCATTAACTCATTAAGCTTCCCCAGGCCGTGGTGGGAGGGAGGAAGGGGCTGGTGCTGGCTTCCAGTGAGCATCCCCTGGTCCCCACCTCCACAGGCATTCCAGAGGGAATTCCCTGCTTTCCCCCACGGATGSAGGCTGAGGTGGGCAGACACAAGGGCTCCTTGGTGGGCCCACTTGCAGCACCTTTCGGGGGAAAAMAGGAAAACCACCACACAGAGATTTTCAGCAGCACCAAAGAAGTGCTAGGAGTGCTCCTTGAGATGGTGTTGGGGTTTTGTCCTAAAACARCACAGAGGGTCTCAGAATATAACACAGAGAGGCTCTGACTGCAGAGCAGGCCAGAGTTGGTCAAACAACCCTCCCAACTCACATATTTGGGGCAAAMATGAAAATAGCAGGGGAAATACCCATTCGTTTTGTGCCAGCAAAGAACCAATCTCACCCGGAACTTTCTGAGCCCTTGCAGCCGCTGGATTTGGCCCTGAGGATGAAGGCCTCGAGCCCCCCAGCCTCAGCAGGGTGTTGTGGAGGCTGTGGGCTGCTGCCAGCCCCCTGCCATGGACACCCTGAGTCCCTCCAGGAACATACCAGGACAAGGCCAGCCCCAGCCCAGCAGCAGCCCTCGCTTGTCAGGGATGGCCATCCCCCGGCCTCCACGGCAAATTAGACCCCTGGAAAGGGGTGGTGGGCAGGGTTGCCCATCTGCTGCTGTTTTTGTCCCTCAATTAGGGCTCATTTCCCCGTGCTCACTGTGCTTCATTGCTTTCCGCTTCACGTTCCGCGTGCTTCGCAGGCACCAGCACGCAGCAGCTCTGGCTGTCTCCAGAGGGGCTTTGCCTTTGCATTCTGCCCATCCTTTTCCCCCCCACCTTTTTTTATCTCCTCTTTCCCAACTGGTTTTGCCCCCCAGCTCGYTCAGACAGCTCTGCCCTGGGCCAGCTCAAAGAGGGGGCCCTGACCCAGCGTGCCAGGTGCCCCAGGATGCCCCAGCAGCGCCCACCCACCCTTCATTTCACCCCCTGTGTGCTCTCAGACAGCTCCAGACCTCTCTGCAGAGCCTCCTCTACCCCCAGGGCACTGCTTCTGCCCCGCATCCATGTCTCCTGGCTGGCAMAGCCACAGCTCTCTGCTCCTGATCCAAGCCATTCCTCCCCCCTGGTCTCCAGCAGTCCCATCAGGGATTTTCCCTGCACACATGGAGCAGCTCCTTGCCCAGGGAGCCACATGGACCTTCAGGGTGGCTGGGCTGCCCCCGAGATCCCCCCAGGTCCTCTCAATTCCAGGGTGCCCAAATCCTCTGCTCTTTTCTTCAGCAGGAATTGGATGCACACATCTCTGTTTCCTCTCAGGGGAGAGGGGACAAACCTGCTGGGAATGGCACAGGACAGGAAACCCAGAGCCCTGCAAGGTKAGAGGGTCTGTGGTGAGAGGAAGGGATGAAGATCAGCTGTTCCTGAGGCTGCTTCAGCATTGTGAGCCTGAGGGGAAGAACATTTACATGTGGACTCAGAGGAGTGGCTGGGTTTGAATTCTGGCCTAACTGAATCACAAGGTGTGGGCTTGGGACTGGATTACAGGTCCRGCTTTCATGTCCTGGGAAAATCTGCCTGAGTTTAGGGGGAAAACAGAATTAGATGGGAAAAAAAMCCCAGATGCTGGTGTTGGGATGACTTGGGGTGCCTGGCTGTGCCCCCCRTCCCAGCCAGGGCAGTGGGGTGCAAGGACCCAGCTCTGCCAGGCTGCTGGTGCTGGGAACTGCCCCTGGCTGGGCTTGGGGACACATGGGGGGGGTCCCACTCAGCCCCAGCTGGCAAAGCTGCTGGGGAGCAGCAAAATGCTCTGGGGGCTTTGCCCTCCATGGGTCGCTGCTGCCGGGGGTGAGGGCACAGAGGGGTTTGGTCACCCCTCCCACAAACCCCACGCAGAGTCAAAGCAGCACTTTGTCTCCCCAGATCGAATCATTAGAGATTGTTYGGTTCATACAAAATAAATCAAATCACTAGAGATTGTTTGGCTCATATAAAATAAATTTAAAAGCCTCCTTGGCATGTCTGTGGGTTAAGTCTGTGTTAGGTAACAGAAGTTCATGAAGGGATCTCCTCCCTGTTTGAGCTCCTACCCTGACTTTTCCTTTTCCATTCCACCCAGGCATTTTTACCTCCCAAAGATATTATTATTTCATTCCCTTTGCAGCTGCCTGCAGCTCTTGATGGCCAAGCAGTTCTTTGACTGATAGAAAAAAGAAAAAGTTGAGCATCAGTCAGTAAATCAGTGGCAAGAGAAATGCTGAATCGTTGTATCTTACACTGGAACCTATTTTAGCTGGCTTTAGAACACATATCCAGGGCTGTGCAGGGAGGCAACAGGCTTTCAAGGCAAAACCAAAATAAAGCACTCCAGGGAAAGCAGAGCAATCCCTGGTTTTCATGGCTAAGGCCAAGGTAGCTCCAGTCCCTGCCTGAAGGTAAAAACCCTTTCCCCTGTGAAAAAGTGTGGATTTTGGATTTGTCCTGAGTAAAAATTAAGAAATAAAACCATTTTTTTTTTAAATGGGGGGTTTACATCGGGGCAGAAGGGAATCATACAAATTCAGAGCTGGTTTCTGAGCCCTGGCTGCACCTCTGGGCCAGGCAGGTGTGAGAGTGAGCCAGCCCCCAAGCAGGATCACACAATCCTGYTTCACACACCCAGGGAGAGCTGGCTCCTGTCCCAGAGCCAGGACAGTCTGGGGACACCAGGCAGGACACAGAGGCTTCCAACAGGGCTCATCCTCCCCATCCCACACCCCGTAAATGGGCACAGCAGCCGCTCTTTCCCTACTCACAGCTGCCTTTTTCTCCCTCTTTATCAGATGGAGAAGTGAGTTTCTAGAAGACGTTGGGCAAAATGCCCCTGAGCGATCCTGTCCTGGGAAGCTGCTGGATTCAGCCATTATTAGCAGCTACCTTCMCTCTTGGCAGGAAGATGGAAGTGGGAGAAGCCCCCAGGGAGTGCAGGGAGCTGGTGGCACTGACAGGGAGCTCTGTCCTGCCCCTGGCCGTGGCCAGAGGCTCCTGTCCCATGGGCTGGTCCCTGCAGAGATGCTTTCCCCTGCCCAGAGCTGCCCTTTCCCTCCACCCAACCCCAGCCAGCCCTGCAGAGCTCTCCAGAGCAGCCTCAGCACGCGGGTCAGCATCTCCCCAGCTGCAGCACCACCCTGGACAGCAGCAATCCCCCTTGGACACTGCTCCAGCATGGCCATATTATCCTTATTTATGTTATTTTTATGGGCAGAGCCAATTTTATTTTTAGATCAGGCTGTTTCTTGCCATC
The DNA here is from genome assembly GCA_014549065.1 of Cardinalis cardinalis. NCBI lineage: Eukaryota > Metazoa > Chordata > Aves > Passeriformes > Cardinalidae > Cardinalis > Cardinalis cardinalis. Next base: position 46,766 of record JACDOX010000677.1, read on the forward strand.
CAAGGGAGCTTTCCCGTTTCTCCCAGGTGAAGGGACCACTTCCTTCCCTCATTTTTGGGGCAGCACAGCAGAGGAGCGAGGGCCAGGAGCTCCATGGACACAAAGCAGGTGGATGCAGGCTCGTGCTCGTGGTGGAAGGGTCCTGCTGGGCACAGAGCACAGCCAGGGCAGCTCCCCAGCACCCTCTGCACCCTCCTCCCAGTGCCCTGCTGCCGCCTCAGCTGCTGGTAGCAGCTCCCAGGGGTCAGGGGTGGAGCAGAGGCCTCAGCCCTGCCCTGGTGCCTCCCAGGGGAGCTCAGGGATGCTCAGACTCTTCCAGGTCAGGACTGAATTCCAGCCTGGATGAGGGGATTTCACTCCTGCAGTGGTTTCCTCACAGCAGTGACTCTGTCAGAGTTTTTGCAGTGTTTCAGAGGGGCAGAGCTGCAGGCTCTGAGCTCCCACGGGGACCTTCCTCCAGGCAAACCCACAGCCAGGTGTCACATCAAACCTGGAATCAGAGACAAACAGGTGAGCGTGGGGGAAATGGGCTCAGGGATGCTCAGACTCTTCCATTTCAAGGCTAAATTCCAGCCTGGATGAGGGGATCTCACTCCTGCAGCCATTTCCTCACAGCAGTGATTTTGTCAAAGAGTTTTTGCAGTGTTTCACATGAAGAGAGCTGGAGGCTCCCACAGGGACCTTCCTCCAGGCACATCCTCAGGGAGCACACAGCCAGGTGTCACACCAAACCTGGAATCAGAGACAAACAGGTGAGTGTGGGGGAAATGGGCTCAGGGATGCTCAGAGTCTTCCAGTTCAGGGTTCAATACCAACCCGGATGAGGGGATCCCACTCCTGCAATCACAGCAGTGATTTTTTTCAAAGAGTTTTTGCAGTGTTTCACATGAAGAGAGCTGCAGGCTCTGAGCTCCCTCGGGGACTTTCCTCCAGGCAGATCCTCCAGGCAGATCCACAGCCAGGTGTCACACCAAACCTGGAATCAGAGACAAACAGGTGAATGTGAGGGAAATGGGCTCGGGGATGCTCAGACTCTTCCAGTTCAGTACCAACCCGGATGAGGGGATCTCACTCCTGCAATCACAGCAGTGACCTCTGTCAAAGAGTTTTTGTTGTGTTTCAGARGGAGAGAGCTGCAGGCTCCCACAGGGACCTTCCTCCAGGCATATCCTCAGGGAGCACACAGCCAGGTGTCACATCAAACCCTGGAATCAGACACAAACAGGTGAGTGTGGGGGAAATGGGCTCAGGGATGCTCAGASTCTTCCAGTTCAGGGCTCAATCCAGCCTGGATGAGGGGATCCCACTCCTRCAGTCACAGCAGTGGCTTCTCTCAGAGTTTTTGTTGTGTTTCAGWGGGACAGAGCTGCAGGCTCCCACAGGGACCTTCCTCCAGGSARGTGTCACACCAAACCCTGGAGTCAGACACAAACGGGGGAGTGTGGGGGAATTGGGCTGCTGGGTGACAGAGAGGATGAAGGAGGGGGTGGGATGGCAGGACGGGGGCGGCGATGGAGGGAGGGGAGGGCTCGAGGTGCAGCAGACCCTCGGCTGCAGGGCTCAGCAGCCGAGAGGCACAGCAGCGCATTATTCCCCCTTTCCCCGCTCTCCGGAGCGGGGCAGAGGCCGGCCAGCCCCGGGGCCGTGCGGGGCAGCCCAGCAGCATCCAGAGCCAGGCGGGGTCCCAGCCCTCCGTGGGGCGCCCGGCCGGCCCGAGCGTCTGTTCCCTTTGAAGCGGGAGAGGGTTTGGCAGGTCGGGCTCGGAACAAGAGGATTGGCTTCCCTCCCTCCGGCGCGCGGCTCTCCCGCCCCTCGGCGCGGCAGCGCAGCCGGCAGGCCCCGACAATGTCCCGTGTCCCCCCCAGGCCGAGCTCATTGTCCCCGGGAGATGCCTCCTTCCCCCTCCCCACCTCTCCCTTCTCTCGCTGGCAAATTCTCCCCCTCCTCCTGGATCCAGCCGCTCTCATAATAGCATCCTTTTCATGGAGACAAATTGTCCAGCCGGGGGCTGCACCTGAGGGCTTTCGCCCTTTAACAAATAGCCTTTTAATTTTCTGCCAGAAGGGCACGGAGAGGGGGGGAGAGGGAAAAGGGGGGGCTGCAGAGGGGGCTGCACAGAGGAGAGAGAATCAATCAGACATCCATCTTCATCATTGCTGCCAAGGGACCGTTTGCGCTGGCTGGGTGCCCCTGGGGGAAGGTGGGGTGGAAAAGAGAAGGGGCTGGGGTGAGGGGGGGCCAGGAGGGGCTGGGCAGGGAGGGGAGGGGGGGCACAGAGAGATCTGTGATTCCCGAAATCCACGTGGAATGCTCGCTCTCCAGGAAAATAAACAGCAACCCGTGGAGGCCAGGGAAGGGAGGAGAGGGGGGGGTTCCAGCTCCTACTCTGCTCTCTCAAACCCCAGAGTGAGTCGGTAGCTGTGGCCCAGGGCAGAGCAGCAGCCAAGGGAGATCCCCATTCCTGCCCCTGGCAGTGGGGTGAAGAACAAAGACAYGGGGAGAAGCTCCAGCAGCGCCTTCTCCTTCCAGGGTGAGCTTGGAGCTTGTCRCCAACAGCACACACAGCTTCCACAGCAAGGCAGAAGGGCCAGAGGAGCTGGAAATCCTCCTCTCCCCGGTGCCTGGACAGCAAGGAGGGAGCCAGCAGGTGAAAGCAGCACATCATTTCATCCTTTGCCTCTCCTCTCCTCCAGATTCTCTCCTGCAAAGGSAAATCAAGCCGCGCTCTCAGCTTTAGCTGGAATCTGTCGCCTCTCCCACCAAAAAAAAAAGGAAGGAAGGAGGTTAATTAGATGTTTGCAATCCAATTTACGTCTTGTTTGTGAAACCAGCATTTCAGCTGTAACCCAGCCCGGGAGCCCCCCGTGCCCTCGCTCTTTTGCTAAATTTATTTCACAGCTTTGCAGGACTGGCTCAGGCGGGTCAGAACTCTTCCATTATCATTTTATCGCTGCCTCTTACTCTGTAATTACAAGCTGCTTCCCTCGCCCCCTCCCTTCTCTCCTTCCTCAGCCCCCTCCCAGCCCAAGGTGGGAGATGCTGGTCTTGCTTTAAGCTCCTTGCACGATTTGTCTCAGCCGCGGAGGCCGGGGCAGCCTGGCCCTGGCTGCAGCAGATAAGGCAGGGAAGGTGCCTGGGAGAGCAGGGGGAGGATGCTGCTCTGCAGGCCCCCCTCCCCAAGGATTAAAATATTCAGATGCACCGATGAATAGCAATGAGAGCTGGAAATGAAGGCCTGGAGACTCAGCTTAGGAGAGGCTGGGATCAAGCTGGCAGGGAGGAGATGAGCTGCAGAGTCACGGGAGGCTGGGGCACATCCCCTCCTGTGTCCTGGGCCGACCTGAGGCTGCTCCCAGGGACTGGCTGGGAAGGTACTGCTTGGAACGAGCCAGAACTGTGCCAGGAGAGACACAGAGACGTGCAGAGCTCTCATCTGTGCCCTGTGGGTGTGTGCAGAGAGGCTTTGGGAGCCCTGCTGGCCAACATTCCAGCGGGGAGGGAAGGGGCCCTGAGGAGCATCTCGGATGCAGGGCCAGGAGCCTGCAGCTTCCAGCAGCTCCTGTGTGCACACAGGACAGCCAGCCGTGGGGACTGGAGCCCCGGGGCTGGCAGGGCCACCAGAGGGCTGTCCCCAGCCAGCAGGGTCACTGGGCCCCGCTGGGACACACACAGAGCAGCAGGACCCTCACAAGGATGGGGCTTCAGCCTCCACGTGCAGAGGCTTTGCTCTCCTGGCACTCACTGCCCAGGCTGTGCTGAGCTGTCCCCTGTGTGTCCCCTGCCCAGGCTGTGCTGAGCTGTCCCCTGTGTGTCCCCTGCCCAGGCTGTGCCGAGCTGTCCCCTCTGTGTCCCCTGTTCCCTCTCCCCCAGCCCCCCTTGGCATCAAACCCCAGACCCTGCCCAAAGCTCCAGGCTCCAGGAAGGAGAAGGGGAAAGGGGAAAGGGGAAGAAGAAGGGGAAAGGGGAAGGGGAAATGGGAAAGGGGAAGGGGGAAAGGGGAAAGGGGAAAGGGGAAAGGGGAAAGGGGAAAGGGGAAAGGGGAAGGGGGAAGGAGCCACATCCACCCCCGGGGAAGGACCAAAACTCAGGCTGCAGGGCTTCCCTGGGAAAGCTCAGGGAGAGGAAGGGACAGGCAGAGGGGTGTCCACACCTCCAGGGCTCTGTAACATCTTGGCCGTGGGGTGAGACACCACAGCACTCCAAAAGTGAGTTTGGGATGGAGGTGGCACTGTCCTGTCCCTGTCCCTGTCCCTGTCCCTGCCCCTGCCCTGGGAGACAGAGCCATGCCTTGCTGTGTGCACAGCCCCGGATGCAGCTGACACAGCCAGCAGGGCCCTGCTTTGTTGTAGAATTTGGCTTCCTTTCAGTCACCTGTGACACGAATCAGACAAGAACTCGCAGGCAGCATGAATACACACACACAGGGCCAGCTCAATTGCCCATGAGAAGGTTCATGTAATTAACAGGCAGCCAGCTTTTCTTTCATGCGACAAAGAAAGGATGGGGAGGGCTGGGGGGTGTTTTTCTGTGCCCATCCCCTGAGAGCAAGTTCCAGCAGGACTGTTCACAGGAGCAGGGAGCACGCCAGGCTGTGAGCAGGACCCTGGGGGCAGGGAGGGATGCACCACAGCCGCCTCTGCCCAGCCCTGATCTCCCTCCATGCACAAACAGGGTCCTTTCCCATCCTCGGGGGTGTTAAAGCCTCTCCTCTGCCGCAGCCACAGCGCAGGAAGGAAAAAAAATTGATAATTTTGATAAAATGTTGGATAAAATGTTGGATAAAATGTTGGATAAAATGGCACAAGGATGGATCTTTCTGCTGTGCCACACTCTGAGCAATCCCCCACCCTGAACTGGAATCCCCCCAGGATCCATGGGGCCAGCACTGAACTCACACCCATCACCACGAACGCSCAAATYCCAAATTCCCGATTCCCCATTCCCAGTTCCCAGTGCCCAATTCCCAGTTCCCAGCCCTGGAGCACACCTGGCCCTGCCTGTGCGGTTCAGCCCTCGGTGTCCAGAGCCGCACCAGCAGCAGGAGCACAAAGACGCCTCCCTCAAACAAAGATCAAAGCGCCGCTCGGAGCTGGGGAGCKGAGAGCATCCAAAGCCATTAACCTGGCTGTTGTTAATCACGCAGCGTTCCCCGGTGGGGACAGCCCTGCCGGGAGCGCCCGGGCTCCAGGTGACGCTGGACAGGCTGGGATTGCTCCAGAGCCGCGCTGAATGAATTCCCTGCGCAGGAGAGATTGGAAATAATCAGCCCGAGGCAGGGAGCGCCTGCAGACCCCCTCACCCTGCCGGGGATAATCCCCTTTGTGGCTGGGCTGGGGCAGGGCGAGGAAATCGCGATTTATCATCTGCTGGGAGCACGGCCATCCTCGGCAGGAGGAGGAGCTCCAGCCGCGCTGCCCGTGCGGGAGAGATCCCGGCTCAAATCAGAGATCCCGGCTCAAATCAGAGATCCCGGCTCAAATCAGAGATCCCGGCTCAAATCAGAGATCCCGGCTCAAATCAGCCCGGGCTCGGGAGATGGAGAGCAAAGGGGACACACAGGATCAGCACAATGGGGCAGGGGACACACAGGGGACAGCTCAGCACACACCGGACAGGTGACACAGGTGACACGCAGGGGACACAGCTCAGCGCAGCCTGGGCAGGGAACGCCAGGAGAGCAAAGCCTCAGCCTGCACGTGGAGGCTGAAGCCCCATCAAGCCCTCACAGCTCCGTGATATTAAAGCTTTCCCCTCATGCATAGAAGCAGGCAGGGGGGCTAATTGCTTCTTATGACACTATAATGGTAGGACTATTTACACTAGATTAAAATCCAATTCATAATGAGGTATAATAACTTTGCAAATGCCAGGATTTGTCAAAGGGTGAGGGAGCACCGAGACAGAGCTGAGCAGCCTCGGACCTGGGGTCCCAGCCCTGCCGTGGCAGGAAGGGGCTCTTGGCACAGCAAGGGTGTCACCCTGATTTTTGAAGTTTTTCTGAGCCTTCTGATGTTTACATTCTTATAACAAACTTTCTCACACACTTTACATAAATAACTTCTTGTTTTGCATTGTTTTATGGAACAAGAGAAGCTTGATKGGCTGTTGGGTTGTCCAGTGKCWTTGGAGAGGTGGCACTGCCACCCTCCAATCCACTGTCACTTCTGGAAATCTATAAATGTTGGAGTCAGAAATTAAAAAGTCTCTTTTTACCTCGAAAGAGCAGCGTGTCCACGTTGTGTTATTTCGTGTCCTGTAGTGACACGAGGGTGGGGCTTTGTGGGGTTCTCCCTCTTGGGTTGCTTCCTCCATCATGGTGGAAGGGAGCCTGGGGATGAGCAGGGCCCTGGAGCAGCTCTACAGCCGAGCAGGGAAAGGCCCTGCCCAGAGCAAGGGGCTCTGCAGGGCCCGGAGAGGGGAAGGGGCTGTGGACAGGAGGCTGGATCAACCACAGAGCTGCTGGGTTGTGGGAATCCACAAATTCAGAGGGTTGGGGAAAGCTGCAGAAGGCAGGCCCAGAGACAGCAGAACTGGGATTGGAGCTAAGCAGCAGCCATGAGATTGGTCAGCAGAAAAATTATTTAAACTGTAGAAAAGCAAAAACAAATAGAACAATGGTTTGTGTATTAATGCTTGTCTAGAATAACTCCCTAAGCTACAGAGAAGTTTATCTAGTGAGATATTAGGAAGTTTTAAGCTTAATAATGGCACTCTGTGTGTTGTGTGTGAAGGCTCACAAGCAGGTATTGCRTTGGAAATAAGCCAGCATTGTTTAACCAAAGGCACCTGTGCTTATGGTGGTTGGATAGAACTACTGGCAATGTGCTTCTGCTTTGTGGGATTGGGCAAAAAACTTATAAAGTGAGTTGTAGCATTGAGTTCTGGTCTGCTGCCTGGGATGTGAGCTGCTGGCATCTTCCCATTGCCATACCCATGGAATGAGGCTGATGCTGGAGAATCAAACAGCCCAAGGCTGTTCCCAGCAGCCCTGTCCCGTTTGTGCTTTGTACAGACCCTTGCTGGTGACACTGGGCTTCACCTCAGGAACAGAGCTCTCCCCAGGGAGGTTCTGCTCCAGACACAGAGTCCCGCTGGGATCCACCCGGTGCCAGGGGTGCTGAGGCAGCCTCTGAACCAGGAACGGGCACTCTCATGGCAAACCTCCCTTGCTGGATGTCACACATAGGTCACACCCTCAGAAAGTCACCCTGCCCGCCCAGAGTCACTGTGACCCTCCTCAGTCACCCCCAGCCCTGTCCCAGCACCCCAACACTGCCCTCCTGTCACCACATGTCRCAGAGAAAAGCCAAACACAGCTTCCCAAAAATATTTCTGAGGCTCACATTCCCTGAACCTCAGAGAATGATCAAAACAGTTCTTATCTCATTTACTGCGCCTGAGTTGTTCACAAGTAAAACACATTATAAAAAATTGCTTACCTAAAAAACTTAATAATTAAATTCTAACATAAGTGTTTTAATTCATTAACCAGTTAAATCCATGTGTGTGGGTATCAAAACTGTCAGGTAATAATCACAAAATACTATACACAAAAAAATTAACAAATTCGATTAAAATATGATACAACATGATATAATATAATTAATATGATATGATATCATATAATTAATATGATATGATATAATATCATATAATTTATATTATATTATATTGTATTATATTATATTATATTATATTATATTATATTATATTATATTAGTAATGTAATATAATGCAATATAATTAATATTATATAATTGATATTATATGATAAATGCAATGTAATATAATAAATATAATATAATATAATATAATATAATATAATATAATATAATATAATATAATATAATATAATAATGAATTAGCCTTCTGATAAGATGGAGTCAGCTGTGTCCTTTCTCCCCTTCACTGGGGGTGCCTTGTTCCAATGCCCTGTCCCCAGGGGGTGCTCCTGCAGCCGGGGGGATGTTTGTCCTGCAGGAAAGCCAGGATTGGATCCAGCCTGGATCTGCTCCGTGCCTCCCCAGCCCATGTTCACGGATGTGACCTTGGCTGAGCCCGGCAGCACATCACTCCTGACGTGCTCCAAAGGYGTTTATTTATTTATTCCCTGCCCATGGCATGGACTGGTGGTGCCCTCTGAATTCCAAGCAGGTCTGAGCTCTGTGTGCCTGGTCTGGGTGGCTCTGCTGGAGAGCAGGCAGGGGAAGGAGCCCAGGGAGCTCCATTTGCAGAGGSAACACCCCTGCCCAGCCCTCTGTGCAGTCCCTGGGTGCTCAGGGCAGTGCTGGCCCTGCGCGGGGGTTTGAGGGATGGAACTCTGCTGTCCCATGGCCACAGAGGTCTCCTGATGGAGAAAGTGCTCAAAGGCCTCGCCATCACCAGAGGGGGAACTGCRGAGGACAAGTCCCAGTTAAATTAGGGTGCAGGGGTGCTCAGGTGAGGGTGAGYTCTGCTGTGCTGACAGGAGCCACTGTCCCAGTGCCACCCAGCTCTCTGAGCCTTCCCACACCTCTGCTGCATCCMAAACCAGCCATCTGCTAAAGCCCTGGTGGCAAAGGCTCCAGGAAAGCAGCTCTCCAGCACACAGGGCTGTGGGTTTGTCACTCGTCCTGCCGGACACTCTGTGCCCTCAGCTGGGACTGCTGCTCCCACACACCAAGGACAAGGAGAGCTGGAAGGAATATTKATTTCCTGAAGGGTGATTCCTCCGAATAAACTCTTCCCTGATGGGATCACTGGACGAGCTGCGCTGTGAGCAGGAACACAGGAGGAGAACTGACTTATAAAAACAGCAAAAACCTTAACAACCCCCGTGCTCAGAAGAAAATCAGCTGAGCCTCAAGAGCAGCAAAACCAAACTGAATTGTGCCAAACTCAGGTTCAGGGCTCTCCCTGGCTCCATGGAGCACTCTCCCAGTGCCCAGCAGGAGCACGTGCCATTGGCAGGGCACAGCAAGCCCCATTCCAGCCTCTCCATGAAATGTGAGTGCTTTTGGCTGGGTCCTTGTCCTCAGAGAGTCCTGGCAGCCACAGGGCTGGCCAAGGAACCTGTGCATGGGCTGCCCCAAGAGCCACAAGGGCTCTGCAGGGCYGTGGGGACAGCGGAGAGCAGGTTCAGGGACAGGTCTGGTCACCTGGAGCAGGCCCCTGGCCAGACCCTGCCTCGGGGTGGGGCTCTCAGGTTTGAGGGAGAGCCCAAAAAAGCAGAGCTGCTCCTCACACAATTATAAARATCTTCCTAAGGGGAGGCAGGAAATGCTAACAAGGCACCCTCCAGCAGAACRCAGGGATGTTGGATGAATTAATATGTTCAAGCTGTAAAAGAGGAGGTGTCAAGGGGGAATGAGGCCCAGGAACACTTCTGACTGCGTGGCACCTCCAGCAGCAACCCACGAATCTCCTTGGCCAGAGTTTGAACCAATTCTCAGCAGCGCTGAAAAGAAAACACCATTTTCCCACCATTTTCCCACCATTTTCCCACCATTTCCCCATTCTGGTCTTGTTTGTGAGAGGGAGAGCGAAGCAGGAAGGGATGGAGGGGGTGGCACTGCATCCCAAATGGAAAGAGCCAGTGGCCACTGCCCAAGTCAAATTCCAACTTTATGACATAATGGGCTTTTTCTAACCAGAGCTTGCTATTAACTGCAGCACTGGCTTAAACCCCTTGGCCTCAGGCACAAGCAAAGCAGAGCTCACACAYTGTAAATGTTAATACTGCTTTAGCACTGTAATAAGCTAAAAGGTGGATGCAAGATCTGGCACATTAATTCCTTTTTTCATCTTTTTAGCACATTTCAGGGTAATATGAATAATAAATATTTGAGCTCCTGAAGGTTAACGGATGGATAACCCTGGAGACTGGGACTCCCCAGGTAGGAAGGCAGCAGTTCCTTTCCACATGGCAGGGTCTCCAGCAGAGAGCCAGGGAATTTGCCTCCTCCTGAGAAGTCAGAGTTTCTTCTTGGCAGGGAAGTGTCTGACATTAAAACTCGCCGCCCGGCACATTTGTTCACACTTCAAAGGTTTGGGCTGGCCGGTGAGTGGAGGTGAATATTTCCAAGCATCACAGGGCAAACCTGTGCAGAGAGGGAAACCTCCTCCATCCCAGCACTCTGTTCCCACTGAACAGGAGCCAGATTGGTCAGCAAAGGACTCTCAGAGCTTTTCAGGCTTTAATTAGGTTTAATTCCTCCTGCAGCCAGGTGTGGATTCACCTGGCCTGAGGCTTGGTGGCAGAGCAAGGGAGCTGRGCTGCTCCTCCAGAGTTCTGAATTCCAGCTGAGGGAATGTCCCGAGAGCAGAGCACTGCATGGACCTGCCCCAGATGTCACCACCAGCCCCAGGGACCTGGCCTGGCCGTGTTTTGCAGGTACAGGGTCTAAATCACAAGRTTTTGGTGTCTGTGAGGTGACACCAAACACCCTGAGGAGAGCAGCAGGGTGAGAAGCTCTGCTGGAGCTGCACAGCCCCTCTGGATGACACAAACGTGGAGAACAGGGCTGTGGGAGAAAGTCACACTGCCCTGGCGCCCAGTCAGGTGCCACAGGAGAGCCCCAGCTCATCCCAGAGCCACGGCTGAGCTCCCAGGGAAACAGCCTAGAATGGACAAGGAAAATCTTCTAATCCCARACAAGGTCAGGAGAGGAAGAATAGGTCTGGTGACCCAGGGAAGGGTTGGAAACCCGTGCTTGGAGAGCAAACACTGGGATGTGAGAATCCCCACTGCTGATCTGTCAACAGAGACCTGGCAGGTAGGAGCACCTGCTGGAGAAAAGGGATGAGGATGAAGCCAAATGTGATCCCTTGGGATGGAGGATGTGGGGCTTTCCCAGACTCCATCTGCTCTTGCAGCTTTGTCCTCCTGATCCTCAGGGTACAGACACTGCCCGAGGTGCCCTGGTGCTGGGAAAGCCCCAATATTCCTGCAGAATTCCTCCTGGAATGCAGGAGGAGAGGGAGGAAGGAAGGAAGGAAGGAAGGAAGGAAGGAAGGAAGGAAGGAAGGAAGGAAGGAA
>JACDOX010000677.1:88243-123495 GCA_014549065.1 Cardinalis cardinalis
CCGAGCCTGCCACACAGAGGGACAGGTGACTTCCGAGGGGCCGTGCCGGTGCCCAGGTCGCCGTGCTCAGCCAGGCAAGGGGCAGGGCTCAGGCCGTGCTCAGCCAGGCAAGGGGCAGGGCTCGGACGTTGCCCCGCTGCTCGCTCTTTGCTCAGCCCCGGGCGGGTTTTACAGCCGGTGACCCGCGGGGACAAACACGTGTGGCCCGGCCAGCTCCCGCATGCCCTGAGATGGGATGTGGGCTCCCAGGAGACGGGRGAAGAGGAAAGGCAGCTCACAAGTGAGTTTGGGGGCCCTCAAGGGTTTGCACTGGGTATTATCCGGTCTGGGCAAAAACATGTACCAGCAGATTTTAGGATTTTTGCCCTGGTGTAGCCGGGGCAGCCTGCACACCCCAAACCCCCAGCCAGAACACCTCTCATTGCCTCCAAAAGAGCCATGTCACCCCTCTGCTCACCCTGCCAAGCCCCCACCCCATGGCAGCCCTTCAATCCTCTCCAAAGTTCCCATCCCAGGGGGGCTCAGCCCCTCCAGCTGGGGGAGAGCCCCGGGATGAGCCCCCCCTCCAGCGGGCCATGTGGGCACCCCATGGACAGAGATCCCTTAGGGAGGGGCTGGCCCGAGTGACCCAGGCAGGGGCTGGCCCAGAGCCAAGGCCCAGCAGCCCCCAGGCAGAGCAGGCAGAGCCCCCTCCCTTCCTCGGGGACCCCTCCTTGTCCCCCAGCCCTGGTGACAGCCCAGGGTAAAGTCCTACCTCTGCTCGGAGGGGCTGGTTCTGCGCACAGCAGGCAGGAAGGAGGAGGAGGGGATCTGGAGGAAGGGCCAGCCCTGGCCCGCAGCCCCGCAGCCGCAGGAGGCTCCTCTGTTGCTCTTGGCAAGCTGGAGCAGCCTGGAAGCAGAGGGCACAAGGAGTCCCGAGGGGGGGACACTGCACTGGGAGCAACACAGGCCAAACAGGGAGCACTGGGAGCCCCACAGTGTGCCAGCTCTGCCCCAGTGCCAGGGACACTGCACTGGGACCAACACAGGCCAAACAGGGAGCACTGGGAGCCCCACAGTGTGCCCGGGACACTGCACTGGGAGCAACACAGGCCAAACAGGGAGCACTGGGAGCCCCACGGTGTGCCAGCTCTGCCCAGTGCCAGGCACACAGCAGTGAAACCACAACATGGGATTTCAGTGCCCTGACCCAAGCTGGGCTGCAAACCCCTCACAGCAGCAGTGCTGGCGGGCAGAGAGCAGGGACAGAGCTCTGGGGCTGCCCTGCTCCTCATGGGGCTGATCTTTGGGGCCAACAAAACATCCCCGGGCTCCCGAGAGCAGCACAGAGCACAGCCCTGCCCCTCTGCAGGGCCACGCTGCTTTTGGGACACGGGGGCCTGGAATGGGGGGCAATGAGGAGGATTTCCTGAAGAGGGGCACTGGGGGGACACAGCTCCAGTGCCTCTGGGGCCTTTGGAGTGACCCCCCCACCTCACAGTAGGCAGAGACTGCAGCCACTTCCCTGAGGGTGGGAGAGCAGCAGGAGCTGGAAGGGTGTGGGAAGCCTGTCCCAGCTCCCTGGGGGGAGGCTGGAGACCCCCTTGGGAGGACACCACGCTCCAGCTCAGCCCTGGGCTGCTCCAGGGTCCCTTTTCACCCCATATCCATCTCCCTGTGCCTCTCCTGCTCCCCTTTGGCCCCATCCCTGCCATGAGGAAGGCGTGCCAGGCTGTCACCTGCTCACTTCCCTTGGCCAGCTTCCCTGGCTGACACCGTGGCAGCAGCTGGGACGGTATTTAACAACTTTCTGTTTGTTTTTCCATGTTTAAGGACACCAAAAAAAAAAAATGGAATCAGCAACACTGTGGCATTTCCAGCATGCCCTGTTCCTCCTTGCTGCTCCTCTCCCAGATGGCAATCTGTCTGGGGAAACTGAGGCACAGGGAGCCCAAAGCTGCCCCCCTACTATGGGGACACAGGGTTACCTGCAATCTGTCCCAGCAGAGCAGGGTACAGACACCCCACCTCCCCCGGGGCACCCATCCCAGTTTTTGGGGTGCCCAGAGCTGCTCCCTCCCACAGCCCCCAGGGGCCCCCAGCCCCGGTGGGAACCCGGTGCCTTCAAAGCTCTGCCGAGGCACAGCTCATTAATCCCCCAGTAATGACCTCGTTATTCCTAACGAGCCAGAGCGGATCAAGGGAGCTGCCTAAGAGGATTTTGCAGCTTTTGGGGACGGGGCACACAGGTGCCAGAGGAAAGGGAGACAAAAGGCATGATGAGGATGATCCCCCACTCCCGGGGGTGAGAGTGGGACTCCCCCATGCCACAGCAGAGAGCCCTGCACAGCCTGCACCCCAAAAGCCTCACTGGGCACAGGCCCTCCCACCAGCAGAGATCACCCTGTTAATGGGGAGGGGGCAAAACCCCTGAGTGAGCCCAGCCCTAACGAAGCCACCAGAGGACCTCAGCAGAGGGCAAAGCACAGCCACCAGCACAGAGCACTTTATTATTCACCACAGCCAAACCAGCTCACCGCCCTCCTGTCCGCGCTGAGGGCGAGCCCCAGCCTCCCAGGATGCCCCTTTTCCAGGAAGAGCCCCCCCAAACCAGGCATCAGCCCCCAGGGAAAAGCCTGGAGAGCCCCATGGCTGGGAGGGGACACACTGGGCCTGTGCAGCACAGCCAGGACCCCCAGAGGCAGAAAGAACAGGGGGGAGCCCTGTTACACAGAGCTGATATCCCCACACCCACAGAGGGATCCCCCACAGGACAGACGGAGAGGACCAGTGCCCGCTCAGTCCCAGTGGACCTTGACTGGGGGGAAGGTCCAGAGGTCGGGGTGGCCCATGTGGAGCAGGGAGCTGCAGGGGGACGTGCTCCAGCGGAAGGGTGGCACGTCATCCCAGGCGGGGCCGCTGACTGCCACCAGCCCGAAGGAGGGCACCATGCCCGAGGAGGTGACCTGCAGAGGGGACACAGAAGGAGCAGGGCAGCGAGTCAGCACTGGGCACAGCTGCACAGAAGGAGCAGGGCAGCGAGTCAGCACTGGGCACAGCTGCACAGAAGGAGCAGGGCAGCGAGTCAGCACTGGGCACAGCTGCACGGCCCCGGGAGGAGCCCCTGTGGGGCGGGCAGGGCTGCCTGGCTGGCACACCTTCATGTCGATGCCGCCGTGGCAGCGCTGGCGCAGGGCGGGGAAGGGGTAGGTGCCGTTGGCAGGGTTGAGGTCGGAGCGGGCTGAGATGGCGTTCTCGGCGTTCTGGGGCGGGTCACAGCCCCTGCACCGCGACAGCAGGTCCTGCAGGTAGTTGTTGGAGCTGCAGAGGGAGGGGACAGAGCCCAGTGAAGACACAGAAAAAGCCCGCAGATCACAGAAAATCCCTCAGGGGAAGCTCCTCAGGGAATCCCGGGTTCGGGGTGCCCGGCACGCACCGCATCAGGCGGATCATGGAGTCCAGGTCGTGGACCTGCGTCTGGTTCCGGCGGAAGATCTGGGCACGAGGGTTCTTGTCATAGGTGAACCAGTCACCGTATTTCCTCACCAGCTCCAGGTTCCCACTGGTGTTGAAGATCTGCTCAAAGTACCTGGTGTGGGGGAACCCAGCAAGCTGGCACCAAGGGGGAGCAGGGTGGGCATTGCTGCCCCTCTTTCCAGAGCAGGCCACAGGGAGGGATGGCACTCACGGCACRTTGTAGCTGGCCCAGTAGCCCTGCTGGTACAGCAGCTTTGTCTGATCAGCCACCACCACCAGGCCCCTGTGCTGGGAGGAAGAGTACTGGTCAGAGCAGAGGGGGGAAAAGTCAGTGGGGACAGTGGGAGGCATGCTGGGCTGGGGGGAACACACACTGGGGGTCCCCAGCCCGGMCAGAGGTGCTGGGCACCCATCACCTCAGTACCAGCACCCCCAGAGCCTTCAGCCACAGACAGGCCCCACTGCCCTGTGACCACCTACTGGGCTGGGCAGGCACCACCCTCAGGGCTTTCCCAAACCCACAGGGATGGAGAGGAGACACCAGGGGCTCGGGAGGAATGGAGCCACTCACGGGATCTGCTCCAGCACTGTCAGCACGCCCGGCGCGGGGCTCGCTCTGCCCGGTGTGAAGGCATTGTAGTCCACCACCATCCACTGGTTGTTGTACCTGGCATGGAGAGCAAGGAATGCATCCCTCAGGAAGCCTGGGCACCCTCCATCCCATCCCACTGATGCCTCAGGTTTTAGCTTTTCTATTTTTCAGATTCTGTGCTGCTTTAGTGTGTGGGTCTGAACTTCATATCAGGGGATGGTGAGCTCTCTGCACAGAGCAGGGAGACAAAACAATTCCTGCTCCATCCAGGGACCAAAGACAAATGATCCAAATCTCAGGCCCAAGAGCACAAACAATGGCAGAATGAAGAGAGAAAAACAAGAACGATTGGACTTCATAACCTAAAGCTATAAGTGGACAATTAACTGCAAGATGCAAATGGAGCAGAACTGATCAAAGTGACAGACCCTGTGACCAGTGGTGCATTTTGTGACCATTTTGGTTCATCCTGGGTGCAGCCCTGGCTGGGCTCTTGTGCTGCCCAAGGTGCATCCATTGAGGCTTTTAATAAAACTCTACTTTATTCTTTAACCCTGTTGTAGACCAGCCTTCCCAAGGCACCACCAGCCCTCCAGGCCCCATCCCAGCCCACTCACGTGCCGCTGTTGAAGCGCYGGAACACCGCGGCCCACTCGGGCCCGCTGCGGGCCAGCCTGTTGGCCACGATGTTCCTCAGCCACTCCAGCACGCTGCCCCGGGGCTCCAGGTACTTCCACAGGGCCGGGTTGTTGTTGCCAATGGTGGTTTCCAGCGCGACCTGCAGGGCAGGGAGCGATGGGGAGGGCAGCAGGGCTGGGGAGAGGCGCACGAGGACCAGACCCACTCACCAACCCGCTGCTGAGGATGTAGAAGTCATCCATGGAGAAGATGGTGCCGGGGTAGGAGGAGAACACCTGGACGCTCCCAGGGATCTGGGACTTGCCTGGAGGGGGGGTGCAGAGCATCAGAGGGGGGGTGTGAGGCGCAGCCCCCCCAGCCCAGCCCAGCCCACGCACCGCCGGCCGAGGCGCGGAAGGGCAGCGTGTACTTCTTGACGACGCGCAGCATGGCCTGGTAGGAGCTCCAGGTGTCGTGGGCCACCAGCAGGTCCCGCTGGCCCGGCAGCAGCTTCACCAGGGCCGAGCAGGAGCCCGAGCCCAGCACGCGCTGAGGGGAGGAGCGGTTCAGGGCAGACTCCAGGTCCTCCAGGTCACCCCCCAGCTGCAGCAGCCTAGGGGAAGCAAGGCGTAGGATGTCAGGTGAGGGGTGCCCCAGGCCTGGAGCTGAGCTGGCTCAGAGCTCTCTGTCTGTCTGTCCATCTCCACCACAGCCCAGGGCAGGCGCTTGTGATGGCAGCACCCTGGCAGCATGAGCAAAGGGGAGCACAGCAGTGGGGAAACTGAGGCAGGAGCTGTGGAGGGAAYSMACTACCCAGTCCATGGGGTGGGGARGAGGACAACCAGCCTTGGCTCTGACCTGCCCCAGCAGCACAAGACAAATGCCCAGAAAAGATGGGTAAGGTGGGCTGGGAGTAGAACTGGCTGCTCCTGGACATGCAGGGATTGTCCCACAGCACTCCAAACCCCGGGACAACCCTCCCCCAGTCTCCCCAGCTGTRAGAAGGAGCTTACAGGAAACCAAAGGGTGCCAGGGTGATCCTGCCCCTGGGGAAGTGCAGGCGCCCGTTGTAGCTGTCCTCCAGCCCCTTCAGCTGCAGCAGGGCCAGGCGCACCTGGGGACAGGGGACAGAGCTGGCACCCRGCTCCTGCGAGGAGGCAGGCTGAGAGCTTTTGGGGTTCAGGCTCCCTCATTCCCCCAGGGAACAGAGCAGATCAGCTGGGTCTCAGTGCTGCTGCAGAGGCACAGGGGGGAAGTGTCACTGTCAGCAAGGTCATGACTCAGCACCCACGGCCGAGGGTGACAGAGCCACCTCCTGTGCACCCCAGATGCAGCATGTGACTCTGGTGAGGAGAAAGTCATGGGTCACCTCTACTCACCCCAGGAAGGGGCACGACCATGTCCCTGTCATCCCACCAGGAGCTGGGCCAGGACAGCTGGCTGCCCTGTGCTGTGCTCTGGGTTAAAGGCCCAGGGGGACCCAGGGGGCTCCCCTGAGGGGGCTCCCCATCCTCACCTGGTGCCAGTACTCGGTGTCCTGCCCTTTCTCCATCTGCTCCTCCATCCAGGCCAGGTTGGCCTCCAGGAAGCTGCGCAGCTTCTGGCAGTACTCGCTCTCGTACTTGAAGGGGCCGCAGTAGCCCACCATGGTGTTCATCCAGTGCATGTACATCAGCTGGGGRACAGGGCAGGCTGTCACCGCCGGGGACAGCTCGGGAGCCACCAGGGCACGCGTTCCTGGAGGGGTCCCCCCTTACCTGCTCGGTGACGGCAGCCTCGGCGAGCCCGGCAGCGTAGGCCTGCAGGCTGTCATTGTACGAGGCGTTGGTGGCCACCTCCAGGAAGGCCCAGCTGTGGGGACACGGCCACGGGGGGTCACGGGCACGGCTGGGACGGGGCACCCCACCCACCACGGCTCCCCCGCGGCCACCCCATCCCCGCTCGGCCCCGTCCCGTCCGGTCCGGCCCGGGTCATACCCGACGTGCGGGATGCGGTCATCGAGGCTGGCCCAGGCGACAGCGGCGGGGTGGCGGCCGGGGAGGACGCGCAGCCGCTCGGAGCCGGGCTCCAGCAGCACGGAGACATTGCGGGGCACGGGGGACGGGGCTGCGCCGGCAGGGAGGGCGAAGAGCAGCGGGGACAGCAGCGGGGAGAGAAGCGGGGAGAAGAGCGGGGACAGCAGCGGGGACAGCAGCGAAGCCACAAGCAGCGCCCGCGGGGCCGCCATAGCGGGGACACTGAGGGGCGGGGCTAGGGAGGGACCACGCCCCATCAGCGCCGGCGCGCGTTAGTGGGCGGGGATGGGGCGGGGCTTCATGGTGACCGCGCCCCGCGGCCGACTGTTGTATCASTAGGGCGGGACATTATAGGGGCGGGGCGTCAGTGCGGCCACGCCCCCATAGGAACTGCCGCGAATCAACGAGATGGCCCGATTTGGGGGGCGGGGCGTTGTATTGGCCACGCCCCTGCTGTACCATAGACATAACACACATGGGGCGGGGCCGGGGCTTCTGGTGTGGCCACGCCCCCATCCGCTCCGAGGCCGTGGGGACCCCTGAGACCCCCCAACAACGCCCCTGTCCCCCCATGTCATCCACGACTCCACGCTCATACCCACGGTCCCAGCCCCACGCTCACACCCCCGCTCCCATCCCGCCTCTCCCAGCCCCACATTCACACCCCCGCTCCCATCCCGCCTCTCCCAGCCCCACGCCCTCCGGAGATGGGCGCAGGTTCCTCCTCCCCGCCTTCGGGGGACACGCGTGGACCCCTCGTGTGAGCGGCCCGGCCCCCGCGTGTCCCCGTGCTCGGGGCAGGGGGAACACACGGGGAGCGGCTGCTTGCCTTGGGCCCCAGAGCCGCGTTGGCCCCGGCCTTGCGCAATTCCCTTCACCTCTCTCCGGGGGAAGGGCAGAACGCAGCGCGGGGGAAACGGGCCAGGGTGGGAAATGGACCTTTGAATCCCACGGGTTCTTTGAGTCCCGTGGGTTCTTTGAGTCCCGTGGGTTCTTTGAATCCCATGAGGGTGTTGGGGCTCCGGCCGTGAGGGCCAACCTGCACGCCACAAACAGGGCACACGGGGCACGGCTGAGGCTGGGGTGTCCTGGAGCTGGGGATGCCGGCGCGGAGAGGGGCCCGGTCCCGTGTGGGGTGTGTGACCGCCGGCCCGGGGTCTGTGCAGCCCGGTCTGCCCCACACGGGACACATCCCGCGCCGAGCCCGCCCGTTCTCAGGGCTCACCGTGAGGGGCTGTGGGTGGGCGCCGCCCGCAGGGTGGCCGCCCGGCCTCGGAGGGACGGCCCGGAGCACAGAGCCGCGTGTGTCCCCTGCGGGCGGCCGGCCGGCCGTGTGGGAGAGTGTCGCTGTCGCTTTAAGGGCGGAGGGTGGCGGCCCCTTTAAGGCGGGGGGGCCGGCGGGGATCAGCTGCCCGCGCTCGGAGCGGGGCCGAGCCGACACGGTGGGGCCGCGCCGCGGGTGGGGTTCCCCCGGTACCCCCGTCCATCCATCCCTGCATCCCCGCATCCCCGCCCGGGATCCCCCACACCCCCGGGGTCACCGTCCCCTCCCTGTCCCCTCTCTGTTCCCTCCTGCCCTCGGGGGTGCCTCCGGGTCCCTTTCCGCGGGGTGCCGGTGCCATTCCGCCGGCCTGAGCCCCCCCGGCGGGGCCGTGGCGCAACCTGCCCGCGGGAGGCTCTGCTTTTTATCCGTTTTATTATTTTTAGCTTTAATTATAATATCCATTTTTACTGTTCGTTTTTATCCCCTCCTGGCCCCGCCCGGGGAGCGCGGGATGGGGCTCGGGGGGCAGCCGCCGCTCGGTGTCCCCGGGGAGCGCTGCCGCTGCTAGGTGTCCCCGGGGCTGTCCCCGCCAGGCACGGGGCACCATGGGGCCGGGGCCCGCGGGGCTGCCCGRGGCGCTCAGCCTGCCCGGGGCGCTGCCRGCCGGGCCCCCGCTGCTGCTGGACGCGGGGCACACGGTCCCTCCCGGCGGGGATGCTCTGAGCCACGCACGGAGCCTGGATGTAAGTCTGGGGGTTTGGGGGGCACRCCGGGAGGCATCTGCGTGCTGCTGGGGCGGTGGGGTCCCGTCCCGTCCCTGCTGCCATGTCCCCACCATCGCAGCAGGGATCTCACCCGGATTTCCTCCGCTGCTGGTTTTCTCCTCCGAAAACCTCTCTGCCTGCCAGGCCGGCGCTTTCCCGTGGCCCGGGGTGGGTGTGGGCTGTGTGGGGACATGCATGGGGTGGGGACAAGGGTGTCCACCTCTGCTGGCCCTGGCACAGCCCTGCGCCCGCGCGCGTGTAGCTCAGGTGGGGAAACTGAGGCAGGGCTGACAGTGACCTGCCAAAGCAGCCCCATGGCAGCRCCTGGGGRGCAGTGTCCCCTCGGGGTGGGCAGTGTCCCCTCGGGGTGGGCAGTGTCCCCTCGGGGTRGCCCTGGCAGCCCTCGGGGAGGGCGGTGGGTGCTCGGGGGTCCCGGCCGAGCACCCTCCCCGTGCTCCGCAGTGCTGGGAGGTTCGGGAGCACAACAGCTCCGAGTGGTGCCACTTCATCCGGAGCAACCCCGACTGCCGGCTCGACGGGGGCTTCCTCGACTACCTCGATGGGGTTTTCTGTGTCTTCCCGCCCCGGCTGCTGCCGCTGGCTGTCACCCTCTATGTAAGGACGGGAAAGGGCAGTGCTGGGGATGCTCTGCTGGGGGGTGTGTGGTGGGGACCCCAGTGACCCCTCTCTGTGCCACCCCTGACCCCACAGGCTCTCTGGCTCCTGTACCTGTTCATCATCCTCGGTGTGACGGCAGAGAAGTTGTGAGTGGCCCCACAGAGGAGGGGACTGTCCCCAGAGTGAGCAGGAGCCCCAAGCAGCCCCATCACCTCTCTCTGTCTCCTTTTCTGCCCTTCCAGCTTCTGCCCCAATTTATCAGCCATCTCCACCAACCTGAAGCTGTCCCACAACGTGGCAGTATCCTTGGCAAGTCACAGGGGCCTCAGGCAGGAGGGATGTGGGGACAGGGCAGGGGAGGTGGCTGTGATAGGGTCACTTTGTGTCCCCTTGGTGCCGTGCCAGGGGAAGCCCAYTGGGAGGTTACAGTGGGACGAGTGGTCATGTGCTGGCACTGGACGGAGGTGCACAGCACCCGTGTCCCCACAGGGAGGAGGACACCAGGTCTTTTCCTTGACGTCCCCTCTCCATGGTGTCACCTTCCTGGCCTTTGGGAACGGGGCCCCTGATGTCTTCAGTGCTGTGGTGGCTTTCTCTGACCCCCGGACAGCAGGGCTGGCCATCGGGGCCATCTTYGGTAAGGGAGCCCCGGTGCCACGTCCTCACCGGGTGACATTTTGGGGCTGTGGGATGTTCCCATGTCCCATGAGAGTCCCCCGTGTTGGCAGGTGCCGGTGTGTTTGTGACCACGGTGGTGGCCGGGGGCATTGCTCTGGTCAAACCCTTCACGGCCGCCTCCAGGCCCTTCCTCAGGGACGTCATCTTCTACATGGTGGCCGTCTTCCTCACCTTCGTGGTGCTCTACTTGGGCAGGATCAGGCTGGGAGAGGCTCTGGGTGAGCGCTGTGGGAGCTGGGGACGGCGGGAGCAGCCCGGGGGTGCCGTGACCCCCCCATGACTCCCCCATCTCAGGTTACCTGGGGCTCTACGTGTTCTACGTGCTYACCGTGGTGCTCTGCACCTGGATCCACCGGCGGCAGCGCGGGGACGGGCTGGCCCCTCCCGGAGCCTGGGAGCCAGGTAAGGGCTGCCCAGCTGGCATGGGGCCCCCGGGCTGTGGGGGTGCCCTGCCAGTGCCCCTGCCCGCTCCTCTTCCCCACAGAGATGCYGACGGATGTGGAAGAGCCGGAGCCCTCGAGCACGAACAGCGGGGACTATGGTACGTTGTTCCCTGTGGGCTCAGGGCTGGCTCTGCTCCATCCTCGGCGTCCCAGAGCCCGTGGGGTGACAGCCCGTGGGGCAGGGGGAGCTCTCTGGGGACACACAGGAGCCCCCAGCCCCTCAGCCCCGTGGCCCCTCGCAGGGGAGGAGTACCGGCCCCTGCTGCCCTCCCGGGAGAGCTCCCTGCGCATCCTCACCTCGGCCCTCAGCCCCCTGGACTACCGCAAGTGGAGGAGGAAGCCCTGGTACTGGCGGCTCTTCAAGGCCTTCAGGGTGAGTAGGGGGCAACAGGAGCCAGGAGGAGCCCCCCAAGGGGCATCCCCATCCCTGCTGGCCCCTGGGGCTCTGTCCCCCCAGGGCTTTGGGACGGGGGCAGTGGGGTTGGGGGCACCTCGCAGGGTGTCCCAGGTGGGTGTCCCCTGTGCCAGGTGCCCGTGGAGCTGGTGCTGCTGCTCACCGTTCCTGTCGTGGACCCTGACAAGGATGACCTGAACTGGAAGAGACCCCTCAACTGCCTGCACATCCTCACCAGCCCCCTGCTCTGCATCCTCACCCTGAAGTCAGGCGCCTGTAAGAGCCTGGGGCRGTCCCAGCTTGCAGAAGGGACAGGACTGAGAGGCCACCAAAGCCCTGGGGACTGCAGGAGCCCATAGAGCTGGCTCCCCATTGTGGGGAGGAGGGATGGGCGGGGGATAGCCGGGCTGTGTTTGCAGCTGGATACACCCTGAGAAGGCTGGGGGGCTTGGGGTCCTGGGRGGAAAATGGAGCAGGCCTGGCCTGCCTGGGGAAACTGAGGCACRGAGGGGAGCAGCTCTGTGGAGTGTAGGGCAGAGGTGGCTGTAGCTGACAAGGCTTTGCCTCCGCCTCAAGCCTCTCTGTCCCTCCTCTCCTCACCATGTGCAGATGGGCTCTACCAGATCCAGGGCATCTTCCCMGTCTGGGCACTGGTCACACTGGTTGCCTCTGTCCTGGCCCTCATCATCTTCATCACCACGAGCAATGAGGAGCCACCCAAGTACCACTGTGTAAGGTGTCCCCCAGCCCTGAGCACCCACCAGGGACCAGCACAGCCTGTTGCAGACTGGGCTGGGGCTCCTGGGGCAGAGCAGGAAGCTGGAGCTCTCTCCCAGTTTCCAGTGTCCCAGGAGGTGTGCAGGGTCCTGTGGTTTGCACACAGGGACCAGCTTGCTCCTTTTCCCATCAGGTGTTTGCCTTCCTTGGGTTTTTGGCCAGTGCCATGTGGATCAACGCGGCGGCCACGGAGCTGGTGAACATCCTGCGCACCCTGGGCATCATCTTCCAGCTCAGCAACACCGTGCTGGGCCTCACACTGCTGGCCTGGGGCAACAGCATCGGGGGTGAGGGCTCTGCAGCTCCCAGTGCCCCCGTGGCACACCCTGGGGTGCCCCTGCCATGCCCCAGGTCTCCCTTTGTCCCTCCACAGACACCTTCTCCGACCTCACCATGGCCCGGCAGGGCTATCCCCGCATGGCCTTCTCCGCCTGCTTCGGGGGCATCATCTTCAGTATCCTGTGCATGCCAGGGCCAGGGTGCTGGCCCGTGGGGCGGGAGCTGCCCAAGTTTCCCTGCCTACAGCCCAGGAGAGCCCCTTGTGCTGTGGGATCCCTGCAGAGGAGCTGGGATCCATTCCAGGGTCCCTGCCACGCTGGCAAAGCCCGCGGTGTTCCCAYAGTGCAAGGGGACAGTGAGGGGTTTGGGAGGGGCAGGGACACAGCCAGCAGCACCCCCCTGTGGGGACAGGACCCACAGCTGTGGGGACAGGACCCCCCTGTCCCCACAGCTGCCCCAGCTGCGTGGGAGTTTGGGCTGGAGCGTGGCAGATTTGGGATTTGCCAAAGGGAAGGAGGGGAGGGGGCTGTGCCTCGCYCGGGTGGGTTTTGGGTGAAGCCTCTCCTCCAGTGCTCAGGGTGCATTCAGCACAGAGAATGCCTCAGCCATGCAGGAAGGAGGAGGATGGGGGGCAGAGGGATGGGCTCAGTGCTGTGTGTCCATCCTGAACGTGCTCCAGACATCCTGGTCGGCGTGGGGCTGGGCTGCCTGCTGCAGATGACCAGCAGCCAGCCGCTGGTGAAGGTAAGGCCGTGGTGACACGGTGACACGGGCCAGGCTGGCAGCAGGAGCCGTTGTCACCCCTCATCACGCTGCTGTGCCCACAGCTGGAGCCTGACAGCCCCCTGGTGTGGGTGCTGGCCGGGGCGCTGGGGCTCAGCCTGGTGTTCTCCCTGGTGACGGTGCCGGCGCAGTGCTTCCAGCTGGGACAGCCCTATGGCGTCTGCCTCATCGCCTCCTACCTGCTCTTCCTGTGCGTGGCCCTGCTCACCGAGTTCAGGGTCATCCRTTTCTCCACCCCCTGAGCGGCTCCAGCCCCGCAGCTTGCTCTGCCTCCCACTGCAGCCCAGGCGCCCTCCCCTGTCCCTGCCAGGGGACAAGGGCACCTCCAGCTCACCGTGCTGCTGGAGGTGCCAGCCAGCCCTCGGGCCCTGCTGGGCTCTGGGGGAGGAGCTCTCAGTGCCCACATCCTCTCCTTTAATCTGTAATTTAGGGAACTCTGGGCAGGAGCAGCATCAAAACCTCAGCTGTGTCRGGGGGCAGAGCAGGAGCAGGGCTGGGGAAGCTCCAGCTCGGGGGCACAGCAGGGGAGGTTCTGCTTCCACAGCTCACCTTCCCCTCCTGAGCTCCCTGCCGTGCTCTGGGACAGAGCTGGGGCAGTTCACAGCTGGTTCTGCCTCCTGAGCCCCATGCCATGCTCTGGGACAGAGCTGGGGCAGCTGTGCTGCACAGGGTGGCACTGCCACGGCCCAGGCACACATCTGTCCTTGGGAAGGACTGTCCCTGTTGGCACCAGGGGCTGGAGCAGCAGACAGGGCACAGCCAGACAGGGCTAAGGGGACACAGTGCTCCAGGGATGCACTGGGTTTAGTGCAAGCAAAGCCTGAGRGAAAAACAAACACCAAACCAAGGGAGGCTGGTTTTTCCCCTGCTTTTTTTAGTAATGTTTTTCAACCCGAGTTTCAGATCCTACTTTTCTCCTCCTCCTGGGGTGGGCAGAGCTGTAGGAAAGGACTTGGAGGTTTCCACAGACAGTGTTGACCTCTGGCAGGACTAGATTTAGGCACTGTAAAAAATTGCAATAAAAAAACAAACACAAACCCAACCTTGACTTTTGCCTGCTGCAAGGGCCATTGCTCCTGCTCTGTGCTGGTCTGACTCAGCCCTTACTCAGCACAGARCCTTTGGGGTGAGAGGGAACAGCCAGGGCTGAGGAGCCTGGGACACCCAGAGTGGTTTTTCCCAAGGGACTGGGGAAGTGGTTTCCAGTAGCTGATGTCCCAAGAGCAGTCACGTGCTGTCACACTGGGAACGGGGTCAGCACGGCTCAGCCCTGGGGACAGGGACTCCTGCAGGGCCCACAGTGCCAGGAGAATGGGGGGTGGCCTGGGGGTTCTGCTCCCAGCTGGAGGGGACACAGGACACAGGCTGGAACAGAGGGACACCCTCATCCCTGCCCCATGGGAGAGGGGGATGTTGAGCAAACACCACAACTGTCAGACCTGGTTCCTCCTCCTCTCCTCCTGGGCCTGAGGAGCATTTCTCCTTTTTCTAACAGACACCAGCAGCTTTCACAAAAAATAACCCTCCCTGTGCCCACAGCCATCGGCCCTGCCCCGACCTTGCTCCAGCAGCAGCTGCCGGAAGGATCCGGGACACAACGCCCACTTCCTGCCACAGGCAGGGCTAAGGCAATCCAAACAGAGGTGCAGGGTCAAACATCCCTTCTGGCCTCAACACTGCACCTTAAAAAACCCAACTTTGAAAGACTTATCTTGATGTTTAGGGAAAAAGCTGGCAGGGGGAAGGCAATAAGGAAGGCAGGCTCTGAAATGTCCTGGAACAGGAATGTGGAGCAGCTCGGTGAGGCATGCACACAAATTATTCCCAACACAAGCACTTGCCACCAGAGAGGGCAGGCAGGCTCCTCTTCAAACACTGGAAATGCTCCAGCTTGACCAACCCCACCTCTGGARTAACAGGGGAAGGAGGAAAGGAAGCCTTTACGAAGCCGAGGATGCTCTTTATTAGTGCGCCTGAAAAAAATCTAGAGAACATCTGACAGACACGTCCATAAAATCAGGTTTTTTATAAACAAAACGCCAGCATACAAAATCCTGCAGTGCTTCCTCCCGTGCTCCCTACAAAATGATTGTCTCCATTGTCAGTCTGTGTGTGGGGGGAGGGAGAGGAGGATAAATAGAAGGGGATGCCCCGTACTCAAACTTTGTTTCCTTCCAAAGTCATATGGAAGAAGCAAACTGCTGCTGCCCTCCTYGGTTATACAAAAATAATGAACACAGGGGGTATGTGGGGGAGGATCAACACCTTGGAGGCAGCACCCTGACCCCAGCCCTCCAGGGAGCCCTTTATTGCATGACCAGCCCTCAGTGCCTTCCTCAGCACAGCTTAAAGCCACAGTTCCTTTCACACCCAGAAAACAACCCCCAAAGAAAAAAAAAAAGTCACTGATAGCCCTACCAGGAGAAATCAGCTGTAGGGGAATGTGGAGATTAACCACAGCCACATTTTTTTTCCCCACTAACCTTCATAATGCTCATTCACCCTGGCCACAAGTTAAAGCACAACAAACACCATCTCCTGCAGCCCCAGGACTAATCTGGATAAACCTCCCGGGCTGCAACTCCACGCAGAGCAACTGCAAGAGCAACAACTGCACTGCTCCTTCATTTGTGGTTGAGTTTATGGTTTGGAAAACAGCCCTTTAAGGTCCTTCATGGGTCAGCTCAGAAGCRGTTTCATACCTGCAAGTATCCAGAAAGAAAACAAAGAGTTGCCGTGAGGCACCCAGGGAGTTTGGCAAGGGTTGGGAGCAGCCACTGGTGCGTGTGTGCTGCTCTCCCACTCCTTCCAAGTGCTCCCACCGTGCCATGGAGGGAGAGATTTCCAGAAGCAGCTCTGTCTTGCCTCCCTCTGAAAGTCTCACCCACCCAGGAAATGCTCCTGAGCTGCCCAGGTGGGATCAGCCCTCTCCTGCTGTCCTCGTGCCACGAGGTGAGGCCACCAAGGACAGGCATGTGGGACAAAGGGATGGGGACACACATCTCCCACTGCCTGGGGCACTGGGAGAAGGGGGAAGCCTCCTCAGGAAGCTCCACTCTTAATCTGAACCTGAGGAAAAATCAAACAGCAAGAGGTGAGGGAACCTCCCAGCCCTCAGAACTTCCAGGGAGAAGAGGGACCTGGAGAGACAGCTTCAAAGGTGACACAACTGCCACAATCCCACAAACGTGGCAGAGCTGGGAAGGGATCCCTTCTCCCCCTTCCTCCTCATCCCTCAGGTGCAGAAAAGCAGAGAGGTGAGAAGGATCCTTGTCTTCCACGTTCCTCCTGCATCCACAACCCAGGGGAACAGCAGAGCACTTCAKTGGATCTCCCCAACACCTGACTGAGCTGATCTTTCCCAGCCTGAGAAACATTCCTGCAAGGGAGGAGCCCCATTCTGTGCTGGGACTTGCTCAGCTGGAATGAGGACTGACCAGCAGGAGTGTGTGATGCCCAGGAGCTCTGCTTAACCCAGAGCCAGGCAGAAAAAAGCCAGACTTGGAGCTGCAAAACCTTCCACTCTTCTTCCCAGCCATTTATCCCAGCTAAGGACCAGCCAGAGAGGTTTCACAGAGCAGGTGGCCAAGTGGCAGAGCCCCACAGCCATGTCACCCTCAGAATCCCCTCCCTGGGCAGAGACAGGAGCTCTGGGGTTTGCAGAGGTGACCCCAAGCCCAGGCAGTGCCAGGGGCAGGACTGACCAGCAGTGATGMAGAGCCAAAGTCCCCAGCCTACGCCTCCTGCCCCACCTATGGCCATAGCAAGATGAGGTGCTGGCCCTCAGGTCTGTCTCAGAACTACCTGGGGACAGCAAAATTCAATAATCAGAGCTGGAGCTACTACAGAGCTGGAGCTACTGCTGGAGTGCAYCTAGGAGTGCCAAAAAGGAGGGGGAGGGCAGCCTGCCCTTCCAAAAGTGCTGAGATTTCACACCACCTCCCCTTTCTTTGCGTAAGGAAGGTGGAGCAGAAACAAAAACTCACTCCCTGATCTTTTGTCCCTAGGTTAATGGTACCCTTTGAGCAACAGGGATCTTCCAGAAGGGCCCAAGTTTTACTGTTAAGCAGGTGACTTCAGCTAATTCCCTGCTGCTAATGGATTACACATCCCTTTCCCCAAGGTCTGTTAGTGCTAAGACAAGCAGCAGCAGCAGCTGGAGCCTGGGAAGGGGCTCAGAGGGACAAGGGCTCTGTTCTGCCCAGATGTGCCTCACATCTGTGTGCAGCAGCCTTCCCCCGAGCCCTCTTGGCCTCTGGCTTCTCAGCAACCACTGCTGGGGGCAAGATTTGATCCCTACACTGGTACACTGACAGATCTATATACACCCTCCCAAAATCCAGGCTGGCTGGGCAGGAATACTCTAGGTTATTGCATAGAAGGTGGCTGTGTTAGCTGGGCCTAAATGACAGTCTGGGAGCGCTGCCGGAGGCTCAGGGGCTTCAGGGAGCTGCTGGGAGCAGATGCAGCCTCTTGCACTGGTGGCTGAGATTCCTCCTTCCTGGAGTGCTCCTCATACCATTCCTGCAGCAGGGGAGGAAACAGGCAGGGATCAGGATCACCCAAAAGGGCAGAGCCTGCAGTGGGGGCACGTTTTCCCAGGCACAGAGGGCTCTTCCCTGCAGCCTAACCCCCTGGAGCAGCCCAGCTGACTGCAGCATGCCTGTGGTGACCAAGGGAACTTCCCACCCTCAGGATGTCCCTCCTGAACAGCCAGGGCTTGAGGATGGCTGTTCCCATGATGTGTGGGACTTGCAGAGCAGCTGCTGGTGCTGGGCAGCACCCAGGCTGTGCCAGGATGTCACATCCCTCAGCCACAGACCAAGCACAACAGGCAAGGAGTTCCTCTGCAGGTGACCCAGCCCCAYGGTAAATAATGTGCATTTTCCTTAGGGGGACCCAAGACTCATCCCCAGTCTGTCTGCTCTGGGGACAAASGACAGATACAAATGGTTACAAGATTAATTTTTCCAGCGCTAATCATTATATTAGCTCACGACCTTCAACTGCCTTTGGCAGTGACCAAACCCATGGCAGAAAGCTCCTGACCATGGGTGGCACTGGCAGGAAGGTGCTAAAACTCCAGGGAATCTGCTGATTTACTTGTCTCCCATCTTGCTCAGCCTGCAAACCAGGCAGGCCGGCCTGGGACAAGCCAGCCTTGCTTTCTGTGTCAGACAGACACACCTAAGCTCACACACAACCACATTCCAGAGGTTTAAGAGCTCTGTGCTCAGCAGCCCAGCCCCAGGCAGCACCAAACTGTGCTCACAGCCCCAGCAGACACCTGGGGAGCACAGGGCAGCTCAGCAAAGCAGGAGTGCCCGTGCACACCCCCAGGGCAGTCACTGTCACTGGCYTGACACACCTGCAGCCACTGAGGAGCTCTGACGTGCCCTGTGGGGTAACAAACCCTGGGCTCAGAGGAAAGCAGTCCCCAGTGCCTGACAGGATGGGTTGTTATCCCAGGGAATGCTCTCATCACTGACTTGCTGGCAGCTCCAGCTCAGCCCCACATACCTGGATCTCCTCCTCATACATCTTCATRCTCAGGTCACTCTTGGTCCTGGACCTGCGTCCCAGGAACACTGTGGACATTTGCTGGAGAGTTGGGGGAGGAGRAGGAAACACCAAAAAAGGCATTCATCAGTCACTGAGCAGCTGGATCTGGCCTGGAACTTCAAGCACCCTTCCTGTGGACACCCATCACCCACTGATGAGCTCAGGCCACCCCAGGCTCCTTCTGCTGTCACCTGAGAGGCTGCAGCACCTGCCCCGTGCCATGGTGACACAGGGGTACCATGGCCATTGTTAAAACAACCCCTCAGCTCTGCCCAGCTGCATGACACAACAGTTCTGAGACAAGAGCTCATTTTCCCAATTCAGAATGTTTTAGAATGGAAGCATAAGCAGTGCCATGGAGAAAGGAAGGATCAGGAATCARTGCCATCATGCTGCTGCATAATGCTCCAGGACTGTCCCAGCCCCAGTGCTCTCTGATGGCACAGAGAGACAAGCAGAATTACAAGAGAGTGGTTTCCTTAGAGGAAAAATAAATATGCCTTTTTTTCAGTCAGCAGGGGCCAGGACAGCTCTTAGGGAAGTTTTCATGCAGCAGGGACCAGACTTTGTCAAGGCCATGCAAGGAGCAGCAGCTGCTTTTCCAGAGCAGCAAAATTCTGTGATGCTGCAGAGTCCCTCCAGCAGCTCAGCCCTGAACACTACACAGGCAGGTGGATCTTCTCTCTCCAGACAGACACAGTGCCCTGCACACCTCCCTCCCTGGAGGTGAGGCCTCCCAGTGTTTCCTCTTACCCCATATTTGTCCATCTGCAACACAATCTTCTGCAGCTGAGCTGTTTCAGTGGCAGCTGAAGTCCTCTTGTACAGCTCAATTATGCCAATCACCTCCTCCTTGGAGATCTCCTTCTCCAGAACAATGCCATTATCTTCTGGAGAGGCAAGAAACAGAAAGAGGGGGRAAAAAAGTCACCAAGATGAGCATTGCTTCAACAGCTGCTATGATAACCTGGAAGGCAAAGCCTAAAGCACACAGGACCAAGCCAGAGGTCAGGTACAGTCTGTACCTGCTTCTRTGACTGGAACTTGGATATGTTCAACCCCCAACAAGGCAGGGAGAAAATTTAACTAGTGAGAAGGGCCAGCAGATCTTCTGACTCAAACTATCCTCATCAGGCTTCTTGGTATCTTAAAAAAAAATAAATCTTGTAGCTTTTTGCTGGCCTGTAAGTTGAGAAATCAAATAATCACACAAGAGTTGCTGCCTTTTGACCTTCACCTGCCTAAGAGAGCTTGGGAGCCCAGGGCTAACCACTGTCCTTCACTGCTCCCTTCACACTGAGTGCAGAAAGGATCACAAGTGTTTCCCTAATTAGCAGCTCCTGGGCCACACAAATTTGATCTTCTGGCACCTAAAACCCCAGGGGGGTGGGGGCTCCACCTGAAGGAACAGCAGGAGAAGGGCTGTGAGCCATGAGTGTGGCTTTGGCACCTGAATTAGCAGTCAGGAAGGGGCCTGCAGKTCCAGACCCCCCACTCAGGAGGAACAGGACAGCGATGAGGGGGATGCAGAGCCCAGTCTCTGCCAGTTCCTAGAGGGAAAGGCATGTCCAAAACCAGCACAGAGTCAGCAGCCTGAGCACAACCAGAAAATGTGGGAAGAACTGGACAGGCAGTGTCTGTTGTCCTCCAGGTCATGGCAAAAAGTGCTGGCAAATCACCTTGGAGACACATCCTGCCACCAGGGAGTGCATTAGTGAGGAAGGGAAATTGGTTTAAAAAAATTATCCATCTTCCCTTCCTGTAAGGTCCCTCGTTGAGCTTTGCTACATCACTGCTGCAATGTTTCCTAGAAACCTTGCACGAAATGCACACAGACTTCCTATTTCCAAGAATTTGATTGAAATGGCTCAAGTGGTTGAAGTTTGTGTGTGTGTGCACACAGACAGATATAAAACACACATAAATACACCCATCCATGCTTTTTGGAGAATTCTGGGGGAGAGATGAGGGGCAGAGCAGAAAGACCAGACAGAAATATCACACAAAGAACAAGCTCGAGCAAAAGAACAATGAGCAAAAGAATTAGCTCAGGACGTCAGGTTAAAAAAAAAACTTAAAAAAAAAATTTGTTTTTTCCTGGCCAATCCCATTTTCTCCTAGAGACATGAAGCACCAGGGAGAGAAGACACAAGGCTGCAGGTCAGCCAGGCCTCAGCTCTGACCTTCTGAATCCTGGTTCTTCCGAGTGTAGTTCATGCGGAACACAAAAGCGTCCAGGATGAAAGCCACGATGATTGTCATCACCACCATGGTCACAATGTAGAAGATCATGAAGTACAGACGGCTCCAGTGAGTGGTTTGGGATGTCACTCCTTCCTAAAGAGGAGAGGGAAGAAGTGAGCAGTGCACAAAAGGAGGGAGAGGCAGCGTTAACTGCTTATCAACAGGCTCAAAGCAGCATAAACACTCTGCCCCCAGAGACTGCTTGTGCAAYGCTCAATGCCCCAACAGGTCCTTGCAGCTAAAAAGAGATGTTCCTGCAGGCAAACACACAGAACATCCAAAGCTGGTGGCTTTAGACAGCAGGTGAC
This sequence comes from Cardinalis cardinalis, assembly GCA_014549065.1. Taxonomy (NCBI): domain Eukaryota; kingdom Metazoa; phylum Chordata; class Aves; order Passeriformes; family Cardinalidae; genus Cardinalis; species Cardinalis cardinalis. The sequence goes on from JACDOX010000677.1 coordinate 109,040, forward strand.
AAACTGGAGCACGGGGTGACTTTGTTTGTCCAGCCTGTGAAGCCTGAAAAGTGCCCAGCAGCATGGCAGGGGTCAAATGCCTCCCAACAATCAGGACCAAAAGATATCAGGCAACAAAGCCACCATGGAAGAAAGCAGTGGTGCTGTGGAAGGTGTGCCTGGGCTGGCAGCCTGTGCTGCCTGCAGGGGCTCACTCACCATGATGATGTACCAGTCGTTGACCACCGTCAGCTCAAACAGTGTCACTGCACACAGAGGGAGAAAACACACACAGGTAATTGTTTTATCCATCCTGACCTGCTTTACAGTGATTTTTAGATGAAGTGTTTGACAGGGAAGACTGACACAAGCCAAATTTGAATAAAGACAGCAAATCCAGAGAGAATGCAGACCCTCCCCACTGCAGCTCCTTCAGACAAAGGGTGAGACCCACAGAACCTGCAGCATGGCTTCATCTCTGTTTCCTAAAGAAACCAGACCTGACTCTTCACCAGAGAGCATGGAGACCTCTGAAATCTCCAGGAGATAAGCATTCTGCTCACACATTACAAAAAATCATGKAGAGCAATCAACACATTCAAATTATTCCTCATCAGAGGGTTTAAAGAGAGGCAACGCTGCTGGTTCTTTAGAAGGGCAGTGCYTTAATGCCCTCCTTGAACACCTCTGGTCTGATCAGCAGCCAGAACAGATCTGCTGCCTTCCAGCTGGCTCTGAGAGACCTCTGCTTACCCTGCAAAGCAGTCCTGGCACAATCAGTCAGCTGGAGCTCTCCAGGCAGAAGGAGCAGGATGTGAGTGAGGGGCATTAGCAGGACTGCCTGGGAGAGTCCCAGGCTCTCATGAGCATTACAGAGCCATCCAGCTCTGCAGGAACACAGGATAATCTTTTCTAGGGACAAAAGTGCCCTTACCAAAGCTGTTCAGAATGTTGTCAAAGTTGTTGAGATAGTAATAACCTTCTTCCACAACTGTTTTGTTGCCAACTGTGTGGTTCACCCAGCGGTAGGAATCTGCGACCGTGCTCGTGCTGGGTGGAGAAAACAGGACAAAGAATCAGCAGAGACTGGAAAAGCAAGGAAAATCTAAAAAATTATAATCACCAGCCCCTCTAGAAGGTGGCAAGAAGAGTGGCAATTTCTACCTCTTGGCTAATATTTGTCTTTTCCTCTGAAAGGAACCCTCTCCCCTTCACAGCACATGGAGCACACGGAGTCTTTCTAATCATTCAGCAAATATTGTACCAGAGAAACTGAGAGTTTGAGTTCCTTGGCTCACACCCTTCATGCTTGGCATTTCCAAGTGGTCTGCCACTTACAGGTGAAAAGGACACAGCACAGCTTAGAGTCCAGGACCAGGGAAATTTATATTGGGTGAATTTGTTGCTGCAYAAGCAACTCTGGCATCATAGAAACAGAATGGTTTGGGTAGGAAAGGGCCTTAAAGCTCATCCAGYTCCACCCCCTGCCATGGGCAGGGACACCTTCCACCATCCCAGGCTGCTCCAAGCCCTGTCCAACCTGRCCTTGGACACTTCCAGGCATGGGGCAAGAGAAATGAAGTATCTCCTGGATCTTTGCCACGTGTTGCCTTAGCTACAAAACCCCATTCAGCCCCAGGCCACTTCTCCACAGGGAAATGGAGCTGCCAGAGCTCCCTGCTGCTGGCTGAGCACCAAAAGCACTCCTGAGGGGGCTGGATTGAGGTACTCACTTGCAGCAGTTCGGGTAGACCACGCCAGCAAAGAACTCCATGCCAACGATGGCAAAGCAATAGTAGAAGATCAGCAGGGTTAAACCCAGGCTGGAGGCAGAAACAGAAAGATTACTGTGCTGCTGAAGAGTTGCTAAGGCAGGGAAACACAAAATCCTAGGCTGGTTGCTTTGGAAGGAATTTCCAAGGGATGGAAAGCAGCACTGGAAACCCCAGCCCACCCTCCCTGCTGCTGGGGCCCTGCAGCTCTTGGCTGCTCTCATTCAGGGAGCCCTTGGACAAGGAGCTTGCCACTCACTGAAGAGAGAAACCAAAGAGCAGCCTGGATCCCCTCCCAGCCTGTCCTTTTCTGTTCAATAAACATCTCTCCACAGCTCCTTCACTAAAGAACACCACACATTGTTTGTGCCCTCTCCACATCCTTGCATGCAGGGACTGTGCCAAGAGCAGGGCTCTGCAGCCAGCTCAGGCAGGGAGGCAGGGCTGAGGAGCAGCACTCAAGCTCCAGGCTCCCTCTGCCCCACCATTCCACAAAAATGCTCTCCAGGGGCTCTGCTGAGGACAGGGAACAGCTGGGGCCAAGGGGATTTGTGCCAATGTTCTTCCCACAGGGGCTTTGTCTTCCAGCAAGAGCTGGGATGGGGGAGAAAAACTAAAACAAGCAGGAGCTCTTAGTTTTCCTCCTACCACCAAAGCTGGAGGAGCCCAGGGTGCTGGAATGTTGCTGTTCCAAGGAAYTGGAAGATGAACACTCCACTGGTTCAGAAGAACCAGTAACCACCCACTGACACATCAGAGCAGGTTGGACAGGTCCCCAGCCTGACCCCAMACCTTCACTCCCATCCCTTGTCCCTGCCATCACCCCTAAACCCCTTCAGCAGGTTGCACAGGCCCCTGCCCTGACCCCAAACCTTCATCCCCTCTCTGCCATCACCCCAGGGGCAGAGGTGGTACCTGGCCATGCGAGGGAACAGCTCAAACATGGTGTCCAGCACGTTCCTGTAGCGTTTCTTCAGCTTGAACAGCCTGAAAGGAGAGCCAGGAGTTACCCACAGCCTGCAGCTCTCCTGGTGTTGGGGGAAAGAGCAAAAAGGAGAATCCCAGCCCTCTCTACCTTGCAGGTCAATGACAGTGAGGTTTCCTGACTTTCCTAACTTCTTGTTCAAGTGGTCTCTGCTCACCTTCCTGCTGTCCCATCTAAATGTTTATGACACATTCTACAGGATCTCAGGAAAAAAAAGGCTGTCTTTTTACATGGCATGATGCATAAACAGCTATTTAAAACTCCTAAAAATTGTAAGAACTTASACTAGGCCCATGTAAAGGGTCAGGATTCATTCCTGCTTCCCCCAGACACAAGCTTTTCTGTGCTTGCCCCATGACCCAATAAAAATTGATGAAAGAAAACAACACTGTGCCTGCTAATTTAAGATTTGGCAACCCCATCAGCCTTTACAGAGAAACATAGCTGCCAAACAGGCTTTGGCAGAGGAAAAACAGAGAAAACATTTTTTTTTTCCCCATCTTGAGTGTCATGAAGTGTTCTTAAAATCCTCACTGAAGAGCTAAATTACATCAGCTTGTTTTTAATGAAACATTTYGCCTCAAATCCTTTCCCCCTGTGGCTCTGGAGGTGTTTGTGAAGGTGAGGGTCCCTCGACATGAGAGGGTTAATCAGCCCCAGCYCCCTGAACTGCAGAGAGGTGACAGGCCATGGTCTTGCTCCAAGTGTGAGATGCAGTTGGAGCAGGGCAGTACTTCACCCTAGAAAGCAGCATCCTTTGAAAACTGTAATTTCTGGTAATTCAATGGAAATTATTAAACTGGCTGAGAGCATCTCACCCTGACAGAAAAGCTTTTCTCTGAACAGCATCAGACAATTTAGAGGAGGTGTAAGAACCCCACGAAGGCAGACACAGGATAATCTGCCCCCAGTAAATCCCTTGATCTCTATTAGAGATCAGCTTAAGCTCCAAAGCACGGGGTTTTCATATCCCATCCCAAGTTTTTGTTATCTCTCATTTTGATAACTCGGGCTAATCCCATTACCCCACGCAATTCCTGTTGGCCACGGTCACATTCCCACAGAGCAATCCTTGCCCTCTCCTGCTAAGGAGCTCAGTCCCCAGTGGGACTGATGCAAAACAAGCCCTGCTCTCTCCCACCTGCTCTCTGGAATTCCTCCCTTCCCAGCCTTTCCCAGCTCACCTCAGCAGCTGGAGGGGTCGCAGGACCACGATGAAGTAAAAGGGCTCCATGTTGAATGCCAGTGCCATGAGCCCCAAAAATGCAAACAGGGTGACTGAGAAGTCAAAGCTGGAAAGGAAAATAAAATAAAATAAATGTAAGAGCAATGATTTATCAGCAGTGCTTCAGCAGAGAAGAGGGGTWGGTGCTGCTCCAGCCTAACAAAGTGCACAAGGCCAGGGGCAGAGGAATTCTAACAGCTGGCTGATGGCCTCCTCTCTCCAGGCTTGGCTCAGGAGTTGGTGTTTCCAACCCAAAAAGGTGGATGTGCACTTACAGATTCCAGCCTGAGGACAGGTACTCCACAGGCCCCAGCCCAGTGGTCTTCAGGAGCAGCTCCACGCCATAGACTGCAACACAAGAGCATCAGCAATGAGCAGCCTCACAGGAAAGGCCCATGGGAAGCCTGCCCTCATGGATGTGTGGGGATTTTAAAGGATTTCTGTTAAATAGGGTTTAACAAACGCCACCCATCCTCTTCATTCTCAGTGAGGTACCAAAGAGACTTTTCCCCTCCAAATCAACACAYTTCCCTGTGTTCATGGAGATTTCTCTCTGGAGAAGTCTACAAAACAATCCCTGCCAGGCACACCATTGTTCTGGATGGAGGCTCTACACCCATGGCTGAGTTGTAACTTCAATTCCTCTCCCAGCTCCTCAGGAAATGACACAGCTCTGCTGAGAGGCATCAGCTTACTTGTGAGGAAGACTATGTAGCTCCAAGGGACATTCCTGGAGAAGAAATTCCCTCCTGCAAGACACAAGAACAACTTTCTCAAGTGCTCCCTTTTTTCCAATCCCCCAGCACCACAGTGGAGAAAAAGCTGTGATGTTTCCTACCTTGCAGCATGAAGGTTTCAACAAGAATCCAAATTCCATTCACAGCCACCACAGTGTCTGGAAAAGAAAGGAAAACCCCATAGCAAAACCACTCCTGGGTATCCATTTCTTAGGCCAACAAAAAGAATACAATATAGGACAAGTGGCATTGGTTCCAACTCAGTGAACAAAGGGAACTCATAAATTGTGAGTCTTCCTCCATGTCTTTCTCCAGGACTTTAAGAGATGCAGTGTCTTTATGTTCAAAAAGAAGCAAAACTAAAATGTGAAAAAAAAAAAAAAAACCAAATTACTGAGGAGGAACAATCACTTAGAAGCCAGCAGGTAGCACCAGGAGGAAGCACTCTTCCTCCTCTAGAGGAGAGAAGCACAGAYTCCCTGTCTCAGGCAGCTCAGTTGCCAAGCAATCCCTCCAGCAGCGAGAGCAAACACAATGTGGCTCACTGGGGAGGCACYTCCTCATCCAGCATCCTTCAGCTGCAAGATAAGTCCCCCAAGGCCTGGGAAAGCTGACCACCAACCCCCCTGAATGCAACAAGCCCCCCAGGGCTGCTGTGCAGTGAGCCAGGGAGCCTCTCCAGACAGCCCAGCAATGCAGCAGTTGCCTCCCTCCTCACCAAAACTCAAAAATTTGTCCATGAACCACAGCTCAGACCACGCCAAGCTTGGGAAGGATGTTGAGATGCTTGAGTGCATGCAGAGGAGGAACAAGGCTGGTGAGGGGAACACAAACCCCGTGAGGAACACTGAGGGAGCTGGGGCTGCTCAGCCTGGAGAAAAGGAGACTCAGGGCTGCCCTCATCACTCTCACAGCTCCTGAAAGGTGCCTGTGCTCAGCTGGGGCTGGGCTCTGTCTCCAGCAGCACTGACAGAACCAGAGCACACAGCCTCAAGCTGCACCAGGGGAAATACAGGTTGGATATTAGGAAAAAGTTTTTTACAGAAAGGGTGATAAAGTTCTGGAATGGCTGCCCAGGGAGGTGGTGGAGTCCCCATCCCTGGGTGTGTTTAACAAAGCCTGGATGTGGCACTGGGGGCCAGGGTTTGGTTGGGATGTTGGGGCTGGGCTGGACTCCATGATCTTGGAGGTCTCTCCCAACCTGGTCATTCTGTTCCTCTAAATTTCTTGGAAGACTGGCAGAGCCAGCACACCAGAGCCACACGAGCAAGGGAGCCAAGCAGATTATTCCTACTCACACATGGTGTACTGGAACACACGGGACTTCACCAGGATGTTGATGCCTGTGTGAAGAAAAGGATGACAAAATAAACCATCCTCCACACCACAGATCCCTCTGTCTTCTCCCTAGAAACATTTTCCATAGAAGCTAAACAGATCAGCAGATGATTAACTTCCACTTTTTGGGAACAAGTTTAAATTTCCTTTAGAATTTTAGCAGCAATGAAGTCCCTATCCTTAGCCCCCAGGATGCCCTGTTTGGTCTCTGTGTGCTAATTCTGGGGTGGACAGAGGTAAATGCTCTGTGTTTGGAACAACAAGGAGGGTTGGGACCATCAGCAGAGCTCTGAGGGCTTCTCTGGCAGCTATGTTTGGATCAGAGGGTGTCACCTGTTCCCCAGGAGCACACACCACCTCAGAAGAGCTGCAGGTTCTTAATTCTGAATGGTGACATCCAGTCGGGGAGCTTGGGACACAGGAGGTAAATTGGCAAGACATGACTCTGATGGGGGTTTCAGGCCTCTCTTCCCTGCCCAAACTGCTGTCCTTGACCTGAATGGGACCAGGCAGCCTGAGAGCTTTTGTGACAATGCAAATCCCACTCCACAGGAACATTTACAGGACAGAAATCCTCCCTGGAGACTCTGAATCCAAGTCTCTGGCCTCGGAGGCTCTGGATACACAGGGAGCTGGTTAGAAGGCCTTCCCTCAGGTGTTTGCCAGGGAGACAAGAGCAAGTCCCTTCAGAGCGTCCTGTCTTTGTAAAGAATGCTCCTCCTGCCAGCTGAGCCCATGCTGCCATGACAAGAGTGAGTTACCTTTGAAGATAAGGAAGGCAGTCCGTGGCAGGTCATCGAACCAGTGCTCGCGGCTCCGCTTGGCCTGGGAGCAGAACAGCCACGGTCAGCAGCATTCAGAGCCACACCCAGCCACAAAAACAGGGCAGGGATGGAGACCCACCCTACCCCAGCACTGCTTCTCTTAGTTTGCCTTTGTTTCTCACCCAGCTCCTCTCTAACCACTCCTTTTCTCTCCCTCCCACACACGGTTTTCTTCCTCTCCACCCACAAACTCTTACCTTCCATTTTAAGCCAACAACTTCATAGAAATTGTAAAAATCCTTTAGACTGCAAAACAGAAAGAAACATCTGATCAGAGAGAGCCTTGAGGGTGAGCAGATCCTTAATTGTCCCTGTCAGACATCACCAGTGGAGAGTCCTGGAAGTCATTAACTCCTTATCAGAACTGCAGCCACAGCTGACAGGGCTCAGCAGTGACCTCCTCCCAGCCTGGCCAAAGGTTCCTGATTGACAATAGCCAGAATCTCCTTTCTGTAATGCTTCAGCCCTCAAGGGAAACTCTGACTCTGCTGAACTCCAGTGAGAGGAAAGACCTGAGGCTTAGATGCCAACTCCAAGGGATGGAGATTGCACTGCTCTTCATGAAGAAGTCTTGGACTGGCTTAATTACTCCTACAGTCCTTTTCTAACATCCTTGCACGTTTTCTTTTCAAGGTAAAAATGAAGTTTGAAAAAGGACATGAAAGCAAAGAAACTCATAGAACATGAGTGCCTGTCTAGGTGCCCAGGGTCAGGCCTGTAACAGCTTTTATGTGTCTGCAAGTGAGGATGCTGAACTTCTCTGACTCTTACTGGTGACATCGGTGCCTAAATTTCACAACTCAGTCCTTCTTCCTGTGCCATTTTCAATACTTCACTGTGGCACTTGACTTCAAGGAGAAGCATCAGCACCAGTTTCATAGGAGAGTCACTTGGAACCTGTCTGTGGCCAGAACAAAGGAAAAGGAAGAGAAGGTCTCCTGCTCTAATTCCCTCTACTCCCTTGCTGGCTGGAGCTAGCTGCATCCACCCCCCACCAGAATGGCAATTCTCTGCCTCATAACACAGAGGATGGCAGCCCTGAAAGCACCAGCAGAACCAAATTTTAATTAACAAAACCCTGGGGGGGACATCCAGCTGCTGGAAAAAAGCAAAAACTTGTTAAAAGCTGYGAGGCTGCACTGAGCGAGGAAATGCTCCAGGCAGGCTCCAGTGCTGCTCCCCAGCTCCTGCCTCTGCTCTGCCAGGGGAGAGAGAGCAGCTTCTGCCTGGGAGTGCCAGCAGGGCTGTATCCACAAGAGGGCACGCAGGAACTCCAGCACCTCAGCTCTGAGGGTACTCCCCCCTCCCTGCTTGCCAGAAAAACCCTTCACAAACCCAGCCATCCTCTCCAAAGCACAGCCCAGCTGCAGGGAGTGCAGCAARCTCCCTGCTCTGGGTGCAGCAGTGTGCTGGTGGTGTTTGAGGGTCCCCAGGATGAGGGAAGAGATGAGAATCTCGACTCCATGTTGCAGAAGGCTGATTTATTATTTTATGATATATATTATATTAAAAATGCTATACTAAAACTATACTAAAGAAAGAGAAAGGAGACATCAGAAGGCTAGCAAGGAATGRGAATAAAATCTCTGACAGACCAGAGCCTCRACACAGCTGGACCATGATTGTTCATCAAGTAAAAACAATTCACATGAGACCAATCAAAGATGCACCTGTTGGTAAGCAACCTCCAGACCACATTCCACAGCCATCAGATRGTTATTGTTTACATTTCTTTTCTGAGGTTTCTCAGCTTCTCAGGAGAAAAATCCYAGCSAGAGGATTCTCATCAAATATGTSAGTGACAGAGCAGCAGGACCATCCTACCTGACTAAAGGGGTATTGCTCTGGTTCAGTGCTTTGAAGGTGAGATATCTCTCCCTGGCACACATCCGAGGCTTGTAGAACCGCAGCAGCCCTTCAAAGTGCTTGAAGGAAATTCCAGATGGCCTCTGGCAACAAAGGAATGCTGTCAGAAGCAGCAGCAGCAGSCAGGAATGAACAGAGCTTTTAATTCTCACTCTGGATTTGTTTTAAGCAGGATTTCATACGTTATAACTGAGCCCCCAAAGCACCCTGAGCTATTACTTTAACACACCAAGCTCATCCCAGGGCACAGAGATCAGAAAGCCTTTCTGGCAATGGGTCCCTCCAGCAAATGCAGAACTGTTCCCTGCTGCCCCATCACCTGAAAATTGTCCAACCAGACACCCCAAGCAGAGTTCAACCCCTCTTCTTGGGAAATTAGCAGGCAGCCTAACAGATCCCATCATGGCACTTTTTTTAAGACCATCAGCTATGTGCACTAAACATGAACTAATCTACTAGAAGTGGGTTAGTTATTTTTGGGTCTTATTTCTCTTGCTGCTCTAACAAGTTAAGCAAGAACTCAACTTTCTCCCCACCACAGTGCTTGTCTCTGTTAAAAGCTGTTTGTAGGTGAATTCCTTCTGTTTCTGCACTGCTCACTTGTGCAGGATCTAGAGGATGGATTATATTTTCAACAGTATGACCCATCCCTCCTCTCAGTAGTGATGCCTGGTAAGCCAAACAAGTCCTCAAGTGACCCAGACTGATTCAGAGAGAAATCAATGATCACATGCACTCCAGAACAAACCTCCCTCATTTTACCAAGCCGTAACCTCACGCAGGGCTGAAATTCAGAGCACTCTGCTTTTTCTCCACTAACAGAGATGAACATGAATGAAAAAACCACCAGCCCGTGGTGAGCCTGATCACAATGAACAGACTAAAAAGCCCTTTTTTTGGAGGTGCTGTTTCAGCAGCCAGGCCAGGGTGCTGCTGGCCCAGCTGTACCTGTTTGGTGACCAGCAGCCGGTACGCGTGCTGGATGGCCGTGCGCTTGTGCAGCAGCAGGGACTTGAACTTCCTCTTCTCAATGTCATTGAAAGTGTCAAACACAACAGCCAGAAGCTGAGAAGACAGGAAAAAAAAATAAAAAGTTCTGTTTTGACCTTTATACTCTGCAGGGTTTCAGGGAGGCACAGCAGATGCTGATGGAGTCAGTGAGGTCCTGCTGGCACCAGGGATCCCACAAAGCGCTCCCCAAGCTCTGATCCACTTTTTGCAGGAGYTCCAGATGTTTCTGGCCTCTCAACACTTGCTAGTGGGTTTTACTACACAAATGCCAGCAGAAAACCATATCAAAAGATTAAAATGCCCTGATCTGCCCCTGGAAAGCAGGGTTTGAGGGCTGCTCTCTGGATCCATCCTTCCTGGGAGCTTTGGCTAACACATAGCAAAGCCAACCCTCCCTCTGGGGAGGCAGTGAAATCCAACCACAACCATCAAATCCCTCACCTTGGGCTGCAGAATTCCTCAGCTCCTTTGGCAAGGCCTTTTCCAGCACTCACATCCTCCCCTGGGCAGCCATGCTCTCACTCTGCAGTAATCAGCACTGCAGCCCTGCCATCCTGAGTAATTCCATCCCCTTCAAACTGATTTACAAAGTATTTCGGGCAAGTCCAGATAATAAAATGCCATTTTATGATAAATAATTAAGACAGAGAAGGATAATAAATTTCATGCAACTGAGTATGTCACTCCAAGCATGATATTAATGGGAGAGTAGTTGAAAGATGCTCATATAATTTGGTTTTCTGTGATTTAGTTCAATTCCTCATGGTTAGACATTAAAAGAGTTCTATCTGCAGCCAAGCTGCCACTTCTAGAAATGTTCTGCCAAAGGGTCTGAGATGATTGCAGAGCAGTTCTGGGAATGGGGAAGACTCTGCTGAGCAATGAGCTCCAAAAGCAGGCAGAGGGAAGGGACGTGCTCCCCTGGGGACTCACCAAGTTCATGATGAAGTAGAGCTCGATGGAGAGGTACACGATGAAGAAGACACAGGACCAGGGGTTGCGGGCGTAGGACGGCATCATCACATCAGGGAAACTGCATCCCAAAGGACACAAGGGTGAACCCCAAAACCCTCATGGCACACAGCCCACTGCACAGCAACAGGCACAGGGAGGGGGGGTGTGTATGAACTCACATCTAAAGATCTGCACAGTTGTACAAAACTTGTGGAAAAATAAGAAATGTGGCAAGTGCACTCCTCACACACCCCGAACACCAAATGGGATTTGTGGTGTGGTTAAGGGCTATGCTTTGATACTTAACAACAGCAGTACAGCCCTGGTGCAGGTGTCACCACCTCAGATTTCCTCCATCCTTTGCTAATTTCCCAATCCCCAGGGCTCTCCCTGACAGCAGATCAATATTTACTCACTGCTGTTATCCCAATTTCCTTGCAGACAGGTGAAGTGCAGCACAGGAATGAGAAGTTACTTCTCAACAGTGAGCTGCTGGCTGACAAAGGAGCACAAACACACATTTTCCCTTCTTGGACCAAGGCCTGACAAAGCTGTTTTCCCCTTACTGCCCTCACAGTGATGAAGACATCTGAGTCCTTAGAGATAACTCTGCAGCTGAGGTCACAGTGTCCTGAAGTAAAATGGAATAGCAGCTCTTCCCATGCAGGCTGACCCTGGACATCTCTCTCTCTCTCTCAGGCAGAGGAAGGGGGTCACATATTTGGAGACAGAGCATTTCTGCAGATAAACTCTTGGCTCTGCCACACTCCTTTGGGACAAAGGGAAAGACTGAGATAGAAGAGCATGAACTTACTTTGAAGTGGTCAAAAGCACAAAGAGATTCACCAGGCTGTTCTCTAAGGTATTGAAGTACTGAAAGAAAAAATTCCCATGACAAAATGCAAGCAGGAACCCATAGGGACATTTTGTTCAAAGAAACAACCAGTTCCCCCACCCCTTTGGATTCAGGCATTCCCACAATTCCCTGATGCCTTCCCTAGGGAAAAGTACTTCAGCACTTTTAAAGTTCCCTGAGAAATGGTGTGTGAAGGGTTAAGCCAAAAGCACATTTTTATAAGCACTTTTTCCCAGGCAGCAGCAGGAACCAGTGGCTGCTGGACTCTGACCACAGCAGTGGAAGTGGCTGAGCTTTGCCCCAGACACCTCCTCCCCTGGGGACAGTGGCAGGTGGCTCTTCTGGCTGAATGAAGGCACCAAGAACAAGGAACAACTCTGAGAATGTTCCCTTTGGGACATCCTGCCTTGGAGGAAGTTCCTTCCACAGCCTTCCTCCCCACAGAGGGTAAAGCAGGGTGACACTGCCAGGAGCAGCCAGTGTTTGGTCTCACATGGAATAAACTATGACTGCACTGTAATGTTGAATTCTTAATGAAAAAATCAAGATACTCACTGGATCCGAGTGGTTAGGAGAAAACAAGTAAAAACCTAAAGAGGCAGCAGAGAAAACAGAGGAGGAGAGAAAGGAGAAAGAACAAACAAAAATAAAGTCAGTTCAATGTTGAGCAGTGAAGCAATTCCCAAAGGGAAGGTCCCACTAACAGCAAATCCTCCCTGACACCCTGAGGATGGGAGTGTCTGGAAGACTTTTTCCACAGAGATTTGCCAATAGATGTCATTGGCATTTCACTGCTCCTTTTGGAAAATAAACTTTCTGGGGATGGTTTGGGCTGTAGCAGGTACACTCCAGACACATGCATTTGTGGGGATGCAGAATAAAGTGTTAACACTGAGGAAGAGCTGGTGGAAGCAGAGCTTGAAAACTGTGCTCTGGAAGAGGTCAAAAGGACTTTTGTTTCAAAATTAAATACACAGCCTTCAGATTTTTTGGATGTTTTAACTCTGCCTTCCAGACAACTGGAGATGAAAAAGGATAAATGGAAGATCCTGGCAACACTTTGAATCTGATCAGATTTATATTCATCCAGGCTGTTCACGTTGCTTTTGGACAATCACTGGTTAAGAACATCACTTCTCCACCCATAAATACAACTCACCCAGAATAGCAAAAATCACCATGAAGAAAAGCAGGAGGAGAAGGATGTCAATAAATGGTGGGAGGGACTGGAAGATCTGTCGCAGATTTCTGAAAAATAAGAGAAAACATTAATAAATTAAAATTTGCACATTTACTCCTCCAGGTTGTCAGGGGAAAGAAAAAAACCCACCACCACCACCCCACACTTGAGGGCTTTCTTCCCACTCCCTCCAAGGATTAAAAGTAGAAAGCTTGCTAAATTAGGATCATTTCCAAGCTACCCATCTGTCCTTTGCAGTCAGCTCTCAGGTACTGCAAACAACACTAATGTCATGTTGTCAACTCTCCTTCTGCAGACTGAAGACCAGCCCTGATTCACTGTGCAGTTTCCAGGCAAGCCCAGGAGCAGAGCCAGGGCAGCCACACCCTGTGCTGGTCTCTCTGAGCTGGTTTATACACCAAGCCCTGTGCACCACCAGCACATCCACACTTAGCTCACAGTGGAACCACCTCCAACACAAATGCCAGTGAAAGACACTGACTTTCCTGGGATGCTTGCAGGATTTTGTTGGAATGCATGAAATAGAAGCCTCTCTGAGTCCCTCAGAGAGAGAAAGGAATGCAGGGATTAAATGGGAACCTTTAGAGAAAATGAAATATATTAAGCCACAYAGACATGAAGTAAAAGTGTAAGCTTTAGTTTTAAGTAAGTAGAAATATATTTTAAGTGCCTTAAGAAACTGTGTTAACTATTAAAAGCCCTAAAGMCTAGTTTAAAGTTCAGTAGTGTCACCTTTCACAAAATTAACTTAGTGCCAGACATAATGAAAACAGCAGAACATTGTTTGCATTTCTGGATAGAACAGACAGAACTATTTGCATGAACAGACAGAACTACATGTGTAGATTTTGGGGAAGAACTGACACTACCKTCACACATTAGAATCAAGCTCAGAGAGGAAGAATATTTTAGAATCGTGTTTTTAGCTGATTGGATGATTTATGAATAAAATCCTTCTGTATTGGGGTGCAAAGGGGAAGAAGAAAAAAAGGGATAGTAGCTGCTAGCTGCTGCTCAGAACATCAGGACTCTGCCAGGAAGCTTTAGCACAGGCCTCAATACTCTGAACTCTTTGAGACTGATGTAGTCACGCAATAAACAACCTTACMACAACCAACAACTGCTCCTGTCTCTTTGAAGACCCAAGACCCACGCCCAAATCAACAGGATCTGAGCTCTTTCCCTCCAGCCCAGCCCCAGGAGCGAGGGCAGAGCCCAGCATCACCTTCTGACAGCCCCACAGTAGCGGCAGTCCACGAGGAAGATGCAGCGCAGGGCGCGGGTGATGCGCACGTGCGAGGTCTGGCGCACCAGCACCACGATGGCCTCGATGAACTGCACCAACAGCACACACGTCTGCAAGAAAGGGGGGATCAGAGGCAAAGCTCTGCCTCACCACCTCTTCATCTGCACATCTCAAGGATGGGAGGTGTCCCCGAGTGTCAGAACCCAGGAAATTCTTCTGGCTGCCCTGGAGGACTCGAGCCCCTGCCCAGGGGGCTCAGAGACCATGGCACAGAGCCCAAAACCCCTGTGCCTTTGATCTTGACCCATGGAGCAAATTACCACCTTTATATGAAGAATTCCAAGTCAAGAGAGTTTAAGTAGAATAATAGTTTGTCACAGGGTGAAAAAATAGATTTTTGAGGTTTTTAGAATGGGGGCTCAGGGTCCCAAGATGGAGAAATTTGGGAGTGCTTTGTCCTTT
>JACDOX010000678.1:0-66838 GCA_014549065.1 Cardinalis cardinalis
GAGATTGTTCATGACTGTGTTGATGAAAATTATCATATTCTTGCAGAAAAATTTTTTTGCTGATTTGATTATTACTACAGACAGTAATTCCTGTGGCTTCAGCTTTAAAACACTTTTTTGTGAGGAGTGTGGGGGGAGCTGTTGCAAATGAAACAGAAGCTTTGGCAAGTTTTATTGGGCAGACTCTCCTGTTGAGTCAAGGGTTTCAGAAAAGGCCACAAAACATGAACACTCCCTCTCAATGAGGAGCCCAGAATGGCTGAATCCAGTCCTAATCCCAGATATGGTCAATAGTTTATGTCTAAAGGCTTATACAACTGCAATAGAGACTTCATACAACATTGTCCAGGCTCAAAGATTGCACTCCAAATGTATTGATATTATTAATTAATATAAAATTAAATAATTATTAAAATTTATGATAATTATAACAATTAGACAGAAATACTTTAATCAGTGGTATTTACTGCATAGTATATGTAGCTAGAACTACTAGTATAGTGCACTATTATTGAAAAATGTTGAAGCAATGATATTAAGTCTAGCAAAAAATTACTATGTAGAAATTGATGCTATTCACCTATACCAATTACTACTGGCACATCTCTTTTGCTCCTCCTCAAGAAGAAATGTTAAGAGACATTACCACTCTAGGGAGGAAGCTCCACACACACTCTGAGAAAGATTGTGTTAGTTGTCCCTGCCATTGAAAATTGGGGCTGGGCTTTTCTGGAATAAAGTGATGATCTGTCATTCATGTTTCTAGGTTGGTTGTGTCAGCTCAGAAGCTTTGGATAAGTGATCAGTACCATCATTTCTTGGTTCCCTTACCAGATCTGCCACACCTCAAGGTTGTTTGTTTCTGAAATATTGTTCTTCCTAATAATGTTTAACTTTGGAATTGATGAGTATCTTAGGTCACAATGGAAGATGTAACCAAAAGTATGTATTTTAGTACCATCTTCATAAGCTTCTTAAGACCAGGTAGGGCAGTGTTCTTTATCTCCTCCATGACTCATCCCTGATAACTCCCTCCAGGTGCTATCTCTGCTGATGGGCCATAAAGCCTCATTGCATGACTCAAAAATTACATCATCCCATTGTGAGATGCTCCACCCAGAGGGAGCAACCAAGAATTCCTACCTGGATAGAATATGAGGTTCGGAACATGGGCAGCCCTACCTACTGTTTTCCCAGAAGACAAGAGTACATAACCATCACTGGATCTTTAGAGAAAGACCAGACCCTTCTACAGGATCACTCCTTCAACAGAATCATGTCCACCATTTAATCAGACTGCTATCACCACTCTGACTGGCAGGGTGTCAGATTGTATCCCGACTCTGTCAGTTTAAGCCAGTGTTTTCTGCCTTTGTTTCTATTTTCCTATAAAATTGTAGCTCTGACTTGAAATTTCCCACTGGTTTGTTTTACACCTAGTACAATGAGTCAGTCTGGTTTCAGCATTCCCCAAGACCAAAAGTAGTGTGACTTTTTCTCCATTCATCATTGATAATTTTTGTAAATAGGAGAAGGATCAAGTTGGTTCACCCGAACTCCAGGCAAAGCCCTGCAACAGGGTGAGTATTGTTCCACAGAATAATCAGTGTGCTCTCAAATATGAAGCCTGGCATGGAGAGTGTGTAGCTGGTAAAGAAGAGAAGACACAGCAAGCACCGGACTCTAATGATTCAACTTTAAAGATGCTATGGCAACTTAATGTTATCCTGCTAATGATTGGCTTTAATGGCCTTGAGGGAGATACTGATTTTCATGCTTGCCTTTCTACTGAAAGTATCAAAAAAACGGAGCCGACAATATGAGACAGAAAGAAAGTATAACAAGGTAGAAAATATAGAAACTGCACAGCAAGTATAAAAAAACAATAAAAAAGGACTACAATAAATGAGGCATCAAAAAGTTGATTTCAAGCACACACCTAAAAATATGTCAGTGCTTCACAGCTGTCAGATTTCTGCTTTGCAAGATGCTCTGTTACTCTTTAAGCATTAGGATGGAATCCGGAAGAGATGAGGGGGCTTTCTACACTAAACTTGGGAAGGTTTCCCCAGAACATACAGTTGCTTGACTAGCTGCACAGACAAGACACAAAGCTATCATATCCTCAAATTTTATGGATAGATATTATGGCAACTTGAAGATTTTATCATCATGAATATCAGTATCTACTCAGCTTTATTCACATCTAGAAAAGAAACTGAGTTTTAAAAATTAACATTGTATGGAGAACTAAAAAAAGTCTGTACAAAGGACAAAACCCGGACTTTGTGAACTAAGTAACTTGTATTTTAAGCTCATAAAATGTACCTAACATTAAAATAAATAGTCATCAGTATTGATATCAAAAGGCAAGGGTATTGCCATAGAAATGGTAACATGACACCTGATTTTGCAGTGAGATTCCAATCTCTTTACAATCATCTTCATGTACTGCAAAACCAGATTATTTCTTCTTTATTTTTCAGAAGTTCTTTTAATTACAACACTCTTGGTCTTTGTGAGATTTTTTTTTTCAAAATCAACATACTCTCAAAAATGGTCATCTTTTGAATTTTGTTCAAAGTTTGTCTGAAAAGTAGCCAAACAAAGACTGATTTTAAATCTGTTTTACAGTCATAGCTTACAGCTGCAATTTGTTTCACTTACTTTTTCTGTAAAGAAAAAATTATCAAATCTCTTGTCTTAGTTCCTTATATGCAAATTGTTTATAGTTTAAGTGAAAAGGTATTAATCAATACAAGGGATTTATTCTAAGTTCTTAGATCTAAATTTTTAGATCCTCTCAGTAGCAGTATTGTTTTATTGGTTGATATGATAGCTGATTTCTCTTCTGACACACAAAGTAACAAGAAAAGAACGAAATTAGTGCAAGTTCTCTTCTTCCCAATTAAGAATCCTAATAATTTTTTTAATTATGCCAAAAATAGCTAGAGGTTAATAATGGGGTGAATTCTTAATTGCAATTCTTTTTTGCCTCTTGACATAGACAATATTCACTGTTAAACTTTAATTTGCTACATCAAATTAAATTCTTTGCCTTGAATCCAGAATTGCCTTTATGTTTGCTTAATGGCGCTTCTATCCAGAGATATTTGGCATACATTAAGAAAAACTATTATATAATTCACTCTGTCCTCGTTTAGTAACTATTTAGGTGCCTGTCAACACGAACACTCTGTACTCAACTGGCAAGTAGGTAAAATAAACTGTGAGTCAGAGTCTCTCCTTGCTTACCACGATGCAAATTAGGTATGTATATGTTGAAATCAGTGAAATTACATTTTTGTAAAAACGAGTAATCTAGAGGAGAATTAGTCTGACATTACTCTAGTATTATCAAAGTAATTCTTACACATAGAATTATGTTTCGGAAGTAGAGCTCTTCCATGGTTTCAGACTTTTCTCTTCAAAAGGATGTCTTAAACATATATCTGCTCAAGACAAAATCTATCCCTTTGTCATTCTATGTCTGCACAGAGCATGGTATGACAGAACTGTGTTCTCACCTGGAACTTTCAATGGTAATTACTAGGCCTGCCAAAAATAGCCTTAATGTAATCTACCAAGAATAGAAGAAAAAAATACTTTACAACCTTTCAGGAGAACTTTGCCATTACAGAAGTCTCAAAATATCCTGTATCTGAAAATATTTTCTGCTATTCAGAAACTTTGCAAAAAATTAAATAATTATTTTTGTGGACTTAATTTCAGAGAACAAAAATAACTGCAGCTATTTTTATATGTATTTTCATAACTCCTTTAGGGGATATTAAGCAATTGGAAATGTTTCATCTTTTAATTAAGAAACTGTTTATGCCAATGTTATTTTACAGGTTGGATTAGGGAAGAAAAGAGTTTAGAAAGCAGCACATTACACTGCCTTGCATTGAAGCAACTGAACTTGATAAATTTTCTCAGCATTAATAATGAAAATAAATGCCTACAGGATCCCAGTAATCTAAACAAGAGTGGCATCTAAAGGATTTTGTGCATCTACAGACATATGCCAGACCTAATGCCATTAGGGAAAAAGAGATCACTTCAATTTTTATGCTAAATCTAGATTTGCTGGCAATTCATTGATACTTAGGAATACGTATACCTTAGTGTGTATGACAAAGTTATGGACATGCTTGTTTGCTCAAGGTTTACTGTGTGGTTACTATGATACATTTCTTCTTCTCAAAGGAAGGTGTCCAGGAAGCACAAGTTTGAATTGCCCAGGATGAACACAAAGAACTATCTGGCCTTTTGGGATGGAGAGAAATCCCTTTCCTCTAACTAATTGACCATGAACAGAAACAACAGCTCTAGAAAAGACAGCATTCAGATGGCTCATAGAAGTGTAGGGAGTTTCTGAAGCCAGCATGGTATGAGATTAAAAAAACGTTTCCTAGGAACACAGAGTAGACAGGGTAGTTATCAACCAGGAAACCATCAAAAGATGCCAAATTGCATTACACAAGCTGAGGGGGAGCAAGCCTGGCAAGGGCAGCGCAGACAGTTAACATGGGACTTTTTAAGCCCCTGTCCAGATTGTTTCAAAGCAACACATAAGGATTTGCTATATTTCCAAGTCATTCTGGTTTTATTTAGCATGAAATTGTTCAAATAAAGCAGAGGTTTAGAACAGAAGCTTTTTCTCTGATGTATTTGCTTCAAAAAGGAAAAAAAATAAAAAAGAAGGTCAGCTGCAACTTGAGGATCACAGGGGTCTCATCACAGTATATATCTGCAAGAGGTTTATAAAGAAATAAATCTTACACAGTATAAAATTTAACAATTGGTTAAAGCACAGGAGAGATATCTTAATATCTCTGCATCGCTACAGTCCTCCTTCATATCTAAGAACAAATCACACAGCTTTTTGTACTTTAGGTCTACATAACATAAACTAGTGGTTTCCCCCTTGTATAAGTTTGCTTTTATAAGAGTTTGTGGATATTCCAGCAGTGGTGTCCAAGTTTAAACTGTAAAATGGGTAATTAAAGAGAGATGTAGAAGTTGAAAAGATTTGTGTTTTAGAAGGCCCATGAAGAAATGTACTGACTCAGAAGCCCTAGTCCTTTAAAAGTTATCTTGCCTGTCTAGTTATGATAAAGTTGTGGGCAAACAGCTTCAGGGTCAAAACTTATAAAGTGCAACTTTGCATAGGAAACACGTTGATTTTACAAACGACTGGGAGAAGCTATTTTAATCAGAAATGGTGTGAACAACACAAATATGTCTATTCTCCTGAGAGCTATCACATCCCACTTGTTAGTACAGACTCTGCCAAAATAAGATGTGTTATAATAAAGAGAAAAATAATAAGTCCACATTATGTTTTCTTTAAGAAATGAAGTTCCTGACTGTCCCATGGAAACTTCTTTGTTCCAGTCACTTAGCTGACAATATCTCCCTCAGTGTCCTTTGTCCAAATCTTATTATTATTCACAATTTGTGTTATGGCAGAGCCAAAATTTCCAGTCATAGACAAGTATTGCATGAAATTAAGCATTACATGTGCATTACCAAAAAGAAGCCCTGAAGAACTTCCATTCTAAACATTAAACCAGAAACAAGGGATCTGCCTATTTAGTTTGCAGAAAAATTTAGTTCGCTCTCAAAGGATTCTGCTTAGAAGCAGCAGGCAAAGGGAAGACAAGTTATGGGCAGTAGAAAAAAAAAAAGAAAAGAAAAAGGAGAAGACAGAATGAGTATCTTCTGGGAATTGTTCACATTCTTCTAGCTCTGTCATTTTGGGAGTCATTTATATAGATAATTTTAATGTGCATAATTACCATAAAAGGTGAATATTGCAGGTGTTGGAGAACCTTTTATGTGCTTGCAATGTAATTTTTATTATGGATATTAAAAATGTTATTAAAGAAACCTGTCAGGTATGATAATTTTTAAACTTGTTTAAAAAAAGACATAGAGACTCATTCACATCAACACTGAACAAAGAACCTATATTTCATAAGCACTGAACTGTGGGGAGCTCAGCCCCACAGAGACATGTAACAGAGAGACTGACAGAGTCTGCAGCCAACAGGACTAACTGGTTCTGCAAGAAAATACTAATGAACCTGTACTAAGGCTGTAGGAAACACCAGGAGTAAGGAAGGAAATATACATGTGGTTTTTTCCTTTAGGTTTTTATGTCTCTGTCTGCTATTTATAGTTTGGCAAAAGAATATATGTGTCACTACATGTCACCATTTTACATAATCTCCAAAAGGAAAATCATTTAGATAGGCAGTCCTTCTGAACAATGACATTAAACACATAGATTTTGAGTGGACTCTGATAATCATTCAACCTCCCTCTCAGACTTTCAATGGAGGGAAATGGGATGAGTGAAAGGGGATTTTAAGGGCACAGCCTATCTTATGTTTTGTTAAGGAAAATGTATCTCAAAGAAATCTTGTCAAGAGACTGCACAGCAATTCTTTTTGGAAACTGTCATTTATTAGGAGTAAAATTTCATTTACCAACAAGGACTCCTTGACGTCTGAGTTTAAGAGCCTTCTGAAGCCAAAAAAGGTATCACAGAATGTCTGAACTAGATAGTGTATAATCACCAGCATTCCACTTAAGAAATCCAAAGCATTAAATTCTCTTTTCTGTAAACCAAGTATTAATCACCTGCGTCAAACATTCATTACTGCTCTGCACCACTATTTTAAAGGATCTCATAAACTCACAGACTTTAGTGTATCAATTTGTCTACCGGTCCTTCAAGTACACAGTACTAGCACTCACCCAGAAAAAAATTGAAAAAAAAAATTATACAGCTTGACATAAACTGATGACAGAGTCACTTGGAGATTTTGATACAGTTTCATACTGCGGCAGTGATATCATCTGCTGCTTAGATTTCTCTTCAATGGATCTTTGGCATAAATACAATCTAGTCTGTCTCTCTGTAAATCTCAGTGAATAACTGAGCATAAACTTAAAAAGTAAAATCCAAACTTGATGTTCGCAGATGGGTGTTTCAAACATAGGGATTTGGATGAAACACTGCTTATCCTGGCTATTGCCAAATCTTTCAATAATTAAATTTTCCACTTGAAAAGTAGGGAAAATATTAACAATCTTTCTTTGCAAAGAACAGCTGAAATTAAAATTGAGACAATACCAAATAACAACTACAAAGTACCTCAACACTACAAAAAAGAATACATTGGGAGGGCAACACTGATAACTGTCAGCCAGAAAAAAGACTTTCATAATTATTTTTCCTTCACATTGTAATAACAATAAAATCACTGAAAAAGGTGTTCATAGGTGCAACATGCATTAAGTAAATTCTAAAAATTCTAAATCAAAAGGTTTTGATTCAGAAAAAGTGAGCACTGCTCCAGAATATTTAGTCTTAGAATTATGCCCATACATCTGTGAAAGAAAAGTTCCACGTAATTCATGTAGCATATCAGAAGAACTCAGTAAGAATGAATCTTATGCACATAAAAAATGGTTGTCCAATAAACGGCTCACAGTCTACAAATCTAGAATTTTTCACAGAGATTTTTTTTCCCCCATAAAATTTCCTCATGTGCTAGGTGTTCACTGAAAGACAGAGTTAAGTCAATTATTCACTTAACTCTAGTTTCTCAGGTGGGCATTGTTGTTTTGGTAATGAGCATAATGCTACTAGTCAGATATAAATAAGAGACTTATTTTTCTAAAATTTTCTCCATGGAAAAGTAAATGACAGGTTATTTCATTTGAAGGACACAGTTCAGTACTAAGTTATTTTCTGGAAAATTTTATTACACAATAGAATGAAATATCACTAAAATTATTTGGAAATATAGAATCCCTGAAGCTACATTTTTCAAGCAAACCTTCTGCACTGAACTGAGGCGTGTTGTCTAAATCTACCTGTAGATAGTACTTCTGATATGCAAATAGTCACAGGTTGCAGATTTTCACATTCTGATTTCCAGAAGATAGAGAAATAAAATTGCATGATACTGTCTACCTTAGCATATTTATAAATATATGTATTATTTGCCCAACAAGTAATTTATTATATTTTATCTGAATTTGGTAATAAGTATCTGCCTGTTTTGTTTATCTGACTTCTATTGTATTATCTAACATGTAAAAAGAGAATCTGCATTACTATTCTGTTTATGACCAGGTTTAGAACTGAATTATCTCCATTACCTCTCTTCAGAATACAACATGTAGGGAGATTGTAGCTGGCAAACTGGATTCAATTGGTATTAAGGGAAATTGGTATTAAGATCATCTGCTTATGAAAATTCAGAGCATGGAAGCAATCTAGAATCAGTCAGATGTAAATTTGTGAAGACATAGGTGTCAAATTCTCAGCATTATTCTGCTCTGCTCTACATATTTACTCTAATTTGCATTGTGTTCCTTGATAATGTAGACATGGCAGAGACTGCCTCCTTTAGAAGAAGCTTTACCTAGAAATAATTTAGAATGAGAAGCAACAACTACTTCATTTTTTGTGTGTCAATTTCTTTATCTAGAGAATTCCTCTCATTTGGCATAGAGACATCATTCAAAGATGTCACTCAGTAAAGCAGGATTGTTTGCACCCAAAAAAAAAAAATTAGAGGAACTGATCAGTGTTACTTTCCAGATAAACAAATTACAAATTTTTTATTGGGAGAATTCTTGGATGTATGCATGGGTTGCGTAGAAGTAACTGAAGATAACATAACTGCATGGGAACCAAAATTGTATATATTTACTTTTGTTTTCATAAATGCCTAAATTCTTGAACAAACAAGAGGAGTCAGTATTTCTGAATTTGCTGAACTGTGTACATGTCACAGAGAGACTGGACTCACAAGGACCACTCAAATAATACCAATGTGACAAATTTCAAAGGCTAAATACAGTGAAGGCAGTATTTAATTTTCCATCCTTTAGCTGTCCCTGTACTCAGACTCCAACCCAGTTGCAGGAGAAAATTCCAAGCCAACACCATCTGAACTGTGTGAGATAAAGTGAGGTTGAGCAGATCATGCCTTCCTAGTGATACTATTGATTCTGTGTTCACACAGATCATTTAATGAGAAGCTTCTTTTTGCGACTGACATTGCTTCAGACCTAATGGCTCAAACAAATTTCTTAAGAAATTAATTCTTTTCTTTTCACAGAATTGGCATAATGGAGTATTCTGGCAGTAACACAAATTGTAAGTAGGAATTATAAATTAAAAATTTGGTGCATTTCAAAACTCTCTTAACATATTCATTAACTAAATCTTGGTGTTCTCTCTCCTTTTAAGTCTTGTAGAATACAGATGTGAGAAGGCATGAGTATTTTCAGTAATCTCTCTTAAGGTAGTGCAGGCAAATTCTGTAGTACGTCTGGAAGCAATGGCTGAATAATTCTATTCCTGAATCAGTTTTACCTTTCAATGTGCTATTCCAGGTAATATGGTTTCAGTATTGTGGTTACTCAACACTCCTGCATTAAACACACAAGAATACATTGACAATGCCAAGTTTTTGCCCAAACAATCTTGGATGGTTCCGCCACTCTGTCTTCCAAACACAGCTTCAAAATAAGTGGAGAAGGGGCTATAGGTTTCAAGTAAGTAACTATGCAATTTAAGTGAAAGGCTACAGTACTTGTAGCACCTCAGCATCTCTGCCTAACACTTTTGTACTTCCTTTCTTTTTTCTTTTTTTTTCTTTTTTTTTTTTTTTCTTTTTTCTTTTTTTCTTTCTTTCTTTCTTTCTTTCTTTCTTTCTTTCTTTCTTTCTTTCTTTCTTTTCAGGTGTTTTTTTTAGTTGGTTGTTTCTGGTTTTTTTTATTATTAAAAATTTTTGTGTTTTAATAGACCACTTAAACATACTTCATAAAAAGGTTATTGTGAGCAGATATGTTGTGAGTCAATGATACCAAGCCTAACCTAAAGTACTGTATCATAGGCCTTTCGTTTCTAATGCATGAGGAAATTTAGTTACCATGGCTATAATTACCATAATTTTACACCTATTAATTTTGTCTGCGGCATTCATTTCCATAATCTAGAATTTGAAACAAAAACATGATCCTCACTTTAGTTGCTGGCAAGAAGAGAATTATTATGAAACTCCTAGATGTCATTATTTCTCTCTTTTTTGAATGTCTCCAGATGCTTTCCTTATTAAATTCAAACATCTGTGAAATGGCCAGACAGCAAGAAGATAAAAGCAAATGTGAAACAACCTTCATCCATGCTGAACAAATAGTATATCATAAACAGGTTTCCAGTTGAAGTTGCAGAGCAAATTAAGAAACACCTAAGGCTATAATTTACTAAAAACATGTTTCTTAAATTTCTGACAGTTTCATTTAGCTGACTAATTAAATTGGCTTGTAGGCATTTCAGTAACATAGTCTTATAACCGCACAATCATCTGGAAAGAAAGTGTAGGTGACTTTTCTGTGGAAAGATGTTAGCTATCTTATGTCTCCCACACTGAAGATTTGATCAGTATTAACTAGTCATACTTTATTGAATCAAATGAGAATGTGAAGCTTTAGTTAAAGTAATTTCAAAAATGCACATGCCAACAGTCATATGAGATAAAACATCGAAAGGATGCCAAGGAAAGTAAGTATTCAGGATTTCAAATACACCTTTAGAGGTGTATTTTGTAGGACTAGTAAAAAAAGTTAGCATGATAAAAGTCAATATTCTCACTGAACTCAATCCAGTATCACCAAACTGCAATAGCTAACATTCAATACAATCAAACTATATAATCATAGTTTAATTTGTCTTTAAATTGGAAGTTTAAAATATTTTAAAGGGTGCATTATGTTTATATGGTAGATAGATTCCAAAAATTCTGTAAAAAAAAGGCTTTCAACAAAGAAAGTTGGTTCGAATGAAAATTAAAAAATATTCCTTTCCCGTCTGCATTACCTCACATAAAGAAACACAACTAGCGAAATAATTTCTAGAACAGTGAAATTTATTCTTTCTTCCAGCTTTGAGGGTAAATAAAATTGAGAACCTTCATCATTCCGCTAAAATCATGACAGCTACTTCCAAACAATTTTGCAAGCATGCAATCTACTGCTGCATGAGAAAAACTGTACCATGAAACTGTACCATGTAGGATGTACCATGAAACATCCTACAATCTTGTAAAAGTATAATACAGATTAAGTCCTTGATAACAGTCAAAATATTGACATTTTATCTTTACTTCTTGAAAACAGCCTAGTATCTTGCCATATAACAGAGAAAGCACCTGACAAGTCTTAATAGTTCTTTCTTTCTTTCAAGTTTTCTTTCACTATAACTGCGTTTTTGCTTTCAGAAAAAAAAAAAAAAAGACAATGAAAGTTAAGAGCTGTAACTATGTGATTATTTTACAAAACAGTAGTTCTTTATCATTGAAACAGAATTGTTATGTATCCAAGGCAGGTCACAACAAACCAGAATAAGAGCAAATTATATTTTTGTATGAGTAATAATGGGACAGCTTTGAGAGTTTCCTTCATAAAAAAAACAAAAAACCAAACTAAAACAACAACAACAAAAAACTGAAAAATAAAAATAGCAAAAATTTCTGTTCTTGGATAAGACAATATTGTGGGCATTGCAGGAAAATACAGCAAACATCATTTGTGTATCAACTGAGTTAATCAACTGATTCAAGCAAGATTTCTCTGCAGAATAACTATTTAAAATCCATTAACTAGAATTAAGGAAGGTAAAATGAACAATTTTTATTTAGCTATGTCCATGATTGTGTTAAAATCATTAGGATTCCATAGTTAGTGATAAAAACACAGTGCAATTTCTCTTCCCCAACCCAAAATTTGTCTACACTATGGCACTCTTTCAGAAGCCACAACATTTTCAATATTTTTTAATATAATGTGATAACGCTATTTATTCTCCAGTAGCAGACACTCAGTTTCAAGCCTGCAAGAGTGCACATGACATATTTTATTCCTCTTGAACTGCAGCTCAACATGAGGGGATAAAACTGCTATGAATTGCTGTTATTGCTGCTACCTCAGAAGATCACAAGAGATATGAGGTTAGTTCAGCTTAAAGGAATTGTGCAGAAAGCAGCTCCAAGTCATCTTTGCTTCTCTCAACTCCAAACTTTGTGAGCAGACAGTGTAGGTTAGGTTGACTTCCAGGTGTTTGGAATCTCACCAGCTAGATACCTAAGGACAGGGAGAGAACAGAGTATGGCTGCTCTGGCACCTGCTGCCTGTGTTGATGCCTTCTTACTCTGCTGTACTTGCCTAAATTACCTCGGTATTCAAATATGAACTTGTTTAGGGTCATTAGTCTTTTCATGTGATGTACTAAATATGAGTCAAGTTAACTCTGCTGTCCTCTCATGGTTTATTTAGTGAGGATGAAGGTCTCATTTTCTAGGGGAAACTGGCCTCTAGCATAGCAACCTTTGAATATTGCATCAGATGTGATTTTCAAAGTATTGGCTTAGAGAGGAGGGTCCTAATGGCTCATGAATTCGCTGAATCAGATTTATCTAGAAAGGTTCTTTTGGAACTTCTAATTAGAAGACTGGAAGAACTGAAAGAGACTAGATTAGAATAGAAAAGTTCATCTGGAAGAGACCTTCAATGATCATGTAATTCAACAGCCTGACTACTTCAGGTTGATTAAAAGTTGTACTATTAACGCATTGTCTAACTACCCCTAAAACAGTGACAGGCATAGGGCATCAACCACCTGCCTCAGAAGCCTGCTTCAGTGTTTGCAATTCTCTTGGCAAAGAGATGTTTCCTAACTGTCGAATCTAAACCTCCCCTGATGCCTCTGTGAATCCTACCCAGGCATCCTATCACAGGATATCAGGGAAGAGTGATCAGCACCTCCCTCTCCACTTCCCCTCCTCAGTAAGCTGCAGAGAGCAAAGAGGTCCTCAGCTTCCACAAATACAGCTGAAGCTGTCATAGGGAAGGTATGTCCTCTGAGACTGTCCAATGATTCAATTTGCATGCAAGCTCATAATTGCCTGATCTCACAGATTCGCATTTAATTTAAGAAATTCTCTGCTTCTTATCTAAAAGGCGCTTTTTGATGGTTGGTTGAGGAGTTCTGAGGGGTATGCGGGGTAGTTGCTTTTTGTTTGGGTTTTTTGGGGCTTGATTTGACTAGGAAGCATTGATTCATCACGTCATCTGCACCAATTCTATGATCACTGAGCTGATAATACTTTTATATTAATACTTCCTCAAAATCTTGGCACTGGGAATGCCTAAACTTCAAAGTCTAGTGCCCTCAGGATTTTGAGACATCAGCTTGGAGCCAGGAAGTTTGACAGGATTTCCACCTCACTCCAAGAGACATCTAGAGAGGGGTGGGATCTGTTAGTGTTGAAGTGTGGAAAAATGTCCATTGCCACATTAGCTACAAAGCTCTGAAGATTTAACATCAAAGGTTTACTCTTCCCTCACTGGAAGCTATTTGCTCTCCTCAGACATCTACTGGCATAGCTGTTTCCAAGCACACCTTGAAGCAGGCAGTGGAAAGCTTGGCTGGAAGACCTAAAATCAGCATAAACACCCTGTTATCTAAACATCTGCCACGGAGTTCATGACCACTATGTGGGGACTAAAATAACAGGGCAGTTAGTTCAAACCAAAAAATCTTAGAAACTTTCCAAGTCCCAAGCAGATCACCCTAGTGAAAATGCAAAAAGCATGTAAAAATTTTGACAAAATCTTATCCATATTTGGTTCTATACAACATTCTTATTTCTAGTGTATTTATTCAAACTACAGATTTACAGACAGTAATTATATTGAGAGATTACATATGTCAAAAAAATCCAACAAATGGGAGATAAAATACAGTAAGGGCTATTGCATAAAACAATAGTCTTCATTGTGAAAGCCACAACTAATTGTAAAGAGAGAAAATTTTCTGAGTAAAAACTCACCACACTACCCTTTTCTTACTCCTTCTCGAAGTTATTTATTATAGCCATAATTCTAGGGCACAGATCTTTGATCTGATCCAGTAGGCTACTTCTTGCACATTGTATTAAATCTGTGTAGTGTAAAGACAGACAAATCAGAAGTGAGAATATCTGTATTTGAATGTATAGCATCTTTATGATACTTGATTGCTAATTACACCTTATTTAGCTCTAATCATCTGATCATCTCTTTGCTGTCCTGATTTCTTAAATTTCACACAATCTTTGTCCAGAGGTTCATTACTGATTTTATTACTGTAAATCCTTATGTTTATAATCATAATGCTAATATTTGCCTTAATTCCATCTGTAAATAGCTTAATTAAACCATAGATCTGAAATAAATAATATTTTTTTAAAATAAAACAAAATTAAATGAAATATTAAAAAAAATAATAAAGTAGGAAAAGAAAGCACCATGATTTATTTTAAATCCCAGTGTGGAAACAAGGTCTGAGCAATACTGTTTTCTGGTTAGGGTAACCCAGAATAACATTTTGTGTGAGCAGTGAAACAAACATATGCAAGTGCCTGGCATTTGGCCAGTGTCAAATCATGACAGGTACAACCTGCTAAAATACCCATCTTACTATTTATGGGTTTTTTTCAATATTTTGTTTCCTTCTTATGCCATGAATCAAATATTTCAAGCAAAAAAAATATGAAGTCTTGCGTATCTTTTAGTCTCGAAACTTATTCGAGCAAATAATTGATTAAAACATTTTTTTAAAATTATTGATAGTCTGACATGTTGCTTAAAACATAGTTGCCCTCTATGAGTAATGATTCTAGGACAATATATTTAAGATATATTTTAAAAGACAGAAAGATCAACACTTTAAGGGCATGATTTCTACAAAAGGTGTCTGAAAATTTCCAAAAAGAATAGTAATATATAGAAGAATTGTGGTAAGGTATTAATTCCTCGATCTAGTTCAGTCTTTTTTGGGGGGGAGGTTGCAAAAAAGAAGCAAATCACTTTCCTGTCACTGCAACTAGATACAAAAAAAAGACAGCTAAGATATAAAGGCATGTAGTAAATGAATCCACTGACTTCAAAAGCTCCCAACATGACCATCTCTTAAAATATGAGTGTTATTACTGCTTTTCAGCACAGAATTTCTTCTGCTGTGCCCTGCCAAGCTGTTGGCCTCCTCAGCTATTGAGCCTGGACAACAAAAACAACCCTGAAACAACCTCTTTTTAGACACCCCAGTTAAGAGAAAAGAAAGCTAGTATTGTTAGAAACCATGTTGTATCCTATCTTGATAACAATATTCATCAACAATTGATGGAAGGGGGGAACCCACAAAAGGCTTCTCACACAAAGCAGAGGTAACACATCGATAATTCTGTTACATGGATTTTTATCACAATGGTTTATATAAAGCACAGAAAAGTTTCCAAAAGTTCGCGATCTCAGAACTCTAGTAAACACATAGAACAACTGATGTATAAAAATCTATGGAGAAAGGAAGTAGAATGAGTCTTAAGAAAATGCCAGGCTTAAGAAATTTTTAAAATCTCCCAGAGCAGCTAATTGCATGGAATTGGAATACTGTTCTCACGTAGGGAAACATTCATTTTTCCATGTTACGGCTAAATGAAATTATGATCAGTCTTGTAGAAAAGTTGGTTACTGGGTTTGTATGCAAACCTATTTTTCAAAAGCAATTGACGTGTGCCACATCTGCATATACTATTCTGATATTCTCCTGTTTGAGGATGATCAGATTCTTGTTAGACCTTTATCTAGCAATCTCTCTCCTTATTTATGGCAGTTTCTGCTCCTATTGTCAGTTTATAGTACAATATGGCAAAAGGAATTATTTTTTTATTATTAAGTTTGCTTTTAATGTATTTAATTTTTTAAAAAAATCCGTAAACAGAAACAGAGACATACATTCTCTGAATACAGGATTATAATACATAGACTTATAATTAATAACACATAGATTTTTACATTTTGTAGAAGTTTATGCACACACACACACATATAAACATGTTTATGCTCATATACACACACACATAGACATCGTTTTCACATGAACACACAAAAACTGCATATCTGAGTAAATACTAAGGAGCTGCTTTATCTATTTGGGGGTTTTTTGCTTGTTTTGGGGGAATGATTTGTAGAATTATAGGTAAAATGTGTCTCTGGAAGTGAGGGTGACTGAGGAAAAGAGATAGAGGAGTAGGGAAACTCACTCAACTATTAATCTGCTCAGGGCAGATACCGAATAGCAGGCCAGGTGAAGGACCTCAGAGTCTTTCAAGCTCTGTTTTAGGTCATTCAATTCCAACGCTACAGAGACTGATAATGAGAATATCACACAATGAGGGAAACTGGATTTTGAACGTGTATTTTATCTACATAATAGGAAAATGGACATTTTGAAGAAAACTATAATTAAGAGTACTTTATAAAATATATCAAAGAGATGATAGGAAGGATACATACTGTGTACATCTCAAGTGAGTTTGGAAAATTATGGTCATTTTAACAGTGAGAAGATCTGTGTGAATGCAGCTTTTAATGTATTTTACCTGCTGCTTACACTTTTCTAGTTCATTCCAAAAGAATAGCAGTCAGTTGCTAAAGCAGTTCAAAACGCCAAGTGAGCTGTAACTAAATTGGCAACAAAGAATAACTTTGAGTCACTTCCACAAATGTCTGAAACTTCCTTTTAAAATTTAGCCACAAATAGAAGGAGGAAACCAACATAAGGCTTCTGACACAAAGCAGATGAACCCCAGGGATGTCTGCCATAGAGACTTTAATCACAACACTTCATATAAAGCACAGAAAAGTTTCCAAAAGTTCATGATTTTAGAACACTTGCAAACATATAGAACAACTAAAAAAGAAAAAAAAAGAAAGGAAAAAAAAGAAAAGTAATTGACTACAAGTGGTCTGAAAAGACCTAGAAAAGAGTGAGATAGAGAAATCCAGGTCACAAGCCTCCACCCTGGCATTCATCCCTCTCCAATACATTGGGAAACACCCAAGGCACCAGCCCTTAGACAGACACTGTCATGGCACAAAAGCCAGTAAAATAGAGCCAATGCTTGCTCAGCTGCATAATCCCTGTAGACTTTCAGACTTTGTATGTTAAAATTCTATTCCTAAGGTGCTTTGCTGTTGCAGATAAAACCTTTCAAAAGGAGTCCTTGGTGATGCTTCTGAGGATGCAGTTTATGGCTTGAGTTTATTCCCTTTTTTGAGGGTAACCTAAAAGGTACCTATAAGGAAAGATTTAAACAGGATTTAGYGGGAGAAAAGGGTAGAATTTTGAGTAATAGTAAAAAGACAGGGGCTGCTGATGAACAAGGCATTAAGAGGGTGATGCCTTTTTAGCTTTCATATTTTTCAGATTCTGAACTGCATTAGTATATGACTCTGAACCGCATATAAAATGTTAGCAAATTCTCTTCACAATTTAGTGAACAATCCTTTTCCAGCCTGAGAATCAAGGACACCGTTGCAGCTTCAGGCTGAAAAAGTATAAATAATAGTGAATTGAAGAGATCAATCTGAGAGGATGTGACTTCATAACCTGAAGATGTAATTGGACAATTAATGCCAATGTGTAAATGGACCAAAACATAGAAGTGTTTTGTACAGCTCAAGGTGTGTATCCTTTGAAGGTCTTTTTGACAAATACCTACTTCATTTCTTGAACACTGTTTAGCCTCTGTTCTAGGTACCCCCTCAAGGCACCAAGGGGAACACCTGTGATTATAGCTCTGTATTGCATTTTCATGACAAGGTTTCCTTGGGAAGGGCTCCTAGAAGAGACACCAGGAGCTGTCCACATGTCAGAGAGCCAATTCCAGCTGGCTGCAAGAGAGACTCAATGACAATACAGAGTTTCTATTGCAATCTGTGTAGGACCATGGTCTGTGGAGGACTCCATGCTAGAGCAAGTATAGATGTCCTGAAAGAAGCCGCAGCCTGAGCTCAAGCCAAAGCAGGCTCTAGGCAGCAACTGCAGTCCATGGAGAAGCCCACACAGAAGTAGGTTTCCTGGCAGAAACATTGGTCCATGGGGGACCCACACTATTCCTGAAGAACTGCAGTCCAAGATCCATAGTGGAGACATCTGTGAAGGACTGTATTCTGTTGTAGAGACACAACTCTACATCAGGAGAAAAGTGTGAGGAGGAAGAAGCAGTGGAGATGGACTGTTGCACAGCTTGTGTTTGGGAGGACAAAGAGTCATGACTTAGGATGAGTTTGGAAAGAAAGGAGGGAGAAGGTGAAGGTGGTTTTGGTTTTGATTTTATTTCTCACAATCTTATTTGCATGTTAATTGGCAATAAGTAAAGTCTGGTTTGCCTGTGGACAGTAAATTCCCAAAGTAAAGTCTGGTTTGCCTGTGGACAGTAATGGAGGATTTCTCTGTCTGTACCATGACCCATGATCTTGCCTATTTTATTTTCACCCCGTGTCCTGCTGGAGACGGACATGTCTTGGTGAATGTCTGAACTGAGTGAATGTCTTGGTGGCTTGGGGTGTGACCAGGGGCTCAAATATGGTGTATTTCACTAAAAGAGTGACAGTTAATAGCCCTACCAAAGTGTCTCTATACCAATGCACATAGCATGGTGTCCTAATTTCATATGGGTTGGAGTTTAGTTCTTTCCAGTAGCTGATACAGTTCTGTGTTTTGAATTCAGTACTGAAATACCGTTGATGACGCACCAATGTTTTGGTTATTGCTAAGCATTGCTTACCTTTATTCAGGGATTTTTTCAGTGTCTTGTGCTCTGCCAGCAAGGTGAGTGCACAAAGTGCTGGAAGGAAGCATGGTCAGGGCAGGTGACTCAAACTCTACAGAATATCATGCCCAGTATTAAAACTGAGAGAGTTACCTGTAACAGGCGCTAGTCATGGTGCACCATGGGGGGTTGCCATCAGTCAGCAGGTAGTGAGTGACTGTATTGTGCATCACTTGTTTTCCTTGGGTTTTCACTTTTTTTTTACTAATTAATTATCATCATCTGTAGCAGCCCCAGAGCCTGCAAGACTTCCCTGGCACTCAGAAGTCTAAGGTAGGAAATGCCAAATCATGGTGACTGGAACCTTAGAAGCCCCTCTCTTCTGCCTTTGGACCCCTTGCTTATCTATCTGTAAGACTATAGGTCACTTTCCTTTAGCTCTTGCTATTGGACAATTTCCAAACCCCCTGTACCCTATGTAAAGATCTGTTTTTGCCCAGCTCGGGCAGAAGAGCTGCCCCTGGGAGCCTTTGCAGAAGATTCAATAAAGACATCACTGTGGAACCTCACATAGCCTTCTCCTCTCTCTCTCTGTGTCTGCCTGCCTGTGGCGCCTAGCAAGCTAAGAGCTGAAATCACAATGAGCTGATAATCTCTAAAGAGCTGATATCATTTAAGCTTGCTAAGGTGGCCTGTGGCTGAGAACAGCTTGGGAGCTCGGACAGCTGTGCCGAGCAGGTCAGGGCTATCCAGACCCCATTGCAGCCTGCTGGGGACACCCTGAAACCCAGCAAAGGCCACATTAATCATCATCATCCTATCCTATTCCATTTTTTTCCAATTACTAAGCTGTTTGTATCTCAACCTACAAGTCTTACTTCTGATTCTCATCTATATTCCACTGGGGTCAGAGTCTGAGGGAGTGGTGCTGAGTGAGTGCATAATGCTGGGCTTAAACCAAGACACATGGGTAACAAAAACTGCTGTATGCCAAGACAGAGAGGCCGCTCTGTCTGTAAACAATGGATTGAATGCATAAAGCTGACTTTGAAAGACAGCAATGGATGGTTTGAGATTATGGGTAAAATTTGAAGGCTAAGCTGACAAAGGAAATCTTGTGGCTGATATTTACTGGAGGCTGTGTGATAGAAGGGAGTATGGCAATGTAGCGTTCCTACATCAGGAAGACATACACTTGCAGGCTCTGATCCCACTGGGGGACTTCAGCTGTTCTGACATCTGCTGGAAAAGCAACATACAGGGACATAAGCCATCCAGGAGACTCTTGAGATATATCAAGGGTATCTTCTTAATCCACTAATATGCAACTAGAAAATAAGTATTAGCGGACCTAAATCTACCTTCTTTTGGTTGAAGACATGACCCTTCACTACAGGCCCTTGTGAAAAAGCCCTCGCCAACTTTCTTGTAGGCCCCCTTCAGGAATTATTTGGGTTGTTCAATCTGGAGAAGAGAAGGCTTGAGAAAGACCTTACGGCAACCTTTAAACCCTTAAATATGCTTTGTAAGAAAGATGGAGAGAGACTATCTACAAAGGTCTGTAAGGAAAAGGGGCAATAGTTTTAAAATGAAAAGTATTGTTTTAGATTGAGCATAAGGAAGACATTTTTTACTATGCTGATAGTGAGACACTGAAACAGACTACCCAGAGAAGCTGTGGATGCCCATCACTGGAATGTTCAAGTTCTGGCTCAGACTTTGAGCAGTCTGGTCTAGCGGAAGGCACTCCTGCCCATGGCAGGGGAGTTGGACAAGCTAATTACAGACTCCTCCCAACCTGAACTGCTCTTTGCTTCTAAGACAGGCATCCTGCACCAGCTAGCCCACATCAACACACTTTATGTCACTTCACAGGGAATCAAAAATGAATCATAAATTAAACATTTTTTAAGTATTAGAAACTGTGTGATAACACCTTCAGCCATAGTATCTGCAAGACCAAGGGAGAAGCAACAATACAGATACGTGCTTCTGCAGCTGAATTTCACTGTTAGGCAAGCTTGAATACTATCAGTAGTTATTAATCACTCAGAAACACTGCTGTGAAGACAAATAGAGGAATACAGACCAAAATATAAATTAAGATAAACCACTCTATGTTAAACAACAGATAATACCAGTATGTTCCATCAGTAATTTTTAATTGAATTCCCTACAGCTATTTGATCTAACCACAATGATAAAGCCATTGTGATTTTTAATTGAATTGTGTTTGTGTTATGCTAAACTCACATACAAGACATAGGTACATTTGAAGATGTAATTTTTATGCACAAGGATCACTCCTTGTGAACTGCTTCTTGTACAACTGCACTAAATCACTGTGTTGCATAATATAAGGAACTATGCTGTTTAAATTAGAATTGCAGGAGGGAATTAATTAGTAAATATTTCATCCATGAAAAGAACGCAACTACCAGGCTCTCAGCCTGAAGAAATTATAGCATTTTTACGGACAGACTTTTACAGCAGATTTTGGTGGGGATAAGTAGCCAAAAATTTTATATTGATAACAGCCTATTTTTGTTATTTTCTGTACAAATACAGAAAATGTATTTTCCTGTTATTTATAAATACTAAGCAATTAATCAAAAGACTGAAATAATCTTACTTGCATAAAACCAAAGCAATTTAAAAATTCTGTTTTCAATTAATTATATGCCCGTGAGGAGAAAATTTGTCCATTCTAATCAAAGATGGCAATCACCTTTTTGCACTTAACACTAGTTTCTATGAAGATCTTGAATATAGAGTCTCCATTCTTCACAAAACTCACCTGAAGATTTACACCTGTTTATACATGCCCCCTTTATGAGACATCATTATTAAGATGAATGAGGCCACTTACAACTCCACGGAGAAGTTCAAAGGTCGTTATAATGAACCTCTGCACGAAGGTATATCCATCTTTAAAGGAAAAAAAATGCAAATGCTGAAACATTTCTTAATATTTTCTTGTGGTAGGTTCTTTCTGTAAATTAGTAGCCTTGTAAAAGGAACTAATAAATAAATAAATCAGTAAACAACAAAAAATATTAAACATATGCAAAAAAAATTGCAAGAAAAATTGTATATAATTTTGCCAAAATTATAAAGCTTTTTATTTATTTAGAAAAACATTTGGGTTTTATTCACCGCTTTTATCACAGAATCATAGGATGGAAGAAGTTCGAAAGGGCTGCTGAAAATTGTCTTGTCCAACTGCCCCTGCACAAGGATGATCATCTAGAAAATGTTCAGGACAATGTCCAGATGCCTTTTGAGTATTTCTAAGGTAAGAGAATTAAAAACCACTTTGTGCAACCTGTGCTAGTGCTCAGTCACTCTTCAAGTGAAAAAGTGCATTCTGACATTCAAGTGGAACTTCCCATGTTTCAGGCATTGCTTCCTGGGCTGTCACTAAGCATGGCTGAAAAGAGCCTAGTGCTGTCTTTCTTGTAGCCCCTCTTCAGATATTTGCACACATTGACAATTTTTCCCCTGAATCTTCATTTCTCCAGCCTGAACAGCCCAGCTATCTCAAATTTTGCTTAGATGACATGGTCCAGTCCCTATACCATCTTAGGGCTGAGTAGAGGGGAAGGATCATCTTCCTTGGCCAGTGTCAACATTTTTCCTATTGCAGGTCAGTATACTGTTAACCTTCTTTGCCACATCAGCAAAATGTTGGCTCCTGTTAGACATGCAGCCCACCTTGGAGAAGTAATCTAATAAAAGAGACAGCCGACAGACCTTCTCTATTGTTTAGGAAACATAGATTTTAAAAGGACCTAAACTTTCAGTATTGATATTTCCTGGTAGGACTGAGTTAGAAGGATATTTTGTTTGTTTTATCTGCTTTGTAAAGATATGCTAAGTTCATTTACTGTTTTTCTTTACGAACATGTTCTTTCATACATAATGTATCATGCTTTTATTCCTTCATCTTTGCATTTTCGTTTACCATGCTTATATTATCCAAAGTTTGAATATTTTGTTTGATCTTGGTTTCATATTAAAACAGTCAAGAACCATTCTTAGCAGCTTTTGAAAATGTGTAACTTTTTAAACAATGTATCAATTATTATTGCAATGAATATCAGTGTGATTGAAATTTGCTCTCAGCAACTGCTTTATTACTTGAACACTTGACATATTCTGGCAGTTCTACAATGGTTAAGAGTCTGGGGGTACAAAACTAAATATGAGTTCCTACTAAATTCTTATCCCTTACTATGCCACAAAATCACTAGAAAAATAAGGTCAATAAAAATCTGACTTAAATATCTCACTGAAATGAAATTATCTTATATTAAGATATTTATACATACTTTCTTAGCAGTTTTCTTCTTTTCTTCATTAGTATTTAGTTTGAGATTTTATTCTTCTGTTCCATGTGTCTATTATTTTCCATTAACAGTAGTAGGTATAAATTAAAAAGGCATGGACAAACTGCAGGTGCCTTAGAGTAAGGCAGATTACATTTAAAAAGCTGTTAACTACTTATTTAAACAAAAGAGGTATTATTCTTTGAGATTTTGTAGTCGTCTGTTTAAATTTACTTCAAGTAAATTAAACTTCTTCCAAGACACAAATAATCTGAATGGCAGTTGTAAAACTGGATATAGTAGTCTAGAAGTGATCTAATGTGTGAGGAAATTATTAAGAAAAATGAGCATCTCCTCAATCTACTTACTGCCTATGTTTCTGATCAGGTTCCTGTCTATTGGTATCTTCAGGGCCTTTTCAACAATTTTTCATCAGTCAGTCACCACTTACAGAATACAAAGGGCTAGTCTCTGAACCTTTATAAGGGGTTACTCCATACCTATCACAGACATTTATATTTATCCTTGTTTAATTTAATAGCATTCCTTTTGGTCCATTCCTTCAAGGTGTCCATGGACTTGTGAAAAGCTGTTATCAACCACATCCTTGTTTGGTTCACCCACAAATTTTGTGAGGACACAACCACAGAAGAACAGAATACATTGAATGGGACAGGTTCAAGACAGATCCCCAAGAAACTCACTATAACTGGCCTCCAGATAGAGCATGACAAAAACAACTCTCTGTCCTCAAAACTCCCAAGTCTTTTTGCCCATTTAGTAGGTCAGCTATCCAAGACATAGTGTTCCAGACTGAATCCTTGAAACACAGAATGATAGAATCAGCTGGGTCGGAAGCAACCTTAAAGATCACCTAGTTCCAACCCCTCGACCAGGTTACTCGAAACCACATCCAACCTGGTCTTGAAAACTTCCAGGCATTGGGGCATCCATAACTTTTCTGGGCAGCCTGTTCAGTGCCTTAAAACACTCACATTATTTTTGTTTCCAATATCTAATCTAAACCTACTCTCTTTCAGTTTGAAGACATTCCCATGTATCCTGTCACATGTCCTTGTAGATGGCTCCTCTCCAGGTTTCCTCTAGGCTCCATTCAGGTACTGGAAGATACTACCTTTCCTCATTCATCTGCACAACCTTTCAGCAATGACTGAAAGCCAACTAGCAGTATCCTCTGTCAGCTCTCTCCACAGGAAGATATTTTGGTTTTCTCATGGTTTAAGCCCAAATGGAAACTAAGCTTCACACAGCTGCTCATTCAATCACCTGCAGTGGGATGGGAGAGAGAACCGGAAAAGTAAACTTGAGTAAACCCATAGGTTTGATAAAGACATTTTAATAGGTAAAGAAAAAGTCACACGTGCAAGCAAAAAAAATATTTGATCCATTCACCACTTCCCATGGTCAGGCAGGTATCCAGCTGTCTCCAGTAAAGCAGGGCTCCATCACGAATAATGGAGACTTTGGATGACAAAAGCCATCACTTCAAATATCCCTCTTTTCCTTCTCCCCCTCAGTTTATATGCTGAGCATAATGCCATGAGTATGAAACATCCCTTTGGTCAGTTGGGGCCAACTGTCCTCTGCCAACTGCTTCTAAACCTTCAACCTACTCTGTGTAAGCACTGCTCAGCAGAAATAAAAACATCCCTATACTCTTTTCAGCACAATTTCAAAACCCAGTGCCAAAGCTAATACGAAGAAAAGTGAGTCCACCCTAGCCCAAACTAGCATAACTTCCTATATACAATTGCTCATTTTGAGCGACATCATTTGAAGATTAGCTTGACCTCATATACCAAAAGGATATCCTAGCACAGGGCTATGGATCTAAGCACACAAACAATGTAAATTATTTTAGAAAATTAAAATTCACAGGGAAAATGACAAAAAAAACTATCTCTACTGCCACGCCTCAATGAATCCTTCAACCTTCAACACATACCTGTGTTGGACTTGTAGAGGAGAAAGATACTGGGCAGAAGTATTCTGATTTTTAATTTAATTCAGTAAAATCAGGTTTTACAAAATTCAAAGAGAAATTAGTTTCTGTGCAGATTTGCCAAAGTACAGGTGTAGCTTTCATTTAACATTCTTATAGCCATATCAGATACAATGACATTGCTAAGCTCAGATAAATCTCTCCTGGTAGCTCATTCAGAATAATATTAGCACTGAGAACATAATACAAGGGATTTTATTTCCATTTTATTGTCCTAAAATTTATACAATCTTATATAAGGAATATATCATGTTAATATTTAAGCCAACCAAAAGTTTGCATAACCAGATATTATTTATTTCCTTGACTGTCATTACCATACAGATTCCCAATGATAACYTTGGAATTTAGGATTTAGTAGATTCTATTATTTTTCTTTTAGATGCTCCAGCAATTTTGTCTTTCATTTTGAAATATGCTATATCTGCAAACACATCACAGCCAAAACGGATAATAGTTTATAAATAAACATTGTTACTCATTTGCATTTTGCAATTCCTGTAAAAGATGCATTACCCTTCATTATTCTGTTCATGAACCTGATAATAATTTCTACATTGTCTTTTTTAATTGCTTTCCAAGTTCACAGCACTTCTTCTACATAATAATCTTACATTTACATTTAATTCTTTATCCTGAAAGATACCAAAGCCCTTCAAAAAATGTGAGCTGAATTCTATCCTCTGTTTTATCCAAGCACCCACCAGCTGCAAAGAAATTGAAAATGTCTGAGGAGATAATTTGATAACTTGAGTAAAAGAAAATTGATCACTTCAGCAGAAAATACAGAACTAGTTCAAACTGGTAAGAAGTGGCTTCCTGTAATTTAATTTGTTTTTCTTCTGGGATTGCTCATTTTTTTCATAAACAGGCCTCCCTAGCCTGCTGGAAGTTGACATTTAGGTAAAAGATTGTCATTATCAAAGGTTTCTTTTTCCTCTAATTTCATGCCAGTTTTCACTGAATTGTTTTATCTCTGCTCTTATACCATGTTCTGCTTTTTTGCACATCCTGAGTTTTTCATAAGCAGTTAAATAGATCCAATAATATCGCAGTTCTATGTAATTTCCTATTTACCATGTACAGGGTGGATCCATCATTTTAGTCATCATATTACAGGATTTAGCCTGATCAGAGTGTTCTTGTAGTTTTTGCCAAAAATATTCATGTGCTCTTCAACAGTATTTTAAGAGTCATGTAACATGCATGCTCTAAGTTTCTATTTTCAGACCCTCGTATTTGCATGCTATGCAATCTAAAAAATTGCATGAAAATGAAGATACTATCACCATCCAAAACACAGATTCTGGACAATGTTTTTTAATAATCAAGTGAATCAAGTAAAATAAAATAAAAATACAAAATTTAAGGAATTTTTTCAATACTATAGAATATAGTGAGGAAAGCAAAGCAGATGTGTTTTCTGGGGATTTTCAGGACACAGACTTCTTATGGATTTGTTTTTCTTGTTGTTGTTGTTTTAATTTATAAGACTGTTTTATCAAAGTCTTCTTCAAAGGCTATCTCTCTTCCAATGTCTAGGGAACAAATAAGCACTCCTTACATACATATTTTTGTCTGCAAAAGGATGACATTGAAGACTAGATAAGTGTTGAAGATAGTCTAATGGAGCCATGTTTTAAAAAATTGATGGTCAAAAATAATGTCAAATGGTATTTATAAAAGCAGCTTGTTTTTCCAGCAAATATTTTTCACTTAATTTTTGCACTAATTCCAAACTTCTGCTGTTCCACACTTGCAGATCTACCATGTAGTATAAGTTTCAAAAAAGCTCTATAAAGCAGGCATGAATGTCTCTCTGTTTCTTAAAATATTGCAGTGGTCTCTAGTCTTGGTCTGCCAAAATATTTGTTTACAAACAAGTCACATTGAGCACAAGAACATGGCAAATGAGAAAGTAATTATTGTTTAGAAAGATAATACCCTGTTTTGTACACATTTTCTTACTTTCCTTCAGCTTGAAGGAAACAAACTTGATGAACACTTTTTAGAAATGTGCTTTATAACACACTGAGAACTTGTTTGGTCTGATAACAAAAGATCACAAGGCCCAGACAACAATGCAATTGCAAGTTTAACAATGGCAAGGCGAAACTTTTTACCCACAGATCCTTATAACTGGGGCAATGGGGGAGGATATTTTCTTCTACAGCAAAAATTCTTAGTGAAGCACTGTATTAATTTCTTAGAGTGTTAATGGTTATCTTTCTTAAAGCTCTTCTTTTGTGAGCTTTTTGAGTCTCACTGAACTCCTACGGCACTTAGAACACACTCCTTGCTTTTTTGTACATCCCA
The DNA here is from genome assembly GCA_014549065.1 of Cardinalis cardinalis. Taxonomy (NCBI): domain Eukaryota; kingdom Metazoa; phylum Chordata; class Aves; order Passeriformes; family Cardinalidae; genus Cardinalis; species Cardinalis cardinalis. The sequence continues at coordinate 27,354 of JACDOX010000678.1, forward strand.
GTACTGCTGAATCCACAAAACAGGAATCAAACGAAAAATCACAAGACCAAGATGCTCATTCAGATTTTGTTACTAAACTGACAGAAGGTTTATGAACAAACGTGTTCAAAAGAGAATATAAATAATGAATATTCTCAAGGTAGCTCAGTATATCCCATCTCCAGATTTGGCTGTCTATGTTCTCTCAGACACATTTATTTTAATTCTAGAAGTCCACTCACTTCAAATATTTTTCTTAGCAAGAGGAACACATAAATCCCAACACTTTTCATTGTATATGCTGCTCTCCATGTTTTTTTCTTAGATCACTGAATGACTAACTACTAGTTTCCACAGAGGTTTAATAAGTATGGGTTACGACTATATAGTGTCAATGTAGGAGTAGAATGGGTTTTCAATTGAAAAAAAAAAGTATTTGTGTTACTAATATCTTACTCATCTCTAGATTTTTTTTTCACTTTTCCAGGAAGAATTCTTATACCTTTTTGCATAAGAAACAGTTCTGCACTTGAATGTGCAGCTGTTGTTCATCTGGGCAATCTTGTTTCTGATACTCAGGAGAAACCTGCCACAGATCATCAGCTGTGCAAAGCCTTGAGGGGCCACACATGCCAAAAAGAGAAAATGTAATTGCAATTCATATGGGACTGTGAAGTGCTAGTATAAAAGGTCACAGCACATCGTCATTTATTCCTCAGTAGCTGAAGTTTGGAAGGAGAAACCTCTGTAGAAATGTAGAAACCGTTATACCCTAAAACAATAAGAGAAGAATATGAGAGGTCACAGAAGAAGGATCTCAGAGGTGCAGAAAGGAAGACTGTGTAGGAACTTAATTATCATTCACCATTACTGAAGAGGTCTTCTAAAACCCCTGAGGAAAAGTCTGCTCAGACACAGATGTCCAAGACACTGTCTAATTTATTGTGCAATAGGATCCAAAATAATTTCTCTGTTAGAGAAGTCACCACATCCATTTCTGCTGCGGCAAATGGCCAGTTGAAATTGCACATGAAACAGCAGGAAACTTCCACTCTATTAAACTCACCTTTTATGATGATAAACCCTTTTATACATCTTTCTTTGTTCCCATTCACCTTTTCAGCAGTTTCTTCTGCTTCATACCTGGAGATACTGAAAGCAAACAGGCTCGGAAACCATTAGATTGTCTGTTTTTAACTTTGGGTATGTGTCATTTCTTCTGGATAGAAATGCACAAATCCTAAGGGGTCTGGAGTGCCATGAGATTGCCAGACATCAGCCTGCTTTTCAAGCTCAGAAATCATTTAACGGATTACATTTCAGGCAATGAAGTTACATACCGTTAAAATAGACTGGAAATACACATAGCTTTTACCTTTTGTAATGGAAGATGAATGAGATTGACTTTAATGGGTCAGAGGATGTGTAAAGCACCTTGCCAAAAAAAAAAAAAAAAGGAAAAGTTTGGAGGAGGTAGAAAAAGACATTAAACTAAGGAAAAGATATTATATTCTAAAGTTTATCCTACTTTTTTTAGTTGCATATTGTCAGCAGTTGGATTAAAATAGATTTTAGAGCATTTGCTTTCTGAAAAAATTGTTTCAAATGTGCATGTGTGCAGAAGCATTAACAGGAGTTACAGGAATGAGACCATCCTAGGAGAAAGTAATAAAAAGGTTTGCCTCAATGCAATATTTAAAAGCTGGAACAGGCCTTTTCTCCCCTACAAGGCAATTAATTGATTATTGCCCTGTTACAATCAGAACTTACATTTGCTGTCTTCCTACCTCAGCTTTTGAATGCCAAGATAAATGGGGAACAGAAACTACAGAAACGTCATTCCCCCTTCCTTCCTGTGGGTGCAGTGTGAAACATTTTAAGTGGCTCCTTTGAAAGCACTATGAAGGTTTTCTTGATACTTTTCAAATTACTTTTGACTGGGGCTCTGCCATCACATTACAAACTTTTATAAAAGTGGCAGGAATAATTCAGACCTTTCAAAATTTAATGGAATATCTAGACTTCTCTGTGTGACTCAGCCACTTAAAAGTTTGTTTTCACATTCACAAGGGCTAGAACCTCTTCTTTTCCAAAACAAACCCAAAACCTGTAATACTTATGCTTTCATACCAACTTTTAAGTACTATGGTTTTCAGTATAGTTTCTTCTTAACCCTGTTCTGAATCTGACAATGATAATATTATCAACAGCAACTGTTAAAGATATACATATTCCCACATATAACCTCCTTCCACATGTGAAAACAACAAATAACACCAAAACCACAAATATGAATTTGAACTTCCGACCATGAGAGAAGAAAATATTATGAAATATAAATCTGCCTTTGCATGCCAAAACTTATCTCAAATTCTCCTATACAACTGACCAAATTACTAAATTGATTCACCTACTTCATAATGCTACTTTATAGATACTGAGAGTGTTTGTTGAAAGCAAAACGAATTTACTGTGGTGTTGACATAGGACTGCATTTATGTAAGCCGTCAAAGCAGACAAGACAATCTGTCACCATGTGGTGGAAACGGGAGTATCTGTTGTAAGGGCTCTTGAGATGGCATCTTCAACATCTGCCCCACAAACCACTCCTCTACAGTTTCTATAATCTAGCTGCCCCTGGTTTTACACATCCCTACCAGCACAAATATAAAATAAGACTATAGTAGAGGAACATACACACAACTCAGGCTTATGGAAACCCGAGGACATCTCCAGTTCAATCTTCCTCTAATTGTACTGAATACGAGGTCAGACTAGATTAAAATAACAACCTAAAATTTTCTGGCTTGTTTTGCTCTACTGCCTAACTGTAATCTGGAATATCTGATCTGATTCTCTCTTGTTTCAGCACCTGCACAGTGCTTCTCAGCTTTTCCCCGTACCCTAACATGAAAAGACTGGCTGATGCCTCCTCAATTGCCTGACAGCGCCAAAGATCTGCTGTTAGGTTCCCCTAAAGTCATCTCTTCTCCAAGCTAAATGGTCACTAGTCTGTAGAAACCCACTATCTTCACAGAGCCGTTGTTGGTCTTTGCTCCTAGGACACATCACAGGCTCCTCCTATCCACCATATCCTACAAGCCTGTTACAGAAGAGCTGCTTGTCAGGTGGTGAGTCTCCAGCATGTACAGTTATAAAGGGATCTGTTCCTTCCCAGGTGTATGAGTTTGCATTTATCTTCGTTGAATACAATTAATTTCAAGTCAATCTATTCCTCCAACTTCTCCAGGTCCCTCTGGAAAAAACTGATATCCCTTTGCTGTTTACGGAACGCCTTATATGCAAGCATTCCATAAACTCCTTCATGTTAACAATCAAGGTGCTTAAGCAGGGTCAGTCCACTTGCTGCTCTACTTGTTACCAGCAACCTGGTAGAGTGCAACTCATTTCAACTCAACCTGCTGAGCCTAACAATCAAATAAGTTTTGTACAAATCTGACTCAGACTGTTTCAACGTAACTTGGATAGAGTATTGTGGAAGACTGTCAAAAGCCTTGTTGAAGGAAAGTACACCCATTTCACTCCTGATGATAAAAAGTCTGGTTATTTTTTCACATAAAGAAATCCAATACATCAAGCATGTTTTACCTTTGATAAATCAAGGTTAACAATCACAGGCACAGAAACAGTTTTTAGTAAGAGCTACTCTGTGACCTACCTATCCTGGGTTTACCTCAATTGAGTATTTTTGGTAAGGAAAAAGAAGTGACCTTCCCTGTGGAAATAGTACAGCTTTCTCCATGGCTGACAGAACCAATAACCAGCTAGAATCACCCTACAAATCCATATATTTAAGAAAAGAAGCATGGGAAAAGCTGTCTTGTTTCTGGACTTGAAGTGGTGGCTGGGCAGGGTAGGGGAGGCTGTGGGGCTATCTTGGTTTAGGACAAATTTTGGAGAGAACTTTCAAAGGGGCTCTTCTAGGAAAGCAGATTCAATTGGACTTTCCCTTTAACTGGTTTGGGAGTATATATTTATTTGGAGAAAAGTGGAAAAAAACCTGTCTATAACAATAAACCTTAAACTTTATTAAACAATAAAACCCCTTGTTGCTCTAAAAGAGATGACAAACTCAGAAAGTCCTCTCTCTGGGTCGTAGCTTAGCTTACTCAGTCTTTTATTAGTCTTTCTGGTGCTGGAACTGCCGTGGCCCAGGCCTGGCCCAGTGGGCCACAGGTGTGAGCTGCCGGTACTCTTTTGGTGTTCAGTTTAGAGCAGGTTTAAACAGGTTTAAAGAAAAGGGGGGGGGAAAAACTGTCTACGGAACTTCTTTGCCTCAGCTAGCTAAAAGTAATTAAAACAAGGGAGAGCTCTGTCCTGCTGTCTGTTCACCCACAGACAACACAGTCCAGGAAAAGGAATGTGGAGGACTGAGTGCAGTGTCTGAAAACAAACTGGGCACTTCTTCTCTCCCCTTTTCACTCTTTGAAACAAGTCTTAAAGGTGCAAAACTTACTATTCAGCATAAACAGAACAGGATGACTGGGGATAAAAGCATCATATAATCAACCCAGGACAGGGGCCCAGGCCAAGGCTAGGCCGGGCCGCAGATGCTAACATCCTGCCTCCTTTAAACCCTGCCCCACCGAGCCCAGGGAGCAGCTCCGGGCTGGGCCTGGCCGGGCCATGATGCAGGCTGCTGAGATTCTGCCTGGCCATGTCCTGCCGCAGCTGTAAAATTAACTCTTTCAGTACTCTAAAATTCCATTTAAAAATAGATAAACCTGTGGGCGCCACTTCTCCCAAAGCAGAAAAAAAGAAAAGTTGAAGAGATGTGAAGAGAAAAACACAGAGACACCAATGTCAGTGAAGAAAGAAGAGTCAAAGCCCAGATGGCAGGAAAATGAAGAGATGCCTTAGTTTTGGGCTGAAATTCTCTTGAGAATTCTATGGTGAAGATGTAGTTGACACATTAGACACTTTTTCCCTTTAACTCATAGAATGCATTGGGAGGATTGAACGTTCTAACCACAGCCATGAGCAAAGGCCCCAGTGCTGAAGCAGGAAGATGTTGAAATAGCTGTGATTTGAGGAGAGGCTTGAATAGAGAGAGAGATGAGAAAGATGAGAAACCTTGACCCAGGGACAGAAGAAAAAGAACTCTGTTTCTCAGAGATGGATGAAGAGAACTTTTGTCTCTAGGCTAGAACAGCTTATCCTTAAAATTGCACCTCAATAAGCTGAGATGACCCATGGTGGTAGTTGTGAGAAGACTACCAAATGTGAGAAGGACTTAATGTTTGTAGATTTCTGGGCGGCTGCTATCTGTGAAAATTAAAACCACAAGAAAACTGCTTCTTGTGGAAAAGTCTCCATGGCATGGCAGGAGACTCCTGTCCCTAAGCAAACTGAAGAAAGACTATTTTAGAGGTGGCAAACTGGCTGAAAGTCCCAGATTTTGTTTCTTTACATTGTCAGCAGGAAAAGAAAGAGGAGGCAGGGGGAGAGGAGGAGAAGTGTTCTGCAGGTTTATTTTGATTCTTATTATTCTTCTTTTACTTATGTTAATAAAGTTTTCTTTATGCTCTTAAAGTTTTGAGCCTGCTTTTGCTCTTCTCCTAATCCTTATCTCACAGCAGAAAATGAGTAAATAATTTTAGTGGGTGTACTGGCATTTAGCCAGCACTCAACCCACCACATTAACTGGTGCTGTGACTCAGACTGGCAAACCATAGCCACTACGCTACCATAGTATCAAAGTTGGTAGCTGATCAGATAGTTATTTTGGTACTTTTTGATTAGACATTGTCAAAGGTTTGACACTGGGAAAATACCAGGCACACATGGTGTTGCTCATTCATGCTTCCCTACCATAGCTGGGCAGAGGAGAGAAAAATTGAATTCTGGGTTCAAATTCAACAAAAGGTTCAAGAGTTGAGATCAGGACCAGAAGAAAACACTCCCAAGGCCAAAACAAGCTCAACTTAGAAGTACAAAGTGAATTTATTACCAAGAAAATTAGGGGAGAATACTGAGAAGCAAAATAAGACCTTAAAAAATTCTTTTTCCTCCAACCCCTCCCTTCTCCCCACCAAAAGCTCAAGGAGACAGTTGGCAGGGGTTTGGTCAGTTTATCACCCCAGATCTTCTTCCACTGTTCCAGGAGAGGAGTCCTTCCCCTCTGAGGCTGTGGGGTCCCTCCCACAAGAGACAGTTCTTCTTTAACCTCTCCAGCATGGCTTCAATCTCATGAGCAGCAGCACTCACAAAGCTGCTGCAATGTGAGTCCCTCCCATGGGCTCACAGTCCTCCCAAAACGGCTGTGGCGTGGGTCACTCTTCCAGGGTGCAGTCCTCCAAGGACAGGCTGCTCCACCCTGGAGGCAGGGACCCTCTCTCTCCACTGGGTATCCCACTGGATCACAGCCTCCTCCAGACATCCACTCACTCCAGCATGGGCACTCCCACCATGGATCTCTGCAACCCCTATGGATCCCCAAGGGCTGCAGAGGCACAGCATGGTTCACCAGAGTCTCACCATGGCCTGCAGAGGAATCTTGGCTCTGGTGCCTGTAGCACCTCCTCCCCTCCCCTCCTTCTGCACTGATCGAGGTGTTGCCATGTAGTTTTCCTCACATGTTCTCACATTCTCCTCTTCTCTGGCTGGAAGAACAAAACCTGTGTCCCCCTACTGTTTTGATTTTTTTTTCCCAAATATATTGGCACAGAGGTGTTTCCAACCTCTTTCATCAGCCCAGCTTTGGCCAGCACCATGTCCATCTTCACAGCCATCAGGGATTGGTTCTACCAGACATGGTTGAAGGTTCAGCAGCTTTTCACAGCAGCCACCTCTGTGGCCACTGCACTACCAAAGACAGACCGTGCAAAACCAACACAGAAGTGTAATATTGTTTCTCCTTCAAACATCTCAGACATTCTCCAATTTTCATTTTTTTAAAGATGCTAAAGAGCAGCCCTATGAAGATATTGATCAGCTCTCTCAGAAACCTTCAAAGTAGCTTGTCCATGGATATACTATGGGTCAAGCTCACCCAAAGAAACTCTGGCTTGATCTGCATCCACTATCTTCTTGAATCTCATCACAAGTCTTTGCTGGTAAGACTGGGACTATGAAGGCACTGAGTACCTCTGTCCTGTTTGCATCCATGCTCATTAAAGCATTTGCCCTATGGAGAAACAAAAGAAAGTGCGCCCCTCCACTGAATGGCCCATTCAAGTGAGTATGAGGATGAAGATCCAATTGGACAACATGACAGTGGGTGCCTCCAAAGCACCTCCCCTCCCTGAAAAGGGTATGATTAGTCTTGCAATGGAAAGCTGGAAGTTCCACTCCCAACAAGAGGGCTAGAGCAGGGACAGTGCATCCAGGTATAGATATCAAATGTCAGCACTTCATGGGGACATCACTAACCACAATGGCATATACAAATATGCCTATTTTTAATAGTAATATTTATCATCATCATGTGCAATGATGGTGACAAAAACAACAAAAAGTAATTTTACTCTTACTTCTTGTTGTTAGTTTATATATGATGAACCACAATAATGGCACTGGATTTCTGAATACTTCCTGACAATGAGCAAAAAACTTAACATCTTTTTTCTGGTCACTATTATTTGCATCTGTATAAAAGTTTTATTTAGTATTTTTTCATATTTACTTGGCTTGTATGAAATGTACTGCAATAATGACTATAAAAGAACTGCTTACATGTACAAAGCCTCCTAGTTGCTTACATAGTGACAGACTCCAACCCCTCTGTCACTAAGAAATTCTGAGTGACTGTTTTGTGCAGTAGAGTGACACTCACAGTGGCACACTAGTGGGCTGCATACTTTTAACAGCATTGTTTCTTTGTTATTATTCCAAATTACATCTATGCTGTCACAGATGGCCTACTTTTTCAGGGGGTTGTGTGTTTTCATTTCATCTCAAGCATCACTAATGTCTTCAAGGAAGCAAAAAAATGAATTAATTTGTTCTTTGGGCACTGGTTTATAGCTAGTCACTTCTCAGACTGTAAGATGCTTGGTAAAGGGAAGAGCTGTTAAAACTTATACCATAAGTCCATAAGAAAATCTCCAGTTTATAGTTTTACATGTGCTAATTTGGAAAACAGCAAATCAGTAGCAGGCCATTGAAAGCAGATACTTGTATGTTAACAAATATCAGGTAATGACTGTATGCACACAATTATTTTCAAGAATAAATTACTCATTGGTTTGATTTATCAAATTTCCATCCTCTGATGCTCATCTGTGTCTTTGAAACTACCATTTAAACACCAATTAGACCTTTTTTCTTTTTCCTCTTTTTTTTTTTTTTTTTTTTTTTTACTGGAATCACCTTCAACTTTGCCTCTTTATAGTGTTTTTAATTTTATCTAAAACCTGGACTTTAATGCTGTGATGTATATGCATTCAGCCCACATTCTAAAACCTGAGTGCTTCTATCTTATGCGTAAACTTTTGTATCCTTTTCATCATGTCTTTCTTACTGTATATGTCATTTACTTATGAACCATGGGCTTCCCTGTTCTAATTTATTAACTGTTGAAAGAATTATGCCAGTGCTAGCTCTGCAAGATTAGATCCTGTGTTTTAACAAATCTCCCTTATAAATTATAGCTCCTTACAGTTCTTATACTAGCACTGCAGGTTCTGTGATTTTCTTTATAAATGAAGGCCAACTCCTTACTCCATTAAAAGGATTGGTAAAATTCCTGCTGAATTCAGTGTGAATAGATTTAAACTCTCATGTCTCAGGTTGTCAAGTAATAGCTAGCACCTCCAGTGATAAACACCTACTCTTTATTTTTTAACCTTGACAACATAAACAGGTTAATGTCAAAGTAAAATCAAATGGCAGTTTAGTTTGATGACACCACCACATCACTTTGATTTGTAACTGTCTCAAGATTTCTGCACTTTTTAAAATTTTGCTCTTTTCACACATCAGGTATTCCAGAGTTCAGAAATTAACTTATGGAAGATGGAAGATAAATGTTGCACTTCCATGAAATTCCGCAGTGTTACACAGTTAGAAAGCATAGTACCAACAATTGTTTTACCCTTTGAGAATGATTTTTTTCTGTGGCAGTGCCTAACACATTATGGCTGGTTCTGCAAAGCCATAAGGTTTCCAGCATGTTCATCACCAAGTGAAATCAATCAAATATTTGCTGCCAAGCGCAATGAATTTAGAGGCACTGGCCTTCACACAAAAATTTATTCTATGAGTGAGTTTCATAATATTAGCATTTGATAAGCAAAACAGTGATGAATATTAGCTAACGTGACAACTGGCTTGGTGGAGAGCATTGGACATGTTTATCTTGGCTGTATCAAGGTTTCCAACACTGTCTTTCATAGTATCCTTACAAACATGCTGATTAAGTATCAGATAGATGAATGAACAGAGGATTTAAAAAACGATTGCCAGGTAAAAAAAAAGGGTTTTGAACAGAGGCACAACATCCAGCCTGAGGCCAGTCACTAGTGGTATAGCCTGGAGACTACTGAGTCCAAAATGACCTGGATAAGGAGAAAGGGAATCCTTAGCAAATTTGAATATCAAATAAAATGAGGAAGAAGGACTGATACTCCATGGCCATGTTGCCATTCAGAGGGTTCTGGAGAAACTGGTGAAATGGCTTAGGAAAAACATCACCAAAAAATCGCATTTTTTCATATTTCATTATTTTCTGGGGAAAAAAATCAACTGCTTCAGACTAATAACCTCAGTTTATTCTGTTTATCCCTGCCCCAGCCATTCTTGTAAGACTCAAAGCCACTTCTGAGAAGTCTTTAATATAGCTAACGTAAGCTACATGAATCGTGACATATGGCTAAGCAGAAATGCTACCCTTCCTCCCTACATTCTTTCCTCCCTTTCTTTTCCTTCTGATATACAAGAAGACTAAACTATTCTACTCTCTGTGGAACATAAAGTTTGCTACAATACCAAATGGTACAGCAGATTTCTGAAGTGCAAGGTAAAATTCTCTGAATTTGCTATAATAAATAGACCTTACAGATCTCAGGATCATAGCTATTTTAAAAAAAATCACATCCAGATGATATAAATCTTGAACTGCAAGGTCAAAAGTCTTGCTCAGTAATGGAAATATGAAAAATATTTACAATCAATCACTCACTCACATACCCCTCTCAAATGAGCTGGGATACAAAGTATTACATTACACCATGTTTCAAACCACCTTTTTTTTTTTTTTTTAATACTATACTCTCAGTAATTTGATCTACAAACACAGACTATGATTAGATTTTCATACGGGGTAACAGGATAATATAACAGCATCATGCCACAAACAAAACCACCTTAACCAGAGTGTTCAGCTTAATCTATTGCATATTTTGGCACTGTTAAGAAAATAAAACCCTATAGGAACCTCTTTTCATAGGTTTCTCTGATTCTAGGCATTTTCCCTGGCATTATATTAGGGTGCCTTACATTTTGCCATTTTTCCATTAATAGCTTCTGCTGACATTTACAGTCCAGAGCAATAATGTTTCAAACAGCTAGCGACAATGGTAGAAGCATGCTGTTGAAAGATGTTGACAAAAAAGTAATAAATTTCTGTGCAGCAATTTTTAACTAAAATATCAAGGCTCAAATACAGATTTTCTAATTCATTTAGACAAGACTTTAATGAGGACTTACCTGATATATTTTTTAGTGGAAAAAATGACTTTTAAAAAGTATTTCCCAGCCTTGAAAAACATAACAAACAAACAAAAAATACTTCCAACGCAATACGGTGGATTGCAAATGTGACTAAAAATTTCAGACTTAAATAAAGTTGGAAGAAACCTTGGCAATTTATCCATGCAAAACCAAGCTACTTTTCCCTGAAATCTTGAGCTGACAAATTACAGTTTTTAGCAGTAATATTAGCTGTAATATATAAGGTTCAAGATTTTTAAACAAGGTACTTCAATAATAAACTTTCTTATAGTCCCTTCAGATTTTCAGATGCATGACTGAAGTACTTCCAATGCTGATAAACATGGCTGTGTGGAAATGGCTCAGATTCTTCTCCTCTTAACATTTTCCGCAGTCCCTTTTGCACTGATTGAAGCAGTACACCTCTCATGAGCAGTACATACTCATGAGAATTCACTGGAATTTGCTGTTAAAAAAAAAGAACACAAAAATACTGCAGAACTTAGATTTATTCTCTCCTACACCTAAATCTTCCACATTGCTGTAAAGCTTGGTGAAGAAAAGGCAATCAATGGTTACCTTAAAAAGTTAGTAAGTAATTTTAATATTTAGATTTCAGTAATACTTAAACAAGGTGAAATTATATTGGACCTCCATTTGGCTGCATTCTCTGTGCAGATTACATCATAGGATTTACTAAGAAAAACCCCATTTTTGCCTTTGTGAAACACCATTTCTGCAGGCTCTCCACTACTGGTCTTAGTTAGACAAATAAAATGTCAGAGACAAACTATATACATACAACTCCCATACGTACATGACAGACATAAAGTGTCTTCTTTTATCAGGAAGGCTTTATTTATTTATTTATTTATTTACTTACTCACTTTTTTACATATTTGGGTGTATGCTAGAGAAGTGGCTAAAGAGGTGAAACAACATTTTACCAGCACATCACTGTCAAACCATGAATGGGTTTCAGTCAAACTGTTAAGGCAATAAATTCCCTAAATCCTTCCCCTAAAGTGTTAAAAATCTGAAAAGAAAATGAAGAGCATCAGCATGACCTGAAATTAATGCTTTGAAACTGAATTAAAACAGAAATCTGTGTTTAAGTGGAAATGCATCTGAGGCAATAAAAACTAACATCAGCAACTCATAGGTGAATATCACAGCCTGCAGATACATTGACAGTAGCACAGACAAGAATGCTAGGCATAGTATATCTGGTAAGTCTACTAATCTTTAAAAGTACCCAGAGCCCTGCTCAGCTTCTCATTCAAAACTACATGAGAATAGTAGAATAGAGTTCAAAAATTTTCATGCACAAATTTTATGTTTTGAGATGTTTAGATAGCCAATGTTAATCCCTTTGCTTACAAATTTTTTGCTTTCATATTGCAATTGTAATGCTGTACATTATTGCTCTTTAATTCTAAATATATTTATTGGAATTTAGGTAATCAACAAAATTTAAAGCAGCAACTGTAGGAGCAACAGAAACAGAAATTTTCTAGTCTGTCTGTCTATGAATATAAGCAACCGACTGTTTATGAACAAATCAAGAAACCCTTGTGAGATAAGTCATATGACTTAGCCCAACATCCATGCTAGTGCATTAGTGAGGAGCAATTATGCTTCTTTTTTAAGCGTACTATAGTAGTTTGCAGCAACAGCCCATGTGAATCCAGTATTATCCTGTAGGTTTCTTGTTTTGATTGGCATAATCCCTAATAGCACCTTTTACTTCTTGGTACAATGAAAAATGACAAGAGTGACTTTTTGAGGCACAATTATCTCAAGTCATAAAACTGCACACATTATAGCATCTTCAGGGAATAGCTGCACTACTGTATCAAGTTCTGCAGACATACATTTAGCATGGGAATTTTTATTTAAAATACTCTTTAACTCTCACTCTTCTTTATTACACCTTTGACATACATCAGCTAGAAAATACTGAGACCACAAAATGAGTATCTAAAAGAATATGACAAACACTTCCCAATAAACTTGGAAGATTGAAAAGTCATTTAGTATGCCAAGAAAACAGGGGTTTTTAACTATTATGGCTGTTATGATAAAATGAAAATCTAAGTAGCATAAAACTTACTGATTCATAAAGGCCTTTTTCCCTTAAAGGCCGCTCTAAATACTATACTCATAAATAGATGCTTGATCTTCAAGCTTTTTCTCTTGCATCTCATCCTTTTCTTTCATAATTTTCTGATTCTGCATTTTCCAGCAGTCATGCCTGTCGCTGTAGGACACGAAAGAACACAAGTGCACACTGCTGTTCTCAAGGTGAAGAAAAAAGGGAAGTTTAATTTCTGACTCTAGTATTTATAGTTTTACAAAAGTGACAGTGGATTGGAGGGTGACAGTGACACCTCTCCAATGACACTGGTCAAACTAACAGTCTATTAACTCTTTCTTCTTCTATAAAGGAATGCAAAACAATGGGTTGTTTACAGAAAGTGTGTGAGAAAGTTCTCCACAAGAATGTCAACATCAGAAGGCTTAGAAAGTCTCAAAAACTAGAGTGACACATGCCCTATACACAAACAATGCAGTTGTCCTCCAGTTGTTTTAATTTTCAAAGTGTGTTTCTGCTGATGAAACCCAGTCCTTGGGAGTAGTGAAGTATATATTCTTGTTATTACAACTTCAACAATGAATACTACAAATCTTCCAAAAAGCATTGAGCAGCTAATCTCAAGATTTCACATAAATCATAAAATATGACATTTTACTGCAGTAATTCACAGTTTACAAAGAACAAAAGAACAGTAATTTGTCTTTGAAATTCTATGGCATCTAAATAGAAATACTAAATATTGCTAAACTTAAGATTTTTTAAAAAGCAACAAACCTGTCTCCTTGCCAAAGACATAATGGGCTATTCTATTTAAAAGCTTTTCAAAAGCCGTGCCTGCATAGTTGTTGTGTGTGTCACAAATGTCAATGACCATAGCCTTACAAATCTTTCAGTCAGAGCACTATTATCATTAGCTTACAGATGAAGATCATCTGAATCATCACAACTGTTAAAAGCTGTCTGCATTTATTTATAAATAAATGCAATATGTGCAACATCAGAGGAGGTTGGGTGTATACCAGAAGAGATGGTGAGGAATATCTGACATTGACACTAGGTGAATCCCTGGAGCCATTGCTAGGTCAAGAAAATTACTCAAGAGTGATGCTAGCCCAATATTTATATATCAAAACTCACTGAATTCTCTGGCCCTTAAAGCAAGCCTGGTAAACTGTAGGAGATGTTTCTAGAGTTTCATTTATACATCTTTTGCTCCAATTTCCTATTAGTGCAACCTTTATCTCAGAGTCTTCCCTGCTCCTGCTCCACGGTGAACTATTCTTGTGCACTGGTCAGGTAATGAGCAGCCATCTCCCCATGGGAACAGTGCGTATGGCTGGAAAAGAAGAAAAATAAATCTAAGGTATCTTACATGTCTCAGAGAGCCAGGGACTTAAGCTAATTACATGCTGAACTGCTGCATGCGCACTTTTGAAGCACCTGCCCAACTCCATTTGATTGAAAATTTCTATCAAATTATTCTGAGAAGTATTTATTTTGTGCACTTTAAGAACAAACACTTGACGATGAAAACCACAGGATAACAATTCTTGTGTTGAGGGTATATGCCTGATCTTAACCAAAGCTATAGTATAAGCATACCCAAAGTGGGCCACAAGGCTATCGCAGTACAAGAAATTTAAACTTCATTACATTCTATGAGTTTGAGGCCAGAGATTTCACAGTCTTTCACAGAAAGATTTTTTTTAATGGCTATTTAGATTATTTTTTGTGTGAGAAAATATGCCAGCTCCAGATCCTCCTTTATGACATAATCTGGTCACATAGCACATTCAGGTATTTTGGTGGTGTGCAACAGCTTTGTATGCCACCTGTCATCCTGTAATACACAATTCTGCTTAAACCATTAATATTTTGTGTGGGACCAAATGCATCCACAGACATAATAAATACAACACAGTTAAATATAAAGGAAATCTTACACTGATTTATGGAGACAGAGTAAGACTTAAAAAATTCTCAAAATTATTCTTTCATTTTTTGGAACATGAAGACAGAAATAGACAAGAAAAGGTGGTGCATTATTAGAGTTTGGATTGTTATAGTCTAGATAATTAGAGTATAGTAGGACAAAGCAAATAAATGTTAGAAGAGAAAGAATAAAAGATATGATGTAAAGAGATTGCCTGGGAAAATAACATTGCTTAAAAAATCCTTATATATTATTGGAACATAGGTCCAGAACTTAGCTTCCTAAGCTCCACAACTTGAGTTGCCATTTCATACTGTTTAGACAAAGCACCAGACTTTTGGCAGATTCATTTCAGATGTTTTGCTTCCATTCTCTTGTCTTCACGCAGCTCCCGCATTTCATATTTCCTCAGGGTGAGACTCAGCAGAGCTCATAACTGAGGTGAGTAGAGGCAAAATGAACAACCAAACCACCACAATACTTAGCAAAGCATAGTAAATCATCCAGTGTGGCATTTCTGAAAGAGTAAAGGATCTGCACCTGGGTGAGATTAGTGCAGCAGAAAGTTAGGTGTCCATCAACCCCCATCCGTGTATCACTAGCCCAGTTAATCACCACTTAGGAACTATTAGGCTGGACAGCATGAGCTCTGTCAATCACAGTTGGTACAATGTAGTGCTGAAAGTGGAGCAGTCACTAAGGATGGCCCTATTTCTAGCTAACTTGTTTTGGCAGAATGTTTGTGTGCATCAACAGACTGAAATGTCAGAGAGCTGAAGATGATGTGGGTGAACGTGAAAAACCAGAGAAGACTGCAGAGAAAAAGAAGGAAACCAGAATAAAAAGTGAGCAAGTAAATATAAGGAAGAGCAGAAGATTAAAGGTATGAATCAATGCTGTAAATAAAATTATTAAAGCAAAGACACAGGAAGTTTTCCACTAAGAATATATTTCAATTAGGTGTCATAGGCAGGATAAGCACCAATAAAAATTGATCATTCAGCTTATTAAATTCTTTATGTCACACGTGCCCTTTAATCACTTATTACACCACCCAGGACTCTTCTGTAGTTTCTATAACAGAAAAAGAGGGAAAGAGGCAATAGAAGTCCGAGGTGTGATTAATTTTGTACCCTATGATGAGACACGCACCCCACTGAAGCTGCCCATTAACAAGATCCACAGAGCTCATAACACTTAAATGCATATTAATATCTCTGTATGACTAACTAAAGCTCTAAATAATATTAATATAGATATTTTGCATGTTTACTAGGTGTTCCTGTTATATATACTTACTACCTTTTTTTCACTTCCACAAACAACCTAGGTTTGAGAAGTTTAATCCTGCTTCTGTGGTTTCTTATAATTGAAGGTTTGTTTGTTTGTTTTTTCACGGAGTAGAGGGTTCATTCTGAGTACATCTATGCTTAATTACTATGCATCTGTACTTAGCACAACAAAGTGTAGAAGGTGCAACAGGCATGAACAATGGAAAACTCTTCAGGGTCCAGATAAAATAGTCTGGATAATGGCACAAGTGTTGCCCCTTAATTTCTTTAAAAGAGAATGGGAAATAGGTCTCTTTTTTCCCTAAACCAAAAATATTGTCAACAACTTAGTTATTTAAGGAGAGTGAAATATGCCAGAATGGCATGTTTACAGTAATTAAATTAGCTCAGACCTCTCAATTTCTGTTGCTTATTCTGCATCTATGCTTTGTTTTTCTTCTCTTTCTTATAGTATAAAATGCTCAGAAAAAGCATTTAGCAGGTTTTTCAGTGGGTATATTCATAAAAATTTGTTAGCCAGTCCATGCAAAGAGATGTCATGGACATAGCAGATAATTCCTTTGTGGTAGAGACATAATGGAAGGATCTTGAAGAAGTAAAGTTCTGAGTATGTCATTCTAATTGTAAATGGCAACATTATCTGGAAATTGGTGTAATTTTATCCATAACTAGTTTGACACTAGCAACCACCATAACTACTTTTAATAGCTTCCTTTAGCTGGCAGTTGGCTTCTGAAAAGCGACACGCACAACTAGATGTCTCCTGTGAGACAGAGCAGAATCCATTTATTTTCAGGTTCATGTCAAGTGGCAACACAGCCACAGAACCACTAAACCACTGAAGAGTTTGGTTTGGAAGTCAGCATTAAAGGTCATCCAGGCAAACCATCCTGCAATGGGCAGGGATATCTTGAACTAGATCAGGTAACTCAGAGCCCTGTTTGAACTGACCATAAATGTTTTTAGAGATGGGGTATTTAAGACCTCTCTGGGCAACCTGTACCAGTATTTTACCACCCTCATAATAAAAGACTTCTTCTGTATATATTCCTTTGTAGCTTAAAACCACAACCTTGTCTCCTATTGTTACAGGCCCTGCTAAAGAAGCTGGACCCAATATTTCTTATAATCCCCTTTTTCAGTGACAAAATCATTCTCTCCTTTAGGCAACGCACCAGCTTTCTCAGCTTTTCCTCATAGAATATCTGTTCCAGCCCTCTGATTAATTTTTTCCCTCCTCTGGACTCACGGCAACAGGTCCGCACCTTCCTCTGTACCGACTCCAGACCTGGCAGTAGTACTCCAGGTGGGCTCACATAAGAGCCTCCGAGGACGAGCTCGTAGTTAGGAGCTAGGGGAGTCAACATAAAATCTTTACACAGGTGAGTAGTTATTTCGCTCTTTTAACGCTATTTTTAGCCCGATGTTAGCAGCCCGTGTAAGTTTCTGCAATGCTGTACAGCACACCTACCAGGAGAAAATCTCCCAAACAGCTCCGGAGCGCCATGGTTCCCTGAGCACAGGCTGTCACACTCATAATCAGACTGTGTTTACAGGAACAGCAGCGCTCTTGCATTTACAGGCTGCTGAGCGGCGGCCTGGAGGAGGCACAGGCGCCGCTGGGCTGGGGCCGGCCGGCGGGCACTCCCGGGCGGGCACTCCCGGGCTGGGGCCGGCATTCCCGGGAGCGCACTCTCCCGCGGTGTGGGGCCCGCGGCCCCCACCCCGGCGATTCCCGGCGCGGCGGCGCCACCTGGCGGCGCGGCGTGAGGCGAGGCGGGCGGGGCGGGGCCGGGCCAGACCCGGCCCGGCTCGGCCCGGCTCGGCCCGGCTCGGCCCGAGTCTGCCGCCCCCAGCCGCCCGCACCACCAAGCCCCGGCCCTGCCCCTCGCCTTCGCTCTTTTGTTTCACCAGAGCATTACGTCATTATTTTTCTCCACGTGAAGGTAGCCTGGATATAGTATTTAAAGATTCGCCCTGCTGATTAAAATTCCCTGTTTCTGCGCTCTTCTGTTCTGCTTTTATAGAAGCAGTGAATTCCAGCCCTGAAATATGTCAAATGGGAGAGAGACTTCTGCCTGAAAGACACAACCGGCTTCACTTGCCATATTCAGTGAGCAAAATACATACTGTTGGAACAACACACAAAAACAGAACAAAAGGTGGATTGAGAGGACCTTTGTTCTTTTCAGTCCTAAAGAAAAGCTTTTGATAGAAAAAATAAAATTTAAAAAAAAAATTGCCACTTGCTATCACAGGTGTCAATTCACCTCAAGATAAGAACTGCACCAGACCCATCTTATTTTAGTCCATGAACACAAAAGTGCTGCTGGCTGAATCAGATTTGTTTCAGTGGTAGGATGTCTTTAACAAGGTTTTCGCTATCATCATCCCTGCAGTACAGCCAGGCGGGAGTGATGATGTGCGCTGTGGGAGAGAGGTGATGGGTAAAGCAAACACAGCTCCATGGATCTTTAAAAATGCTGGATCTTTAAAAAAGCAGTAAATACTACAATTCCTTTAAGGTTTTAATAGTGATACGAAAGAATTAAAGAAGAAAACAGGCCTAGTTCCTTTTCCTTAGAAATAATGGTGCTACAGCTGGCATTTTGATATATGCATTTCTGATTTCATGGCAACATTTTCTCCATTCATCATGCTTAATTTCTTCTGAAGTTTAACTAAGATTCTAACTTTAACCCTTTTGACTCTGAAAATTAAATACTAGGGAGAAAAAGACAATTTCATTTCTGTTTAAAGCATTAGGAATTAAATTAGCTCAATACTGTAGAAATTCAGTGATAGAGTGTACATTTAATGATGATTACAGTTATTTATATACCCGTATATATCTATATACATATACATGCACACACACTACATATACGCTGTAGAATATCTCTTTGCTCATACAACTTTTACCTCTAATCAGTAAGTTATAATCTACAAAATTAATCAGGGAGTGAAAATTAGCAGAAGTGCTAATTTTTCAGTAATACGGTGAGCTTCTAAAGATAGACTGTATCCTTGCTTACATCAGAAAACTCCAAGTCATGGTTTCTACACAGACATTTAGTGATTCTTAGTAACATGATCTTATCACTTTATGTTATTTGAGTAACTGGAAATTCAATTTTATCCTGTAGCAAAACTAAAATAAATATATAATTATATAAGCATATAAGTAAGGACAATAATATTTCTTATAGATTGAAGTTTCTGAGAAAATTTTGATAGGAAAATTGCTATGGTTCATTTGAATTCAGTATAATGTTTTGTGTGGATTTAGCTTGATTTGAAATTGAAAAATTGATATAGTGTTTCAGGCCTTAATCAGTGCAACTAATAATGTGGCATTAAAGCTCTTAGGCTGAATCAAATTAAGGAACTACTAAGGTTTTTTTCAAGAAAAGTCTTCTTATGGCCCATCCTGAAAGTTTTAATTTTAGCATCACTTTCCTTCTTTTTTCCCTGCTATAGCTTAGCTTTCCATCTGGYGTGTTTTTCTGAGGAGAACCAGCAGCAAGCTGTAGCGGAGGAGATAGGTCGAAACAGTGTATCCATTAAAAAAAGTTCCAGGGAGGTTTGTCCATAATTAAGTGTCCATTGTTAAAAAGGTGGTCCTCTCCATCCACTATCCAATCTTGGCTTGTCCATCTTCTCTTTATCACTCTGCTCCATAGCAGCACCATTTAAACACTCATGGCTAAGCTGTGGGTAGAAAACAAATTGTTTGCATTGAAAATGACCAGACATAATATTGAATAATCCACGAGAGAAGCAAAGCTTACTCTACTCTACTGAATCTGATTTAGCTTCGATAGTGACATATGATCTACAGCAGTCAGCTTTATCTGCTGAACTTCTGTGTGTATTTTCTAGGTCTGTTTGCGGTTTGTTATTAAATCCTGTATGTCCATGCAATTTACACAAAAGTTCCCTCCTCAGGACATGTCAGTGCCTTTTTCTATTACAACCTCAATCTTTGTAATGATTGTTCAAAAGGCACTCCAATGATACAAGACCACCTGCCCTTCCTGAGTGAAAGCTAAATTACTTGCTATTGGTTTGAAACACGTTTCTCTTCCTGTAGATTAGTTAGCTCTGCAGTAGCTACAGTATGGCAATGTGCATGTATGTAATACAGTTCTTCAAGTAACGTACAAAAAGTAAATTATGACAAAATGTGAAATAGTAGTAAGTATCTAAAATTATACCTCTTTTTACTAACTGATTAAATCATTCCTTATATTTGTATTTCTGATTTAAAAGTTATGTTGTTACTTCCCAAACACAAAATACACCTTTCTTGTTCTTTTTTTTCATAGGCAGGTAGTGCTACTTAATTTGTTATACAAGAAGTGAGAAACATCATATTAGTACTTCCATAAGATTATGGTTTGTGTTCAAAGTAGCACTCAAAGTAGTGCGGGGGCCCTTTTCTCTTTTGTCAGTGCCAGCTTTGTAGGCTAATGGACAGAAGTATATAGAGGAAAAAAACCACTGTCAGTTGCCTCTACCAATTCTCTAGACAAACAGAATCTAGTGTGAACCAGCAAAAGAAGTCTAGGCAAAACACACAGAACTACAGTAGACTGGGGTTTGGGAGTGTTTTTTTGTTTTGTTTTGCTTATTTGTTTGCATTAGGTTAGGGCTTTGTTTTGTTTTTGTTTGGTTGATTTTTCTGGGTTTTTTTCTTTTTTAATGCAGCCTACAAGATATAAGAGAACATTGTAAAAGCCAAAACAGATTCAATATAGTAAGCAGCTGTACAGCTTTCTCCCTTATGGATTAACTAATAATATGTTTTGTTATTTTGGGAACAAACAGGTTGTTTTCTCTTCATGTTGCTCAGACTGGCAGTGAACATACAAAGAGTACTATTATGGATCTCAATGGGAAAGTGAGAAAAAGAGAAAATGAATATAATTACAGAATTCCTAACATCCTCATATTGTATTTAGCCTAGTAAGAGTTCATATTTTTAAAATTATTTTGTTGTTTTTCACAATTGGACTTAATCCAAATTTTTAGTGAGTCTTGGCCCTTATGTAAATCTTCCACTTCAAGACTCACAGGAACACCTCTGAAAATATCTGAGTGCTTGAAGGAAAATTGTATTTTGCAAATATGAAGTGCTCCACAAATTTTGGTGCACCCTGAGCCCTCTCAAGTAATTGAGTTCTGTGTCTTGTGTTCTATGACAAATTCATATAATTTTCTTCAAGATAATCTAGTTTCTCTTGTCTCTCCAGATTACTCCTGTCTTTCCCAGTATGGAGGTTCCTCATAGACCTGAACAACTGGGAAATTTCTATGTAGTTTCACTTTCTACCTAAGATTAGAAGGAGCAAATTAGATCTCTGTTTTAAGATTATGACAGTCTCTGATAACTAGGAAACAAATGCTCAGAAGGGTCTACATATACACCTTTCTACTGGAACCATAGAATTATGTTAAAAAAATAACTTCTAATGTCAAGGAACAAAGCTCTTCAGAATGACATATCTTGTGACTAGTTAGTAGAGAAATTGGAGAGTAGTCAAACTAGGAAAGAAGGAACCAAATTCTATCAACATTCATTTCCTGCCAGTCTTTGAGAAAGTGGAGCGCCCTGATAGCATACTGTACCCAATGATACTTTAACTCTTTGTCCTTAGAAAATATTACACCATCTATTGAATCTGCGAGTGGTAATGGTTGTAATATCATCACATGATGTCCTTTATTGCATCTTTTCCCATTGGAATTAAAATTTAAGTTCGATTTTCTTTTATGTCACTACTTTTTTATCCTCCTGATATCCTGATAGCCATCATGGCAAGAGTTACATATTTTTTTCATTGTATTTTATGTTTGGTTTTGTATGCTGTGTAGACAGTATAATTCTTGCATTTTATCCATAAGACTCTTCTCATTATCAACATTTTATTCTGATGTTTTTTTTTTTTCCTTTCTGTCTTCTACTTTTAGATTGTTGGAAATAAATGTGATTGGTAATTCCCAAATTCTTGGTACTAGTGATGATATTAGCTTTTGTAAATATTATTCCTTCTTGAAGGTAAAAAGTGCTGTATCCAATGCAGTGACTCTAGCTCAGCTTTCCTTTTGGCATATGGAAACTAATTTCAAGCACCCAAATCTCCTTCAAGATGTGTGCAGGTAAAAGGAACAGTGATCTATCTTAGGTGCTGCGTACACCAGGCTGGATAAGGGGTTGAAACCAGAAACTTTACTTTGTCTTTACTTTTATAGAATGCCAAGCTGTGAACATCCTTAACCTGGAAACTCTCTCCTTTCAGTTTTCCTGGTACTTTGTAGCTCTGTATTTAGCCTAAGTGGAACACTCTTAAAATCCTGCTCTCAGAACTAAAGGTAATGAAAATATTAAAGTTTTAGTGCTTATGATGTCATTTTCATTTTTTTTCCTTTTGTATCTGTGTGTGGTTAAAAAAGCAAAAGAAAGCAAAACAAAAAACTCCAGCCAACAGTATTTTAAAATAAATAAAATGCAATTCCACCATTAAAACCCGAAACTGCTGTATTTATGACAATTAGAGAAAGAGAAGGAGAGAGAGAAATGTCTTTTACTATAAAAATTTTCTCATCTAAGATAATATCATTTACTGGTCCAGCAACTTAGCTGCAGCCTGGCTGATTTCTAAAAATTCAGTACTAAAGAAGAGAAAGGGAAAAATAAACCCCTGGCTCCGTAAAAAATTTCTGTGCTGTGGGTTTTGACAGAGTTTAAAAATAAAACCAAGACAAGGTAAATCTAGGAGGGATTTTTTTTGCTGTTTAAATTGCACGCTGACCCTTTAAACACTGTTCCAAACACTATAGCCTTAGGCACAGCCACAAGGCATAACCATGCCCTGTAGCTGACTTCATCATGGGTTCTCACCTCCCTGCCCAGCCAGTCCTGAAATATCTAGTAACTTTTCTTGCCCCACTTTTGATATGCTTGCATATATCCCAACATAATGAAAAATTACTGCTAGTGCTTTCTACACGATGAGATACATTGGAGAAGTGAAGGTATAATAAGCTTCGTTGATTTCCCACCTAGAATTCAGACAACATTTTGAAAATAAGGTTAATTGTCTTATATGCCCCACTCTCTTCATTTTCCCCTCACCCGTACAAATGCCCCTCCAATTAAAACCACACAGCTTTCAGATGAAAAAAATTACTTGAGCTATTTATAACCCCCTGGTGAAGACTTTTAAGAGCATTTTTAATCATAAAATGTATTTGTGTGAATCTAAAATCTCAACATTTTAACAGTCAAGCAGAATATTTAGCTAGGAAATGTAGTATTTTAAATCTGACATAAGCCTATTCATGACTAAAAGAAATAAAACTCCTGCAAGCCATAAATCCACTTTAAGATGGTATTATTATTTCCTCCCTGTTATTTCATTCTTTACATGGGTCTCCACCTTCATGAATTATTAATGAGAATATATAGGGTTTAATTTTTTCACAGTACCTTGTGTTTTCAAATAAAATATAAAATTAAGATAACATGTTTGGGCTGACCTTCTTGGTTCTGTGCCTGATCTGTGGTACACATTTATGTATTTTTAAGGCCAAAACTGATATCAGTCCCATTTCCAAAGATATTACTACACTTGGAGCAAAATAATAATCTGTTCCCAGGATCACGTTAACCTACTGCAATTAAAAAAAAAATCAATGTTCTTGACTGCCTGAAATATAAAGAGCAAGGCCTACTTAAGAATATCATAGTCACAATCTCAGAGGTTTTGTAGAATCATGATAGCAATCAGAAAAACTTTTGAAACAATGTTCTATTCTTATAACTGACTTTGCTTCTTTGGTGATGTCCACCTAAAAAGAAACAAATGCACACAAAAATCCCAGAAGAAAAACTTATCAGAGAAATTGTTGGGAAAAAATAACAATGGTCATGGCATGAAATAGAACATCTCCTTAACATTAATTAAAGCTCTGTGGTCAACAGCTTCATTACTGTTTTCTAAATTGCCTGTAACTGTTCAGCTATCTTTATTACTTTCTGTCTTCTAATTCTTCAGATTCTTCTGGACTCCTTAAAACCAATATTATTCTGTTGGGGTCAAGCCTGAATTTTCATTAGTGACCGTGCTCATTCATGTAGGAAACCTTGTGGTTATTTTCAATGTAGTAATCATCTCCACTTTCCCAAAGTAGTTGAAAAGAAATCCCATCACAGCCTCATTATTTTCTGGACAGAGAAAGCTGAATGCCACAGTTATACTCTGCAAGGTTTGTCTGACATCAGAACTGAATGCTGCAGACTTCAGCAACTATTGCTTACATTACTGCTTATAGCTCTTCTAAGAAAGTCTTGGAAGAGTTAATGTCAACTTAAGTTAGTATTTAATTTAAAAACCAGCAGTTTCCCATTGATTGCCTTTCTTTTTGATTTGTTTTTTAAGATGCTCTTCCTGCCATGCTACTCTTGAAGGTGATTCATTACCAAAATTGCTACCTAACCCCAAAAGAGAGAAATAGATTTATTGCATTATTTACATTTTTGCCACCACATGTCAAATGGCTTTCTTTTACATACAAGGCATTCATTACTTCAGTAATCACACTCAAAACAGATGTTTTTTACTATCTGACAGGATTTCCAGAGACCTGTTCACTGAAACTCAAGTTCTTCTTACCCTTGTGGGAATCCTTAAAATCAGAGGGTTTTGGGAAAGCTTGTGCAAAAGACAGACATCAGAGACAGTAGAACTGTGATTAGAGCTAAGCAGTACCCTACCTATAAAGTATTGTAATTCAGGTTCTGGACTGTTGCAGCTAAAATGTTACAGAATATCATACAGTCTAGTTAGTATATGTCAAGTTTGTTGGGTTTTTTTACTTGTCCTTGTCAAGGACTTTTTACTTGTTTGGTTTGTGGGAGTATTTCCTTTTACAGAGAGAAAAAATTTTAAAAGACGAGAGAAACCTTGATACAATATATACAGATTTTATCTACTCTTTGGGATGTAGGTGTCCATCCAAAATATTCATACTAGCCTAATTCAGTAAAAATCAATAGCTCAAGTCTGTAAAAATTGTTTCAGGTTCTACATCAATTTCTAAGTCATCATGTATTTGTTGAGGCTAGCACCATTTTTGCTCTAGCTCATTAAGACACCAACTTTCTGCCCACATAAAATGACAAGTCCAAGAACAGTTTGTAGTACAAGACACTCTGCAGGGCACCTACCCTTCAGCCATGGGACTGGCTTGCAGACAAAGCAAGTACACAGAGCCAATATGTGTTTAGTACATAGCACTGAGTGGTTTCCAGAAGTAGACACTACCTATAATTGCAGCCATGGGCAGTGGACGTGCCCTTTTGAGGGCTGTCACCAAAACATAATATAGAAAAACCTTGTGTCTCCTAGCTCACAATTTAGAAGTCTTATATGGCACCATCACTCTTAGTTTTCCTTCTTCCCACGTACCTCACATTCTCAGATTGATGATGTAACAATGGGAAATACCAAAGTGAAATGCACTAAGCCATGTGCATATGCATGTGTGTGCATGCGCATGTACTGTGTGAATAAGCAAAGCAAGCAGAGAAAATTTAAAAGAATGTGTATGCCTCTCAGATGTTCTCAATACACTGCAGTTTCCTCCCCTTTGCTCCCCTATACTACTGTTCCATGCATTCTTAACTTTCTTGTCCTGCTCAATTTTCTGTCTTCAAACCACAGTACTGCTATTGTAATGCTATCTTGGTTTTATCCCCAGCCAACAATTAAATAGCACACAACCTCTCAACCCATCAGCAGGGTCAGGGAGAGAATCGGAAAAAGAAACATAGAAAGCTCATGGCTTAAGATAAAGAGAGTTTAATAGGTAAGGCAAAAGCGATACATCCAAACAAGATGAAACAAGGTATTAATTCACTATTTTTATGGGCTGTGAGGTGTTCAGCTGTCCCCAGGAAGTCCGGGCTCCATCACGCATGACAGTGGCTTGGTGAGACGAACACCATAACAAAATGTCTCCCTTCTTCCTTTGTTCCCCACTAAGAGTGATGCAATATAGCATGGCGTATCCTTTTGGTCAGTTGGGGTCACCTGCCCCACCTGTGTCCCCTTCCAAGTCCTTGTGCACCCCCAGCATACTCACTGCTGGGGCTGTGTGAGCAGAAGCAAAGCCCTTGACTCTCTCTCTAACCGCTGCTCAGCAGCAATAAAAACATCTCTCTGTTATCAACACAGCTTCCAGCACAAATCCACAACACAGTCCCATACCAGCCACTGTAAAGAAAATAATTCTCTCCCAGCCAAAACTAGCACAAATGCATGAATTGCTCTTCCAATAACTTGTTCCTTTCTTGCAATAGCATCCTCAAAAGAAAATGGAGAATTAGCCCATGTTTTTCTACTTCAGAAGTTTTACTTGCATTTTAGCAGAATATTATGTTTGTAATTTAAGTTCTAACTGCTATCTGAAACAGAACCTGGATATTGCTAATTACCTCCGATCATTAGACTGTAGTCCTGTTGATACCCTTGAATTTATACTCCCATAGCACTCGCAGCCTAAAATGATACTGATGACACTTCAAAGATGTTTAACCCTCCCTTTGATAATTCCTCTACCTTTCACCACAGTTGTTGGTATTCCCATGCATTCCCTCATCAGGAGATAAGTAATTTTTTAACATCATATTTTGTCTGCTTGCTGTATAATTGTATGATTCACCTTAAACACTAGAAAATAAAGCAGTGTAAAATGTATATGCAATACTAGACCTTATTTTAAAATATCAAAGAGCCATCTAAACCATACACTCTGGTGCTAAATTACTCTGATTTATTAACCCTATTCTACCCTGCCTTGTATACCACGAGGAATGACATGTCCTTTTACAGTTTCTGTGAAGTGCTCAGCAGTTCCTGAAGGTCAGTTATGATTAAGAGAGGGAGAGGGAGGAAGAAGTTGCCATGTAGAGGAGTCCTATGAATTAAAAGAAATTCTAGAAACGGGATTTCTTGGTTTTAGTTTAATTCAGGTTTTTGGATTATTGATTAAACTGGAGTGGAGAGAAGAATACTCTGTATACTGTGGTTTAACTCAGGCATTCAGAAATAGGAAGGTAAAATCTAGAAACCATTATGACTAAAAAAAAAAAAATGAGGGGAGGGTAAATCCCACTAGCTTTCAAAAATGTGAGATATTTTCTCTGTATAAATAGCAGCTTATCACCTTTTTTTTTCATTTTGAATGAAAACAAGACTTTTAAACAATCCCATTGCTCAAACAACAGTTGCTTGTTTGTTTTTTACCTGAAAATGCCAAGTGTTTTAAGAGTTAACCTCTCCTAAATCTCTTCTTTTTTGGCTGTGTGCCAGTGACCTAGACAATGTCAGCTGTCTTCTGACTTTAGGTGCCAAGCAGTTCAACTGTACCTAATTTTTGATGGTACAGGTGCAGCATTAAACTATCAGGAACATGTTACATGGCAGTCAGTTACAATTCAAAAAACCCCAAACCCTGCAGCGCAGTTTTGTGAAGGAGTAAGTTTTGAATATATATGTTTCTGGTAGTAATAACAGTAATAATAACAAGTACTAGCAAATAAAATAAAGGCTTCAGAAGAACGTCTAATGATGGATTGATAAGGTACATTGAATTTGTGAAAACTGCATGCTACACTTCTTATTAAATTCTGGGTTTAATATAGTTTCATTACTTCATGCTCTGACTCTTGAGTCTTACCAGTTTCATGCCATCAAGAACAGTTGTATAATAATGTCCAGCTAAAAAGGCGAGTATTTGCCACACTATATGACTTCATAGGTCTGAAAGCCCAGTAGTACATCTGAAGCAATATTAACAGTAGTTATAGGTATAATAATGCACTGTACCTCCACTCATTTTTGAGTTGCACAAGCAAGCCAGAAGACTTACGACGGTTTGCTCTTCTTCAATATGCTTCTGAGACAAAAAACATTTTGTATCCAGTTGAGAGTTCATGTCACATGTTCTTTTAAGGAAGCCACATGTACGGAAGACACTCTGAACATCTCTTAACCCTTGTGAAAAAGCCAGCTGGGTATAGTTTGTATCTGGCCAAACTTAAATCTACATCACTATTTTTCTGTGTTCCTATTTCTATTATCTGTCATAATATTGTTCATGGCCAACCGGGACTTTTCTGATTTTAGAAAGAACTACTTTTGGCTCTAAAAGCAAAGACATATTTATTTTCAATTTCTCCCGTAAGAATTGTGACATTTGTTGTATATTCACATTACTAGACAAAAAACTAACAAGCTTAGAAATAAATATACAATACATTTATAGTTTACCTTAATTCCAAATTTTGTCTTTAAGGAGAATTTAACTTTTTAGATAGTTTTGTATATATTTCAACACTTTAGATTTTTTGCACTTAGGTTTCTTGTAATTTTTTTATTGGTGTACCTTCAGCTATATACTAACCATAATTTGAAGTAAAATTTGGACAAAGAAGTCTATTTCCATCATAATTCAGTAAGTCATTTTTAAAGTCTTAAGATTCAAAAGACTTCTATAATCACAGTCAGGACTAGGATTGTGTAAATTTTAACAATATACTTCCCAAGTTGTATTTTTTCTGGAAGGAGTTCTGAGTCCACAAGGTAGAAACAATCCACACTATCATGAAACTGAGATGAAACCTGCATCCATTATTGCTCCATCTTCCAGAGGAAAATTAATGTAATTTTACATATTATTTATTATATATTATTAATGTAAAGTTATGTATTATCTTTTTTAGTCTTCTCTTCGAGAAAAATAGTACATTGGATGATCCTGATCCCCTGTATCAGGCTAGAGGAAGATTAAGGCATTAAAATCTAACATCTGAAGAGTTTCTGTCAATTCTAGAAACATATTTGATTCCACCTAATTATGTGTTCTTATATGAAAATAGAAGGAAAAAAGTCCTTTGGTAAAGAATCCATCAGTCATCTTACTCATTGATTTTTTTTTATTCCTTTTTCCAGTCAATCTTCTTTCTCCTTCAAATCTCTAATGACTTCTGAAGGCACTACATACACTCTTCTAAATAATTGAAGGCCTTACAACAGTTTCTTTTTCTGGGTAGATGTGAGGCTGCATACTGTACAAGGCTGAGCAAACAGAGATTCCTACTTGCACACCATGAGAGTAGATGAGTTACCTTGAAAATGGTGACTGTGGTTTGGAGATTTATTAGCCTTTTATATTTTTTTCTCAGGCCACCCATTTGTTTCTAAGTAATGGAAAAAACAAAGAAAGAGGCAGTTTTTAAGGCATGGAGAAAAATGGTTTGTGGAGACCAAAGTCTTGCAATTCATATTTTTGTAGAGCAGAATGACATTGCAGTTCTTGGGTATCTAAATCTCAATAAGCATTTGCCAAAATCAGCATCAACACAATCCTAGGAAAAGAGGATCATATTTTTCACAGGTACATATTGCTCCTTTGATGAATGGCATAGAGATCTGGTGGATTCCTGTTCTTTGTGGATATCATATCCCAGTTGACACAGGTATGTTTTAAGATCTCTTTCTTGATCTGCTCTAAATTTTATTACGAGCTACCTTATATAACCCAGTCTTTCCAACAAATGAAAAAAAAAGGCATGTTTGACCTCTCACTAGTGTTGCAATACTCATCAGTTTAACTTTTTTTGAAATAGGGGCTGGAATCTGCTTGTGTATCACAATGAGAAATGCAATACACAATGCAACTGAGAAATTGCTTTCTTTGTGCAGAGTTTCAGAGTCAAGTATATTAATTTACTGTACCAAATTATTTGTCCTGCAGATGATATTTGGTTCTCTGCCCTCCCTGCACCCAGCACACACCGAACACCAATGCTACCATGGCATGCTTGCGCAGTAAATATAGTACATTGGTTGAAATATTTTCAGTATTTTGAAAACCTCTAGAATGGGTTGCTTCTTGTTTCTACTGGTTATATGAAATGATTGTAAAACCATCACTGTTAGACTGAAAATCTCTGATGAATATAAAGGAAAAAGGAATCACAGCTTAGAACACACTCAAACTAGGAAAGAGACCTAGACACACAAAAAAAGAAGCAATACATATATTTTGTAAAAATATAAAATACAAAATATAAAATACAAAAAATATTTTGTATTTTATGATGCAAACTGCTTATTTATAGTGAAAAAGCTGCTGCTGAGGAATGGCATTCTACCCACATTGTTTCACAGTCAGCTATAGTAATTTGCTATGCTAAATTATTAGTTCTGCAGATGCTGGGTTCCCCATCATTATCTTCACCACAGGAATGATACTGCAATGTGGCCCATTAGCTTTCTGTGAGCTGTTACTTCAACAGCTCTACACACATACCTCTGATTAATGAAACAGCCTATATATATTAAAAAATCATTTTACCGAAGTGTCTCATCAGAGATTTGTGGAATAGTCGTAAATGTTGGCTACCTTATAACATGGTGCTGAGGATGATTAAAATGGTTGACCCTAACACCACACTTCCAGTGCACCTCTTTCTCATTCTCAGTGATGGTACCACCTTGGCTGAAAAGAGAGAAGAGGAAATGCTCAGAAACATTAATATATTCTCCCAAGTTATCCTATATTTTCTGTGTGGATAAAAAAAAAATTCCCCTTTTCAGGCCATTTAAAATTAATAAATAGCAGAGATATTATTTTTCACTAGCAAGGGAACTAATAAATTCATACTGCAGTGTTTCTTCATTACTAGTCAGGTATTTTAATATGTCCTGCTCTAAAACACATGTAGTATAATGATTTAGGAAAATATGACAAATTGTGAGTTGAAGGTTAGTTTCTTTTCCTTAAGAAACAAGGGTTTCTAACAAATTCCATTTAATGAGAAATCAGGTTCTGTTGTCATTCAAGCTGATAAAACTTTTGTTAATCAAAATTTACAGGTGTGAAAAATGGTTCACCTGCATAGAAAAAGAAATTAAAAGTGTTAGTATATTTTCAAGACATGACTAAAAATATAATGCAGACTAGCTACAGCATCCCAGGCAGCAGAAATTTGGTAGAGCTCAAACAATCTGGTCTATATACCTGCAGGCCTCTGAGAAAAGTAAGCACTAGCTACAGTAAGTTCCGTCATATAGTAATATCTAACTTTCAAGTAACTGTAAGAAATTCTTCTGAGTCAAAGATTTCAATAAACAATGGGCTAGCTCACATCTGTGCAGGGTGTATTCCACTTGGAATCACCAATCTACTTGTCAAGTGTTGTACTCTTTTCTTCTCACCTCTACACTGGATGGAGTGCTTTTGAGGCTTGTCCAGCTCCTTACTCATTTTCACAGAAAGTGTGCACCATAGCCTGCTCCAGATAGAATACCTTTTTGCTTTAAGCCATATATTTTATGTATACATGTTTTGTGAGCAGATCTGGATTTCCAAAGATGAAATAGCTTTATCTCAGAAAAAAAAAAGCCCAATCAAACAACAAAACGAACAAAATTCTTCCTGTCCATCTAGCTGAAAAACTATAATAGAATAGGCCTGGACATTTTTTTTCTTGGAGTGATTACAGAAGATATCCAGAAATTAATGTGGATTAAGAGTAAAAAAGCTCCTAACAATGTGTGTTAAGAGACTTAATGTAGGTTAAGAGAAAAAAGCTGACTGCTGACAGATACTGATGCGTTCTATACGAGAGTCTAGAGAGTTCTCTACCATTTAGAGAAGTAGAACCTGGTATATCAGGAAATTTTATTAGCAAAATCCTAAACAAACTTTTGCAACCAAGTTTTTATTTCTGTTGTAAACTTTATTATTTAACCAGTTGTTGCTGTCAACAGGCAGCATCTGCTTCACATCAGCCTCAGTAATGAGAGCTGCCTCTTCCTGGTGGGTCTTTGAGCTCTTGTATGGATTTTCATGACTTTGGGAACCTTCAGTCCAGCTCAGTCTAATGCTCAGCTCCCAGAACTTACTGTAGCTGTCACTGCTGTTGCTTCATGTCACACTGACTGATGATTCAAAGCCTTTCAAAATGCCTACATAATTAAAGGGCTGATCATTTTAAAAAGTCCCTGACTACGATGCTTTTGAAGATCCTATCACCTTCCATCAGTAGTTTGGCTCAAAATAAGAAATTCCCAGTAACTTATCTGTAGCACTTCCCAAAACACTCTTGTTTTCCCTTCTGTTCTCCCATACAACCTCATAACACCTAGTAGATTTTATTAGAAGAATAAATGAGACAAGAGCTTGGCACTACACATCTGCAATCTATAGTATATGCAGTCAGCACACATAGTTTTTCAAGTTCATCTCCCTCTTCAGGATTTGAGGTCAGTAACAATGACAGGAAGAGAAGCAGGAGCAAGGTAAAAGAGCATCAACTTCTTTGCTTTGTTGGCCTGATAAATTTGTTTCAGAAGGAATTTTGCTGTAGAGATAAACAATTCAAGGTCAAGTCAGTCATGGATTTTGTATCTCCAGAAGAGTAATTCTAGTGAGGAAAGCTTCATGCATGCAGAAGGAAATCACTTCTGGCTGAATGACTTAAAAGCTTTAAAAGGTTAGAATCTAAAATTCAAGCAAATAGATTTTATGGCATCTCTTGTATGTTTAATAAAGGAAATGGTAGATCTTTGGGAAAAACACTGGCGCAAAAAGGCTACACAAATTTCGTATCTCTAAATCATTCATAGAATGTGATTCTGAAGTCCTTTAATTTCTACTGGATGACCTACTCTGCTACCTAGGCATTTAATATGGATCTCAGTCACTAGGACAAAGGTTGTTCTGGGCTAAAAGGTATAAATCCAACTGAATTAATGGAGCCTTCCAAAGCAGTATATATCGGGAATACCTGCCCCTGAATAAGCGCCCAAATGGTACACAGGCATTCATAGTCAAGAACATAATTTGACCCACTGAGATTACAACATTTTTGAAATAGTAAAGAATGTGAAATTATGATCTCAACTCTCCCAACTCACCAGTAGTCTGGGGGGAAAGTGGGGAGGAGTGGGAGGGGACATTGTCTTATCTGTCTGTCTGAGTGTCTGTGTAAAGCTTTCTCTCAGAAGGCCTGTCTCTCACTTGATCCTCTTAATATAGTCATGTTTTCCGGCGTTTTGTTTTCACCTCATTGCATGTGGCTTTTCAAATGTAGATGACCTAAAAAAAAGAACATTACTAAGCGGCCAAGTCATCCTGTCTGGATCAGTAACACTCAATTGGATGGTGTATAAATGTATTGTAATCAAATGTCTTGAAACTTGATCTAGTTATCTTTATTATAGAATCATAGAATGGTTTGTGTTGCATTCGATGTTACAGATCATCAAATTCCAACTCCCCAGAGGTAGGCAAGGAATGTAATACCCTGATATAATTCAGAGTAATTTGCAAAAAAAAAGTACACTTATGCATAAAAGCAACAGACCTAGTACTGAGTGGACGTCTTTTTCAGAGAGGCCGTCACAAAGCTATGGAATAAATATCAAAGTAATGTTATATTGCCACTGGACTATGTAGTTCTACACTGCCTTCACCAGGGGTTTGGGATTTGCACTTTATTTGACTGTTGCTTGGCTTAAGAAATCCGTAAGTTCTTATTAACTCATTACAAAATGGGGTACTTCCAGATTTATGGGATCCCATTCTTAATATTCTTAAAAGCAAGGTGCTTTTGTGGGCTTTGGTTCTGTTTGGGATTTTTTTGGGGGCCCAAGATCCTTGATCCTTAATCATTACCAGGTGCAAAAAAAAATGCATATAGATAAGCATTCCAATACTCATTTATCTTAAGTAACCTTTGCAGACAAGGTTTTATTGCTTGCTCAGACAAAACTTTTAAAGATTAGTGAAGCTAATGAGTGTTCTTTTCCATGAAACAGAAACTCTAAAACCTAAAAACAGATTCTAGCTCTCTTTAATGGCAACTTAATTTTCAGAGTGTTTTGTTATGGACATGTGACTTACATACTTGGGAAAATTCTGTTTTTCTCCTAGTAAGGCTTGAGTCATATTTACCAACTTCAATAAAATCTGAAACAAACTTCAAATTATTTCTATTAGAAATAATTTACAGTTATGCCAGTATGGGAAGAGTTAGGTGGGTACTTTTTTAGAATGGTATTGTATTTATCAGGAGATGGGAGAGTTCAGACTGTGTGTTGTTTGCAGCAGCTGTGAACTGGCCACTTAACAGCCATTTCCTGCTGTACTATCCATACCAAGTGCTGTCCCAGCCTAGTTCTAGAGGATGAAAATACATCTGCTTTATCTTGTCTGCATGGATTAGAAGGCAAAAAAGTGCACACTCGTTGAAAGGCAGATTTACTTATTTCTAAAGTTTGTGGGAAAATTTTGAATTTAAAGAACATTTTGTCTCCTGTGGGCATTAAGCATTGGCCATTATAATCCTTAGATGACTGGTTTATTCATGATTTGATGTAGTTATTCTCACCTGGTTGAAGTGAGGAGGTAGTTGAGCTATGACATCCCAACTCCAGAGATCCAAAATACTGACTGATAGGCTTTCACGATTGCACAGACAGGCTCAGAAGTAACAAAAAAATGACACATATTCTCTGTGTCAATGTGAAACTCAAGTATTACTGCCTCTCCATTTCTATCCTCCCACCTATCTCCAAGAGGAAAACAGAAGAATCCATCTTAGTAAGGCAGAAGAACATCTGGTTTTGAAAACAGGGCTAAAGACAGAAATCTTTGTAGGTAACTCTGTGTTTCAATGGTGTGCTCTGTATTTTCAATGGTAAGTGTGTACATGAACTGCTAAGCTCATTCCTTATAAACAGCTATTAATAAAACAGATATTTATATTCCAAAGTATGAAATATGGATCCAAATCAACTTCACATCTTAAAAGTTACTTGTATAATTCATAAGTCAGTGACAAACCTAATGAATTAGTCACATAACTGGCACATTAGAAACAGAACTTTGAATCTGGATGCATGTTTTATTTAAAGCTTGGTATGCTGTATAAATAAACCATTAAAATCTACTTCTGAGTCAGACTGTAAACAATAATGTAAAGAACAGCATATTCTGGTAAAAAAAATTGTGGGAGAAAGGGTAATTGAATGACTTTGTGTTATTTGGCGGGCACAAGCGAGATCCCTCAGTAGCATTTTTAGGTCCTTGTTGCTTTCTGCCAGTTTAAAGGAGTGATATTAATGTAGACTTTACCGCTGTGAAAGATTGTTAATACTTAAGGTAAACAGCAAATACAGTCCACATTCCTTTATCAGGAATAAGATGGGAATTTTTAATCTCTAAATGCTTGAGTTCTCTGTTGTGTTGTGTTCAGTTGTGTTGTGTTCTGTTTCCCCCTCTTTTGTAATGGTTCTGCCCTGGTTCTCCCTCTTCCCCGTCAATCACCCCTGTCCACCACCCTCTTTTCCAGAAAATTCTGTCCTGGGTTTCAAGGGATTCGATCAGGGACATGGGTCCCTCCTTCCAGTTACCCTGATTGTTCTGTTTCATCTGTCTATCTTATGTACCCCACTCSCCCCCGRAYTCCTATTGGCTGCCGGGATTTGTTCCTCCCCTATCTCTTCACACTTTATAACCCGAGGGGGGGCATGCCTCCCCCTTTGTCTCCTGCTGCCGGTGTCCCTGAGTTCAAGTAAACTTGGATTATACCCAGCTGGAGTCCGCCCTCTTATTTCTGCTGTGAGCAGCGTTCGTCAGCTTCGTCCTGCATCTGGCAACGTCCCCGGATTCCCCTCTGGGTGCCTGCCTGAAGCACTAGTCTGGTGCCGCCACTCCAGGGCGAAGCGCTCCCTCGCTGCAAGTGGTAGCTGGACAAGCAAGCCGGGACGTTTTTCTACCAGCTGACTGCTGCAGGTTGGTGACCAAAGTGAGAGCAGAGACGATCCCCTGACCTCACGGACGAGGCTGAACAGCTTCACTGGCCATCAGACCCCCCTCAGTGGGAGCAGACCCAGTTTTAGTGGGTAGCGCTCCTGGGGGACTGGGAACAGCAGCTCCTGGCACCCAAGGAGTCGTTCCCGCAGTGGAAACCACTGCTTTCAGATTTCTTTTTGCCCTCGCCGGAGTTTGGTAAGTATTTGTCTTTTTCCCCTGTCTTTTTAACCTATCTATCCCCGACGGGGCTTCTCTTTTTTGCTGCGCAGCTCTTTCCTGACAGGGACCGGCGCGGGGCTCTTTTCTATTTTCTTTGAATTTTCCGAAGTAGTGGGTGGTTTGGGTCGCAGCTTTAAAAATCTTTCGAGATGGGTGCTCACATGTCTGCGACTCAAAAGAGGGCTTCTACCCAAGTTGTGGCTATCCTTACGGGGAGGGGGCGGTTTTGTTATCCCTAAAAAGGAGTTGAAAAAGTAATTAAATGGCTGTCTTCCAAATTTGCTGAAGCTTCCCCAGACCAAATTTGCGATCCCAGCTTCTGGGACGCTGTTGATTCGAAATTACAAAATCCAATTCAATTGGGAGACTCCTCTTTAACTAAAATTACATACTGGGTATCTCAAATTCAATCCATTTTAAGATCTAAATCAAAATTGGGAAGACAACCCTCAGTTTCAAGTTTAGCCCCCAGTTTTTCCCCTGCCCCGTTCCTATCCCTCTTCCCTCCCCTGCTTTTCCTAGAGCTGCGACTTCAAGAGAAGCAGCCTGCCCCAGCAAGGTGCCGGCTGTCCATCACTCCCCTGACTCCTCTCAAAGCTCCCAATCCCCCCGCCCGAGAGGTCCTGGCCAGATCTCCCGGAGTTCCTCTCCTTCTCCCTCTGCCCCAACCCCCATGTCCCCAGTTCATAAACCCTCGGTTTTGTTTTGTCTCCCTCCACAAGATGGCTTCCATGGAGCTCAAAATGGAGGGGACCACATGGCATTTCCCGCCTACTCTCTTTCTTCTCCCCATAACCCCTTTCGGTCCCGGAACAACCCCTTTCTTCCCTCTAGCTCCTCCCAACTTCCCCCTGACCCTCCTCCCTTGGAAWCTCCCCCAATTTCTCCTCCCCCCTGCCAAGCACCGCCTTCCGACTCCTCCCCTAGGGCGGGGACCTCAACCTCCGGAGACCTCGTCCAGTCCTCCAGCCACTCCCCCTCCCCTCTCACTCCCGGTTCCCACTCTCCCCCTTCTGGTTCCCATGCTCCAGCATCTGGGGCGGGGGGGAGGGGGGAACCCGAGAACCGGGGCTGGCTGTCGTCCCTTCTGCAGCTCCGGTCACTTACCACCCCGAGGGGGAGGGGAGATCCCTAGCCCAATGGACCCCTTTTCCCCATCATCTAATAAAGGAGTTATGCAAAGCCCAGAAAGGCTTCACTCGGGAAAGTGAGTATTTCCGAGGGATTCTTAGGGCAACGCTGGCTCAGACAGAGGTTACCCCCTCTGATCTCCGCTCCCTTTTTTCATGCTTGCTTAACCCTACTGAGTTTGTGGTGTGGGAAGCAGCATGGAAGAARGAGGTAGTAGAAATCCTCCCATCCCTTTGGGATAACCCCCGTACTTCCCATGATCTAGATGGGTRGGTCCTTTCCACAGAACACCTGTGTGGGACGGGGAATTGGCCTGATGGGCATGCTCAGGCCAGGGCCATTCCTCCCGAGTTATTAAAGGAGAGTAGTAAAGTGGCTGAGAGAGCCTTTTTAAGATTACCATCAGTGGCATTTCAGGTTCCTTATTCCAAAATTGTGCAGTTCACAGAAGAACCTTTTATCATCTTTGTCGAACGGCTTCGCAAAGCCATTGAGTCACAGGTTCAAAGCAATGGGACCAAGACAGAGTTGCTCAGGGAGATGGCTTTCACAAATGCCAATCCGGCTTGTAGGGATGCGATTCTTACCCTACCTCTGGATCCTTCTCCCACCCTACAACAAATACTCCAAGTCTGCGCCCGCAGGGTTCCACTGACATCAGGAGCTCCTAATCAGAGGGCTCAACCACCACCTCGTAGAATTGCCGCTGCTGACACCTTTGATGCCGCACCTGTGGACTCTGYTACCTCTCCGTCCAWCCARCCATCACAGCCTGACACCCCAGGACCACCACRGAGGATGATCTCCCCATGTCATCTTTGTGGGAAAGTAGGGCATTGGATGCCAGACTGCCCTTTAAGACTGGAGTTTTTAAATTATAAGAAGGGGAAGAGCCAACAGGGGAATCCCCCACAAAAAAACTGACTTGTGAGCGCAGTCTCCCCCTGCGCCATGATATAAATAAAGCGGGCTTGATACCATCTGGGGGGGGGGAGGGGAGGTGAACTACCCGTGCCTACCTCTGTTCCTGACAATATTTCACCGGACTTGACAGGTTTTTATCACTCTAAACCATATGCCATTCTAACAACATTTTCTAAATCTGATCCATACAGGTTGCAGCTTGCTCAACCATTACATCTGAAAGACTCCAATTTCCATTGGGTGACCGTGTGCTCTGAGTGCCCTGGCAACTGGAGACGGATTAGATGTTGTAAGTGGGTCGTTGTCGGAGATGCAAAATTCACTCCACTCGAATTGAATGTGGTCCCGGGTCTCTTCTCCTCAGACCCAGGAAATTTYTCATTGATGCTGTACTGTGTCCGCCCTCCACTCTCTCTCCCCAAAGGACAAATAGTAGCTCAAGCATTTCTTATGCCCAAGTTGGGTTTAAACCCTGCACTACCCTTTCAATCTAGACATCCTGHGGTAGCATGGGCTCAAGTCTTGGAGAGAGAAAAACCCAG
The DNA here is from genome assembly GCA_014549065.1 of Cardinalis cardinalis. Lineage (NCBI taxonomy): Eukaryota > Metazoa > Chordata > Aves > Passeriformes > Cardinalidae > Cardinalis > Cardinalis cardinalis. The sequence goes on from JACDOX010000678.1 coordinate 66,039, forward strand.
AATAACGTGTGCCCTTTTTAGAGGGGAGGATCACAAAATTATTGAGGGCTTACTGGACACTGGGGCAGATGTGATGATCATTCCCTCTCGTGAATGGCTGTCGCATTGGGAATTGCAAGACGTGTTTGGACATGTCAAAGGTGTTGGGGGCATGCAATTGACCCGACAATCAAAGAGCGTCGTACAAATTAAGAGGCCGGAAGGGCAATTGGCGTCTGTACACCCATTCGTTTTAGATTACACGGAACCTCTGTAGGGAAGGGAACTTCTTGCCCAATGGGGAGCCAGAATTTACCTTCCAGTGGCTCCCCAGGTTTTTCAGCAGCGGCCACTGTAGAGCGCACTACCTGGAAGCTGAATTGGAAACCTGATAAACCAGTACAGGTAGCCCAATGGCCACTCAATAAACAAAAATTGAAGGCGCTCAACGAGCTCGTCCAAGAGCAGTTACTTAAGGGCCACCTAGTGGAGACCATGTCAGAGTCGAACTCCCCAGTCTTTGTCATCAAAAAGCGCAACAAAGATAAGTGGCGGCTCTTGCACAGTCTCCGACAAATTAATAATGTCATTGAAGACATGAGTCCCCTTCAACCAGGGATGCCGTCCCCAGCGATGCTCCCCCAAAATTGGAATTTGGCAATTATTGACATAAAAGACTGTTTCTTCCAAATTCCCTTACACCCTGGCAATGCCCCATGTTTCGCCTTCACGGTTCCATCCACCAACCGTGAAGCACCAAGCAAGCGCTACCATTGGTGTGTTCTTCCACAAGGAATGAAGCTCAGCCCTGTGATCTGCCA
>JACDOX010000678.1:66858-118248 GCA_014549065.1 Cardinalis cardinalis
GTATGTTGCTTCCTTGCTGTCCCCGATTCGTACAGCTGTGGAAGATGTCATCATCTTCCATTACATGGATGACATCTTAATTTGTGCTCCGACCGACGACTTGCTTACCCATGTGCTTGACCTGACAATCAATGCATTGAGTGCTGCAGGATTTGAGCTCCAGCAAGAGAAGATTCAACGGATGCCACCCTGGAAGTACCTGGGTCTGGAAATAACAAGGCGGACCATTGTTCCGCAAAAATTGGCAATTAAATTTAACATCAAGACTTTAGCGGATGCCCATCAGCTGTGTGGGTCCTTGAATTGGGTAAGGCCTTGGCTAGGCATTCCAACAGATGACCTAGCCCCCCTTTTCAATTTATTGAAGGGGGGAGAGGAGCTTAGTTCTCCTAGGTTGCTTACCCCAGAGGCACAGACAGCATTGGAGTAAATCCAGGAGACCATCTCGGCCAGGCAGGCCCACCGCTACCAACCGGGCCTGCCATTCAAATTTATTATTTTAGGTAAGCTGCCACACCTCCATGAGTTGATATTCCAGTGGGACGAGACCCTTAAGACCACCAAGGGTAAGAAAAAGGACAAAATTGAGGACAAGGACCAAGACGAAGGAGACTGCCTCTTGATCATAGAGTGGGTCTTCCTTAGACACCATCGGTCCAAAAGAATGACACAGCCATCAGAGCTGGTGGCAGAACTGATCAGAAAAGCCAGATCGAGGATCAGAGAGCTTGCAGGCTGTGACTTTGACTGCATCCACCTCCCCATAAAATTAGATTTGGGCCAATTCAAAAAGAAAACCTTTAAAGAACTGCTCCAGGTTAATGAAATGTTGCAATTTGCTTTGGACAGTTACACCGGCCAAATTGCTGTTGATCGGCTGGCCAACAAATTATTCAATTTGGACAACCATTTCTCATTATCTCTGAAAAGGATTCAGAGCAGAACCCCCCTGAATGCACTGACTGTTTTTACAGATGCGTCTGGAGTATCCCACAAGTCTGTAATGACTTGGAAGGATCCTCAGACTCAGCGCTGGAAGGCTGATGTCGCCAAGGTGGAGGGCTCTCCACAGGTGGCTGAGTTGGACGCTGTCATCAGGGCTTTCGAGAGGTTTTCTGAACCCTTCAGTTTGGTCACTGACTCTTCCTATGTTGCCGGTGTAGTGTCTAGAGCCGAAGAAGCAGTTCTTCAGGAAGTTTCCAACATCCCTTTATACAACTTTCTCTCCAAAGTAGTTACTTTAGTCTCCCGCAGAGAGCAACCCTTTTATGTGATGCACGTCAGGTCACACACCAACCTGCCGGGGTTCATAGCCGAGGGCAACCGAAGGGCTGATGCCTTGGCTCCCCCTGTGCAGCTGGTCCCGCTCCCTGATCTTTTCAGTCAGGCTGAGATCAGCCACCAGCTCTTCCATCAGAACGCCCCTGGCCTTGTCCGTCAGTTCCAGCTCTCTCGAGAACAGGCCAAGGCGATTGTGGCTACATGTTCCCAGTGCCTATCCCACCAACTTCCTTCCATCAGTGCTGGGGTTAACCCCAGAGGTCTGCATAGCTGTGAGGTGTGGCAGATGGACGTCACGCACGTCCCTTCTTTTGGCGGACTTTGTTATGTTCACGTTTCAGTGGATACTTTCTCCAGTGCGATCTACGCTTCTGCCCACACAGGAGAAAAGGCTGCCGATGTAGAGAAACATCTTATGCAAGCCTTCGCAGTCCTGGGCATCCCCAAGATCGTCAAAACAGATAATGGCCAAGCGCACAAGTCCAAGGAGCTGAAAAGCTTCCTGCAGCAATGGGGAATAGAACAAAACTGGCATCCCCTATTCCCCGACAGGCCAAGCCATGGTTGAGAGGGCTCACCAGAGCCTTAAGAGGGTCCTAGAACAACAACAGGTGGCAGTGAAGGTAGAGTCCCCTCACGTCCAGCTGTCCAAAGCACTCTTCACGATCAATTTTTTAAACTGCTCTTTTGACAATCTGAACCCTCCAATCGTGCGGCATTTTGGTCGCCATGAGCAGCTGCAGCCAAAAGCCAGGCCTCCTTTTCTGATCAAAGATCCAGAGACCTGGAAAACGGAAGGGCCATTTGATTTGGTCACCTGGGGGAGAGGATACGCCTGCGTGTCCACTCCCTCRGGACCTAAATGGGTACCATCCAAGTGGGTCYGGCCYTTCCTTCCTGGAAAGTCCAAGCAGACCAATGTGGTGGCACAAGTGGAAGAGGCTTGTTGGTGAAGGAGACACAAGCCTTTTTCCTCAGACCTCGACCTCCTTTGATTTCTTTCCCAAAAGCAGAAAACAGATTTACAAATTTCGTTAACCTTGTCCTTTTTTCATTTTAATCCCAACCAGATGGTTCCCCTTTCGACAACAGCTCTCCTGCTGATCACATTCACCTAGTAAACATCGGACTGGCTGGGGGACATTTTCAAGAATTGGGGCCTTTCCGACTGGGTTGGTTCAATTCTAAAGATTATGTTGTTGGTTCTCCTGATTTTGTTTGTAGTGTTAGTTGCTCTTTCAGCTCTGTGAAAGTCAAAGGACTCTTTGCTAAACTGACATCCTTCCCCAGTGCTAACCACGTAGTAGCTTCAGCAGAGGAGCACYCTGAAGTGGAAACTTCAGAAGATGATCCATCAGAAGCAGTTCCAGCCGTGGAAGAAGATAATGGACTTTAGCCCTGTTGAGCTACCCCTGGTACAGGGATTTATACCCGGACTCCGAATATAACAATCAAGTTCAGTTCACTTCCTTTTAGACCCCTTTTTATTTTTCTTTTTAAACGAAAAAGGGGGAGATGTGTTGTGTTCAGTTGGACTGTTCTGTTTCCCCATGTTTTGTAATGGTTCTGCCCTGGTTCTCCCTCTCCCCCGTCAATCACCCCTGTCCACCACCCTCTTTTCCAGAAAATTCTGTCCTGGGTTTCAAGGGATTCGATCAGGGACATGGGTCCCTCCTTCCAGTTACCCTGATTGTTCTGTTTCATCTGTCTATCTTATGTACCCCACTCCCCCCCGAACTCCTATTGGCTGCCGGGATTTGTTCCTCCCCTATCTCTTCACACTTTATAACCCGAGGGGGGGCATGTCTCCCCCTTTGTCTCCTGCTGCCGGTGTCCCTGAGTTCAAGTAAACTTGGATTATACCCAGCTGGAGTCTGCCCTCTTATTTCTGCTGTGAGCAGCGTTCGTCAGCTTCGTCCTGCATCTGGCAACGTCCCCAGATTCCCCTCTGGGTGCCTGCCTGAAGCGCTAGTCTGGTGCTGCCGCTCCGGGGCGAAGCGCTCCCTCGCTGCAAGTGGTAGCTGGACAAGCAAGCCGGGATGTTTTTACCAACTGACTGCTGCAGTTCTCAAAGGAGAACTTCAAATCTCTTCCGTCACAACTTTTCTGTGGTCCTTTTCCATTTGCTTCAACATATCAAAGTGGACAACTCTGTAAGTGGCACAAAAAATAAGCACCTCATTGAAAGCCAGCTTGGTAACAAATTAAAATGTATTATTTTGAATGGGAACAACTTTGTTAAGAGCTTCCATATTGGAGGAGTAGAAAGAAAAAAAAGAAAGATATGAATGACACACAAGGGTAAATCTATTGATTTTGTTATTTAGGAGATATTTTTACTGCTTACACTTTGCTATATCTAAGATTCTAAAATTCTCAAAGTTAAGGAAATAATGAAGTCAGGTACATACCAAGTCACAAATTATTGTAAATTAAGTTACAATTACAAACGTATTAAAAGAATGCTTTTGATAGAAGGCATGCTTTTTTCCCCCCCAATACCACTGAATCCTAAACAGCTTGAACATAATTTGGTAGCCTGAACATTAGTAGTACCATTTTTCTTCTATATGTGCCTCTAGACTGACTCATTTCTAGTTAAAAACAGGGACATGGCTTTGGTGAAAAGAAATGTCTAAGCTCACTGGCAATCACTAACAGCTTCAAAGTGCTAAAAATATACTTGTTAGATGAATCAAAACCCTATTCAGGCTCTTGGTAACCAAGTCCCTTTTTGTACAATGAAAATTCCCCAGAATTAGATTCATGAGTTCAGAAAGTGCTTATTATTTGCCACAAGTGCTTATTTTGTATTCTATTAGGTGATATATCTAGGTTTTTTAGTTAAAATTTTACTTGAAAAATATGTGTGATTTATAAGACATGCTAATTCATGATTGATAGTACAGCTTGAAGTTTGTTTCAAAAAAGAAAGACCATCCAATTCTCTCAAATTATAAAACATTATTATAGACCTGGATGAATTCATTCTGTGATTCTTAATCTCCTTGCTTCCATATATGGGATCTCCACAAATAATCTAGTTTTAATCTGCACATTCTCTTCTTTTCCTTCCTAATCAAGTTATAGTTTGTCCTCATTAAAATCCAAAAGTGCTGGTTCTTAATTCCTCTTTATAGCCCATAATACTTATTCATGAGAAGTCCAGAGGTCCACTACCTTAATCTTTTAACTACTTTTTTTCTTTATTGTCTTTATCTTTTTACTTTTGACTAAATTTACAGTACATGCTGGAGATTAACTTGCTTTTTTTCTCCTCAAGAGCCTGTGAGGATCACTTATATGAGAATTTGATATGCAGTCAGATTGAAGATGAAGGAAGAAGGAGGGAACAGAAGATCAGGGAGATGCAAAGGCAATGGGCATTAGCTGCTTGACGCTTGTTAGTCATGTGTAACCATTTGCCCTCACTTCACCAGGGTTCTTAACCTTTTGCTGAGAGATGAAGTCAAAACATGGTGTCATTACATTCACAAGGAGAAAAAATTCCTTTTTACATACAGTAATAAAGATTGGAAGCTCACAGTTGTTGTGAAGAAGAGTAAGGAAGGGCAAATAATCTGAAGGAAAAGGAGTAACTTGGTTTTCAGGACTTCTGCCTTTTACTTGGAGACACATACAGAATTCTAACAACAATAGAGACATTTGTAAAGCCAACAGGTCTGAATTTATGTGTATTTATAAGGAATATACAAATAAAATCACATGACAAGGACCTCAGATGCTTTCCTTTTAAGATTTTTAGTGCCTGCAAATACAAGATAAGGTCTCTGAACAAAAAAATTTCTGGGTTCACAGTTCTGTTTCCATGGAGCCCAAATGCTGGAAGAATGAGATATGGATATGAAACACCACAAATAATGAGAATGGGAGTTAAATTTTTGTTGCTATTGCATAGCAGTGATAACACATTAAGTGCTCATCTGCACAGAAGTGCCTAATTCTAACTTAAATGCTCAAAAAATTTAAAAGTTGAAGATTTCTTTAATTGTTTTTTCATTCATTTGATATAATCATAAGAGAATCTCACATCCCTGAAAGGAAAAGGAGGAGGAAAAAGCCTTTATGTCTGCCACCTATAGAATAAAAGGCCTCTGAGATTGGAAATTAATTCAAAAACTTCTGTGTTGTAAGAAAAGCATTTTTTTAACAATGCACTGGCAAGAACACTACTTGACTAGGTGGGAAAAAAGAAAAAAATGAAGGGTTATAGCTGTTGTGTAGCTATAAAATTCGGCTACAGGAGCAATGTGTATTTATCCAGGTTTTAGAAATGTTTTTTGTGACACTTCAATTGTCTATGAAATAATGTTTAAAGAAGCAAATTCTTAAGGAGAACTCTAGAAATTAAAGTTATCAGCCTGGATCAAGGAATATAAATAAAATTGGGAAGATCCTTAGAGTTGAAATTGTGTAAGAAGGATATCCTCTATCATCTCAAGACACAAGCCGGTTTAAGTTAACAGGATTGGCCCTCAAATCTTCTGGAGAGCTCATAAAGTCAAATCCATGTCTTTTTATGTCTTAACAGAAGCTACATGAGTTATGATAATGAATAACTGATTATCAATATATTAGAAGATATATTTGGTAAATCATGCATAATCTATTCAAAACAAAGTGGTTTTTCTACTTTATCAGTAGCCTGGCACTTTTCCAATGCCACATGTGATGGCCCTAATAATTAGACCAACAAGGATGAGGAATCAAGTGACAAAATAAAAGTCAAAGCCTAAAAGTTTCAGGCCTGGCCTAAAATTTTAAAAAATCCATTTGAACATATACCAGTCATAACCAGCAGGTTTTGGTAGTAGACAAGGACCTGCAGTGATGATCTATGGAAAAGGTAATCTGGTACTTCTCTGAGCTGGTCATAGCCAGTTGTAGATAGCTCTGCTATGGGCAAAACCAGCCCACTGAACACACAACTGCACCCATCAGAGGAGCATATGGTGCTTCTGCAAAAAGTGTATTTATGGAAGGAAATTAATATCTTAGACCAAAAGATACAACAGACCGACACCAAGGCAGGTGTGACACCTGAGTGAAGGCAAGGGGAAAAATGAAAGAGATGCCAGGGTATTAGGGACAACATATCAGGAGAGAGATGCAGAAGAAAAGAGATGTCAATGAGACAAAAGTAGGACAGCAGAGTAGCAGTCTTCTGAGGAAGGCTGGAGGAGCAGCCCTAACAGTTAGGAGCAAAGAGAGGCTCAAACAAGGACTAGGGCAGAGACTCCTGAGAAGGGCTGTACCAAACACATACCAGAGCAGACTATAGCATAAAGGCATCTGAGCAGGGACTCAAGCTGAGACACCCAAAAAGGGCAAAGCACAGGCAGCAAAACAAGGCTAGATCTAGGAGACACCTGAGGAAAGGGAGATTCAAAACTGGTGGGGTTTTTTGGTCCATGATAACACAGGAAGGACCTCTTTTGTAGGTGGCAAACAGCACATCTGCAGAACCCTACTGGCCCCAGCCCTAGTAACCTAATCTGGTTGGCTCTGCCCTACTCAGTGGAGTAGACTAGAGAATTCTCATAGTTATCTTCCAGCTCGAGCTGTTCTGTATCTGAGACTTTAAGGGTTTGTTACGAGTTTAACCATGGAAAGTTCCTCTTTCCAAAACTTCATTAACAACTTTTTAAAATACTTCAGACAGTTTCTAATAAAATTTGAAACCTGTGGTAAATGGAAAACACATGAACAAAGGAATGAGCAGGGCAGGTTCTGTTTTGTATACTTTCCTATTTGTTCCTCTTATCTTGCAGAAATAACATTTTTAAGAGATCTGAAGGGCAACTGCCAGGTGATATGGAAAAGGGGGAGACAAAGGCCATTCAATACACTGGGAAAACAGCAGGTAGAGAAATGTCACAGCATTATCACCTGGAGAGGGTAAAAATGCTATACATTATTTGCTTCACCATCTTGATCAATATGAAGTTGCTGTGGTAGAATGAAACTGAACTTAGTCGTTTCCAGTCAACATAGTCATTGCTCATGTCCCAGAGACTTCTGGTATCAGAATGGGTCTGTGAGACTTTGAAGCTCAGGAGGAAAGTAGTACCCAGAAAGACTAAGACAGAGACAGGGCATTGGATTAAAAACAACTTTTAAAATGAGCTTCTTAAGAACTGTATTGGTGTAGAGAATCTGAAGTCTGGGACTGTCTAAAAATGGGACTATTGCTAAAACTTAGTGTGTTGGGTTTAGCTCACCATCCTAACACTCCTTTTTTAAATAGGCTGCACTTATTATTTCTTTCCTACTCCACCTTCAGGACTCCACATAGTTCTTAAGTTATCCTAGTGTTTTCTTTATAAAGAAATATTTGCCCAGATTAAGTTTGACTTGCTACTTTTTTTCTTCTTGTATTGTGGCTTTACACTACCATGAAAAATAATATGACAAAATATAGTGTTTTGGACAATATCTCATCTTGGATACCATTCTTCAGACATCTTAACAAATACTTCCCATCCCCTCCTGCTATCCAGCTGTCCACTCAAAACTTAAGGATAGAAAATTCACACATTTAAAAATCTGTCTTCCTCATTTTAGAGCCATGCTGATTGTAAATAGTTTTTAGGAATTTCAGAGAGAAAAATTAAGACTACTGAGATAAACCATTAGAAAACTAAAACACCATACCCATATTTTACTGATGTTTTTTCCTAACTTTCAACTGATTGCTGCATAAGCCTAGAAAATTGTTGTCTTTCCGTTAATATAACATAAAATGTAAGCAATTCTAGGAACAATCTCACACAAACCTCTAAATAACAGCTGAATAAAACATGCATAAAATGTGCAGAAAGATGCTTGGATTTAGTATTTCAGTGACTGTTTCATTAGCTGTTTATTACTATCTAGACAATAATTGTAATTTTATTATATTTTCAAGTATATATTGGTCAATCAGTTCAATGTAATTTCTCCTGATATATAACAATCACAAATTAGTGTATAGTTCTTCCTTGTTTGCTTTCCTTAGTAGTAACTAACTTTATAGTAGAAATCACAATCCTAATTTGTTTGGTTTACTTTTTAGCTTTGAATGATCAGCCTAGACTAGTATTTGATTCATGTTATCAAACACAGGATACATTTCTGAAGCCTTTAAGAACCACACTGCTGAAAAAGAAAAGGTGCAGTTTAAAATGATTGCAAAGATTAATCTCTCTATAAGCCTTCAAATCAATAGTATTGATTTCAATTTAAGGTTTTATTTATCCCAGTTATTTCATTTAGTAAAGATCTACTATTTATCTAGAAGCAAGGTGTAAGCATATAGAGATACTAATACCAAGTCATTTTTTTTTCTTTCTCATGTAATCGATCTCCTGCCCAGCACTCAAACAGTCCAAGAAGTAGTGAATTTTTCAGCAGAAAAGACATATTTGTTTTAGACATTATAAATAGTCCCCTAGTCAAATACTTTTTTATGTTTTAAATTCTATTTTTTTATTAAGGTTATGTTTGCAGTAATAAGTAGTCATTAGTGTAAGAGAATTTATTGTCTGTAACAATGATCTATTCTATTGATGGGAGCAACAATCACATGCCACAGCACTGTCAGAACCATAGATTCATAGAATGGTTTGTGTTGGAAGGGACCTTAAATATCATTTAGGTCCAATCCACCTGACAGTCAGGGACATCTTTCATTTGACCTGCTTACTCAAAGTCCTGTCCGGCACTGAACACCTCCAATGGGCAATCACAACTCTGGGCAACCTATTCCAGTATCTCACCACCCTCACTGTGAAAAATGCCTTCCATGTATCCAGTCTAAATCTTTTCTCTTTCAGCTAATCACCACTGTCCCTTGTTCTGTGACTGCCTGTCTTGGTAAAAAAAAAATCCCCATCTTTATTGTAAGTCCCTTTCATATATTAAAAGACTGGAATATGGTGTCCTCAGAACCTTCTCTGCAGGCTGAAATAAATTTCACTCACTCAGGCTTTCTTCATAGGAGAAGTGTTACATCCCTCTGATCATTCTGTTGCCCTCCCCAGGATCTGTTCTGAGAGGTCCATGTCCTCTTCATGTCCTCTCCATGTGTAATGGAGATCCCAGAAGCAAATGAAGTATTCCAGCTAGGGTCTCAGCAAACAGAAGCAGAGAAGCAGAATCAACTCCCTCATCCTGCTGATTACCCTTCTTTTGTGCAATGCAAAAGACAAGGGATTTTCTGGGATGCAAGTGCAGGTTGTCAGCCGAAATCTAATTTTTCATCCGCCAATATCTCCCAATCTTTCTCTGCAGGGCTGCTCCCAGGCATTACCAATACTCTACTGATATTCAGTAATACCTAAGAGGTTGCCCAGCAAAGTTATAAATTCCTCAACCCTTGAAGTGTTCAAGGTGAAGTTGGATGGGGCTGTGAGGAACCAAATCTAGTGTAAAATGTCCCTGCTCATAGCAAGTGGGTTTCTCCCAACTCATGCCATTCTATGATTCTATGATTTTCCTGACCTGGATACAGGTCCTTGCGCATGGACTTGTTGAACTTAATGAAGTTCACACAGGTCCACTTCTCAATTTTCCACATTTACTCTCAAGCTTGTCAATGTTCCATGGCCTATCTGTTGTAGTATATTTTTCTTCCTTTGATGTATAGATAGAAAATATAATATCAGACACAAGTTCTCTAAAGTAATTAATCAGCTGTAGAGGTTATAAAGTCAGAACACTGGTTTCATTCTTTTGTGCTGCATATGCTTTAGGTGAGCTCTATATCAATTGTATTCCAATAAGAGTTTTGCTTTCAGATAAGTATTGCATTTTGTCTCAATTTAAAGGTTGCTTATGAAGAATTAATTGCAAATCATACCATTTGTTCAGTTGGTTGACAATGTTAATTAAAATTTGTTTCACTTATGGAGTAATTTTCTGTAAGTTAGCTTAAATTCAATATACTAGAGTGACTAATTTGTCATATTTCTGTTCATGTAAGTTATCTTCTCACCCCCTCATATTGTCATTTTCTGTGTACTTTATACATTTAGTAATTCTATTAATATCCATTTTCTAACAATTTCAATTTTCTATTGAATCGATGCATTTTCTCCACTGATTGGGTCACCTCTTCTGGGACTGGGAACAGTTCTACACAGAGGGATAAGAGAATCAGCCTATGTTTACCGAGACTATTGCTCACAATAGTGAGCTTGCTCACACAAGCAAGGGATACAATATTTTTCTGAGCACACTGGTCATTTGTGGTCATCTTTTATCTACTTCCCTCTAATATTTAAGACTTATTGTTTCCCAAGCCAGAATCTTCCACTCTGAAATAGTGGTTTATATTCTCCTGCCCTACATGTAGGTCTTGCATTTAGCCAAATTTGACATGTTTGTAAATTGACTTCACTTCTTAATTTTCCCCTTTTCGTCTGGCCATCCTTGAGTCTTTCATGAGTATTATCAATTATGTACATTTATGGTAAAATTCTTAAATGATGAAAGAAAGAACAAATATGCAAATAGGATTACAATTGTCTGTGTTTGAGAGGAAGTAAGTTTTCTGGGATATGCTGTGGTCACCAATAGGTGTTCAGATTTTAATATTGGCACCTGGTGTGGCCACTGGGGACATTGGATACGCCTCTGAGAACACAGGGGTTAAAAAGCAGAGCACTCCCGCGAGAAGATCTCTTGGGTTCCAGCGAGGGAAGCAGGTCAGACCTCCCCCAACCCAGCTGCTGGCTGAGCAGGGGAGGGGAAGCCCTGAGGCTGGGTGAGGTTGGCCTGGCCCGAGGATGGAAGGGTGGAAGAGAGAGAGCACTGGCCGGCGGAGAAGGTTGGGGGGTGTAGCGAGAAGGTGTCCGGCCGCCTGTGGGAGCTTTGGGCAGGCAGAGCCTGAGATTTTAACCCTTTTTCGGACAATGAAAACTTTGCAGAACATTAACCTTTCCTAGAAGAGAGATAGAGATGAAATGGAAGAAGGAAATGTGCAAGTGTGAAGGTCTGGGCAAGTGAAAGATGTTGGGAGAGTAGAGAAGTATCTTAGGTGGGAAGAGATGATGGAGTGGCCTTCGCTGGACTTTTCTTGTATAGCCATAAACAGAGCCATGTTCCTTGTGACACAGAGACTACATCCAGGAGGAGGCAATGGCTCAGAGCCAAGAGAATTCAGTGTTGATGCCCCTCAGCCCCAGGGGGTGAAATCTGGGGGGAACAGGTGTCCCAAAGGTGAGACTGTGCTCTTTGTGGTAGGGGACAAAGCATCCTTAAAAGGACAACCCTAGAAGCAGCTCTGGTCCATGTGCAGTGGGGAGAGCACTGGACATGGAAGGAAGGGGTCACGATGGCAGATGTTCTCCGGGCGGTGCCATGAGTGACATGGAAACACATGAGGTTTCAACGCTGTTTCCTGGGGAAGCCTATGGCACAAGAAGGACTCCTCTCCTCTTGATGAACTGAAAGTTGATTACCTAAAGGGTGATGATGGACCTAGAGTTGGTAGGAGGAAATGTTTTAGGAAAGTTTTCATTTTCCCTATGTGTTTCTCGTTACTTAGAGTTATAGTTTAGTTAATAAAGTTTTCTTTTCTTTATTTCTAAATGGGGGCCTTCTTTGCTTATTCCTGGTCACATCTCACAGCAGACACCAGGAAGTGTATATTTTCATGGGGGCACTGGCATTGTGTCAGCCTCAAACCATGACAACAATAAAAACCTGCCTGTCTGGTTACGTCTGTCTGATTGACTTCACTGGAAAATCTATCAAATATTATGACTGTGTTTGGGATGTTTTTCAGTGGGCTATTGCATGAAAATAATGATAGAAAAAATTCAGTTTTCAGTTGTGAATACAAAATATTGCTAAACTACCTAGATGACAGAATTTGCTGCCAATATGCTTGAGTAAACACAAAGCTTGCAGATTCTCACTGTACTATTGTAAATAATTTCCTAGAAACAAGCAATCAATCCCAATCAAGTTACTCCTTTAGAAATGAATAAATAAAACCATCACTATGAAGCCGAATATTTCACAATACTTTTTTGTCTTGCATGTTTTTTTCACACTTATTTGATTTAAATTTATTAAGGAATACTTCTAAGTTAAACTTTTCCATATTTGAAAAGAATACCCAAAGGAACACTGAAAAATGTATTTTAATTATTTCTTTACTTTTTTTAACGTGATAAAGTCAATGTAACACTTTAAACAAAAATGTGTTAAGCATTCAATGTCCTATTTATAGGGGAAGTTATTTTCATTATTTAGAATCACCTTAAATTTAATATTTAAGTTTGATAAATGTGTTATCTTACTCAGAAAAGGTTTTTTCTCTGGATCATTTGGTAATGAATAAATTATATGCAATCACCATTAATCTCAGTGCTTCAGGAATAAAGTATACCTCTTCCATCAGTTCATGGTAGAGTACTGCACAGAAATAAAACAGATGTCCTGATGTCATATAATGTCATATAATCAGATACAGACATAATAATGCATAGGAAACTTTTGCCTGAGTATATAAGTTCTTTTTTCCCATTCTTTTATCCTCTTGAAATTGCCATGAATGAAATGCAAGTGGCTGATAGCATTTTGCGTAGCTGATTCTCTATTCTGTCAGGGCACAAGATATTTTTTCATCATATCTTAGGGCATTTAATTGCATTACATTTAATCCTTTGTAATCCTTTAAATCCTCCATTTAATCTTTAGCACAATGACACCTTTTTAGCTTGTGCTTTGCAGGATGTTTTTAAGGGCAAGGAAGTTAGATTGTGCTTTCAGAAGGAATACAGCACTCCAAAAACTTCAGACTTTTGATTGTGACATCATGCAGATTGCACAAGTACCATTCACTTACTTTACCTAGTCAGACTGCATATAAACAGCAGATATTCAGTATGCTCATATGCAACAATAACACATTTTAAAAAATCCATGACAGTCAGTGGGATTTAGAGACTTGGATAAGCCCCTCTATGGAGAACAGACATTGAAATTGTGGGGTGTGCTAACTAAGGAGTTGTGTTTAATATCGTCCAAGAGTTCAAGTAATTACCTTTCTAATTTCAAGCATTTAAAAACTTCTGACGTTTAAAAGAACAACAAAACCAACATGCATTTGCAATCTTTTTATCTACATGGCCAGTGGCTAAAATGCAGTTTTAGACTAATTAAATTTTTATTTTTCTACCACCATTTAGCAGTGCCATTTTCCCTAATATTATTTAAAGTGGTTTGACATTTTGTGTTGTAGTTTTTCTTTGCTTCTTTTTGGTTTTCTCCAAATATGCTGTAATTTGTATTACATACACTTCAAAGATATCAACCCAGAATACACAGAGATATAAATGCATGTAGATATAGTTATATAGACTTACAATTTGCCACTGTTTTCAGGTTATGGATTCTCTGTAAGGCAAACTAGGTCTACTGTACAAAAGAAGCTAGACCAATGAAAAACTAACAGCATTCTCGTGTTGGCTCTTTGTACATGTGATGCTTGATCATCTGTTTTTGTAAAAAGACTGGGTAGCTAATGGAGAAGGAATCCCAGAATGTAACACATGAGGAAGAAAATTCTTTAAAAAGTAAAGCTCTGGGTATAAATTTATCTGCCACCTCCAGAGAAGATTTGTACCAGAGGGCAGAAACAAGATTACAACCACAAAGAGCCTTTCTCAGCAGAATAGTTTGTATTCAATAAAGAACACAGATTAAATTTTTTAAAGACATCTTGCTTCATAGTAATCCCTGATAAGGTCATTCACGTCTGGACTGCTACCCGCATTTGCACACTAATGATTTGGAGATAAAGCAATAAACACTATGAGTAAAGTCCTTAAAAACAAAAATACGTGGCTCAAGCCTTAAAAGTTAGATACATAACAGCAGTATAAAGTAGGCACAAAATCACATGACATTACTTAACTAAGTGTATATAGCATACAGGTGTATGGAATATTTGCGTTGATAACTGTTAAGATTTGTTTTTATTTGCTTTGGTAGCTCAGTTTTCTGCATGATACTACTGAGCAAAATCCGATGTCTATCTGACGGTAAAAAAAACAGCCCAGAACTTTTCAGACAATTTGCAATACAGCTAAATTTCTGAACTGCTAATACCCATTTCTCAGCATTGATGGTGCGCTATAACTTGTACACAAAATTCATGAACAAAACAACTTTTGTCGTTTTCTCCATATAATTTTCACCTCATATCATTGTTAAATTCTTTGTTCCCAAAAAATATATGACAATTAATATCCAAGTTAATTTTTAAGACATGTTTGCATAATCTCTAATATCTTCCAAGCAGTAAATATTAACTTGATTTCCAATGGCTAATCTTACAGTAAACTACTGTTCCATATTGTCTGCCCTAGTTATTTCCATGACTTCATGTATCTTCTACCTCCCACAGAGAACTGTACCAATTGCTTGCATTCTCTCATTACTCTTTGAAACACAGATGGGTACATAAATAACCTGTAATAAAGCATACAAACACAAATAAGCAAGAAAGGAAGTTCAAGATCATGTATGTGTACAGGAAGGAGCTGTATTTAGGACAGAAGTTAATTGCTAATAAGTTGAGCATTCTGCTTTATTTTTATATTAGTTTCATCAGTAAATTCTTAGTTTGGAAGGAGAATATAACAAATGTTGATTATGACTGACTCAGAATTGCTTAATTTTGTTTATATATAAACTGATATGTGAGTGGAGAATCCTACCATTTGAGGTTTTAAAATATTATGAAAGAAAAGTGAAAATTCCCACTTGTCTGTCTGTAACTTTAACACAATCTCATGATCACAAAACTTAATGATGTCATTGATATTCTTGAAAGCAAGGGAAAATAAAATATATATAATCAGTATGAACTTAGAGAAGTTTTTAGCTGCTTACTTTGGTAATGAAAGAGCATGCACATAGGTTGTCCTTTTTTTGGTAGAGGGACCTCTAACAAGAATCTGCTAGATCCCACAAGAATCTTGATTTTCATTAAATTGCTAAACTTTTGTCAGGTATTGGGATTCATGTAATAAACATATTTTGGGAAACATTTTTCATTTTAATCTAAATCACTCTTTAACAAGAATTATACAATTAGGCAGTTGTAAATTTCTAGCTAACAGTAGAGTATAACAAATGAAACCAAGCCTTACTTGGAAAAGAGTATATCATTGCTTTATATCAGTAATACAGGAATAGAATCAGCCTCTTCCAGAATAGCTTTGTACATAAACAAATAATCCCTAAAAGTAGAAAAATGCCACATTCAGTCTTCAATGCAGGACTCATGTTGCATTAATAAAATTTAAATTTTTAAGTCCATAGGATTGAATATTTACCATGCCCCATCATATAAATATGTACCTATTTCCCATATTTGTGCATCTCTTCCTAGCATATGAGGAAATACATCATTTAAGACCCTCTATGAAGCAGAGGTATATTATCACTTGATTCCTTTCTTAAGCAAAGATCTATGAAACTACTTTATCATATGGTTTAGGCTGCCTGTCATGGAAAAAATCTTAGTCAATCTTCTCAAGCAAAATTTCTTCTTTCTTCACTCACCCTTCATTCTTCTGCAGAAGGCTAGCAAAATCATCAAAATGATCAAAGAAGGGAAAAGTAGGAATGAAATATTTACCTTTTATATTTATAAAATATTTTATTTGGATTGGGGCAGTAGGTATGCTGCAAGAGGGGAGACAGCCTATGTCCAGGGACAACCCATATGCAATCTTGTGTGTTGCTTAGTGATTTAAGTGATGACAAGGCTCCAGTTCTGACAGCCCAAATAAATGATCACATTTTAAAATTTGTTTTTAATTAATTAAAGCTACACTCTTTATTCTTAAAAAAGAAAAATACAGAAATCTAACATCAAAGCTCTAAATGTAGGTTCTGCTGCAAAATACAGAACAGCCACATAATCATAGTTATTCATCATGCCTTCTATAAGAAAAAATAATTTAAAGTGCAGGGGATTTTGTGCAGGGAGATGGAAGGGGAGAGGATTTGTGAAGCAACCTGAAAGCAGAGGAGGTTTTGACAGAGTATAAATACTTGAAAAGATATAAGAAGGCATTCTGTCTTGGAAAAAGTCCCTGGTATGATTTCAAAAATGTAAACATATATCCTCATGCACATATGTATGTATGTGCCTATATGAATTGAAAACTTAATGTAAGTCTAGTGAGAGCTAGAGCTAGTCATGAGAGCTCATGAAGCTCTAACTTTTGTCTCTTCCCAAAGAAGTTGCACTTGTAGTTGAGAACTGGGTTACTAATTATGAAAACAGAGGATACATAAATATTTTTAAGTGGTACTCCACGACAGACTAGCTCAGTTACAGTGAATGTTTAAACCAAGTTTGGTCATGTTCCTAAGTCTGCATTGTTCTTTTAACTGCACTTCCAGATTTCTCAAATGTTAAGCACACTGAAGTGCTGCCAGCTGACTTACACAAGGCTGGCAGGTAGAAACAAGAATAAATAAGTAGCTGATTGGTTGGCAATAGCAATTAGTCTGTAGTCCTGGATCTTTACACCCAGAAGTCATCATTTGGCTGATTACATTCTGGCCTGCTTTGAGACAGCCCTGAGTATCTTCAAGCCAAAAACATATGGAAGAAGTACTGACTGACTTGTCCAAATTAAGCCTGGGGAGACAAGGCTGCCCTATGTCTCCAAAACTGAGAGGAAACAAAGAGAATTATACCAGTGAGTGAATTAACTGGACAATGGCCTATCAAAAACTGCTAATTCCAGAGACAGACGATGCAAAAAATGTTGATGGCCACTCGTTTCAACATGATAGCAATGCTTGGGAATACCTATGAATCCTAAAAAATTATGGCTGTATTGCACTTTGTTCAAAACTGGCAGTGTAATTGTGTGCATTCCCCCGAATCCAATCTGAAGGCATAAGAGAAAGGGCATTTCAAAGGCAGTTGTAGATACAAATTCTAAAAAAAAAGTTTTACTGTCCCAAATAGGGTGATATAGACCAAGGTTTTGCTTTTGACACCAGTCATTTGGCAGTACTTCCTTTCTTGAATGTTTTACTTCAGACAATCAAAAAGATGTTGACACCTCACCTATGAAAAGTGAATCCCTTATTAGGTGTCCAAAATAGGTACAGAAGAACAGAAATATTTCCACTCAATAGCCACTTTTAAAGATCTTAAGACTCTGTTCCTCATTTTAGCAACCTAGTTTATCTAGCTAAACAACAAGTCATGAACAGGCTTGCTTTAGGTTTTCTTTCATATTGATGAAAAGGTGTTTCTAGAGAGTGTTTCTAGAGGTGTTTCTGGAGAGTGTTTCAGAATGCTTCAGTCTAGAACAGAGAAAATGCCAAGTTTGTTATCAGTAGTGTTACTAAGTCAACAGCATGACAGGTGTCTAGATAGTAGCTGTAGCCGATTTTTGACAGATACTTTGTAGGACTTCAGGTGTTAGAGAACACTGAAAGAGCAAATACAAGTTTATAAGTTTGATTAAGAAGTACCTGCAATTTTATTTCCTTTCTACTTTCAGGAAGGAGATCTAAATTTCACTGTAAGCTCAAACAAAATAAATACATAATATTGTGGTCTTTTGGAACAAGAAGCCAAATTCAAACTTTGATCGTATTTTTCCGTTGAAATTTAGAAGAGGCTTTTGGCATTGCCTGTCAGCTTTTCAGCAGAAAACATGCAGTTAAGTCAAAGGGTAGGTGTTATCAGATCTGTATTTATGGGTAGATGCTTTTTTCATCTTCAGTGGGAGAACAGTTCAAGGAAAGTAATAAATCTGGTGGTGCAGTTCCTCACTTCTGTATTTTTAGTCCATTTCTATCACCATGCATATCTGAAGTGTGTCCTTCTTGCAAATCTTTCCAGTCTACAGCTAGGATCCCTTAGCTTTTCTGCTCACCAATGAGCAAGAGTAGTTCTGGCTTCCCGTATTGAGGTTGTCAATGAAAAACATGTCTCTTAAAGAGCTCTATGTTCTTATTCTCAGCAGTCTTGATGTCAGCAGTGTTTTCTTCAACCAGGCAGAGAAATCTCAAATAGAGAGGGGAGAATGCAGTTACCGCTGTATGCTTGAGGGAGAGCTTCCTCCTCTGCTATTCTTTCCCTGATCTTCTGACAGAGGTTTACCCATTTAAAGGTCTGATTGCCAGAAGCAGAGGTCTTAATGATGTTGTAAATCAATTTCCATCACTCTCATCATTTTTAGGCTATTTTGTCTTAAGTTCCATCTCTTTTCAACTATTTACAGTAACTAGAATTCCTTTCATACTGCAACTTCTTTTAGATATTGGGGAAAAGAACATTTTCTTTTCTGAAAATATGTTTCTACTATAACTGTCAGGTGAAGTACTTCACTTCTATATATAAGGAAGTCTAATTCTTTATTCCTTTCTTTAACTTTGCTTATAGTTTTGATCATATGCTTTGTTGGTATAAGGTATTTTAAAATTTCTTCTCCTCCTTTACCTATGCTGACAGTTGCTAATGCATAGGAATTATAAACCACTTATATTCAAGTCAATTTTTTGAATCAATTTTTTATCAATTTTGCTAGTACAAGATGACTCCATTAATAATTTCTTCTGGACTTTTGTCTTTCAAAAATACCTATTAAATATCTTAGAGAATGTGAATTTATGAATATGCATTCAGTACATTAATTCTCAAAATAGAAAATGGGAATAAGTCAATGGTAGTCAATATATAAACAGTTGGCAGAGTATATAAATTTAGGAGCATTCAGAACTTACGTAGAAAAGGGATGGGCCTTTTATGCTTTCTAACAAGCACAAAATGAGTTCACATTTCCCTTGCAAATATTTATATAAAATAGGAACCTTTTTTTTTACCAAGATTTTTGTTTATAAGAGACATTATTGCAAAACCAAATAAGAAGTATATTGTATCACAAAGACATTCAGAGCATTGCTCGAAATGCTGCTTCAGTCATGATCTTTCTCAAACCAAAATTTAAATAATAAGTTAGCAACAGTTAGTAGTAAGACCAAAATCATAAAATACCATAAAACCATGAGGAAAGCCATTTTTATTTATGATGGTTAAATGCAGCGCCATGTAAACCCATATTTCCCATGGTCTGCATGTACATCATCAGTGCCAGCACACTAATGCAATCCACCTGCAGAAGCAGAGGCTGGGTGAGCCCAGAACTGGAAAGTTCCTGGGAAGCAATCTAGCCATGGCTGCAGTGATTTGAATCAGACTTAAGTGGTCTCCATTTCTTTCCAGATGTATGCATTTCGACACAAAATGAAATGTCCTGTAAATTATGAATGTATCAGTTCAGATTGGCTTTAGCTTGAGCTTCCTGTTCTAGAGATTGTGACACTGTCTACTAAGCTGGAAAGGAAAAACATAGGAATAAAAACAAAGCAAAAAATTTACTGATGCTTCTTCCTCATTCTAAGTTCTGTTATAAAATAGTTTTAACAATAGAAAAATGTAAAATATTATGCCTAATCATGTATAACTTAGTAAAACTACTCAAGGAGGACAACTAGTTTATAAGCATACAATAAAAATGCTGCCACTGAGCATAAGATAAATGGTCTAATAAATCTACTTTGAGATATGTCTCTCTAGAACCATCTACTTTCTTCCAAATATAGTGAAATTTCATCTAGTGGTCCCCAAATCCCATGTGAAAATAAGAAAATAAAAATGTAAACAAAGAGGTTTTCTGAGTGTCAACAGTTTCTGTATGAGAAAATTTTTGTGCTATAAACATTGACTATTGACTTTCACCTTGTCTCTTATGCCTTGAATTTCTCAAGATCTGTGCATCACTGGAAAAGAAACGTACAGATGAAATAGGAAAGATGGTACTGTATATCAAGAGAGATTCACTATGTAGATGCAAGATTAACTTGATAAACCAAAGGGATAACCTGGCTCTGCAGAGCTTGAGTCATGGAACATGATTTCTCTGGGGTATCATTACAGAAAAATTATAGCTTTTCTCCTGTATGTTTTATATGCATAGAGAGATCCTAAGGGTGTCTAAAAAGACCCTACATTTTCTTGTTACTTCTCATTTCCCTGATAATTTATTTAGATTTCTCTGATTATTACCAAGGTGTCGTCATTATGACTGACTATTGACATCAGCAAGCTTGTTGCTCAAGTTTCGAAAAAAATTGTGGTTTAATTGTTTCAGTTTGGGCACTAACAGAAGAAACAGTATCCAAATAAAACTATGTGTTTGAAATTAAAGTTGTACTTTCTGGGAGAACCTATGAATAGCTCCTTTGAACAATCTTTTCTTGTTTAGGCCTGTAACTCTGATGCATTATTACTGTCCTCATTTTATTATATTAACTTAATGTAATAAACGATGGCCACCTAGAAGGGAGATCTTTCATTTTTTTTTTTTTTKTCAGTACAAGTAAATGTGATGAATTGATGGCTGAAGAACTGCCTAGAAAATGAGTAAGAGAAGATTTTTAGATCTTCTGCAAGTCCTTTCTCCAGCATAAATAGATTTCTTCCTTTATTTTCTACTCTTGGACTTGCTAGGCTTGTTTTTTATATTGAAAAACTCATGTGTGTCTGGCAAGCCATATCATCCACATGCTGTCATTCATAACTATAAGTATGTTTACAGTCATCTGTGCTGTACTATAAGGGTCAGAATTTTATAAGCTGGCATGTGAATCAGGCCCTGACCTGTGCTCAAATGTACATAAAGAGAGAGCTTTTGTATTTGCAAACAATATATTTTTTTAAACTTCTGTGCTCTGGACAGCTTTCTGAAAACAAACACAGACCTATAATCACTGTTTCTGTCAAAGAAGAGAGGAAGAACAGAGGGGTGGAAGGAGAAGTGAATTATGTGTTTTGAACATCATAATTGGAGAGCAAAATATTTTATAGCTGACGACTTTTAAGTCCTTTCTTCTTTTTCTTGGAAGAGAGATTCAGGGGTTTAAGAGGAGGACTTTGTCCAGCAGAAAAGACAAACAAAAAACCCAAACCTAAATAAAACCTTGAACCGAAACCAAAAAAAAAAGTGCAAACCAAAAACCTTTTCTAGATTTAATCTGAAATTGTTTACATTACACACCTATTTTGATATATCTGTTTTGTAACAGTGAAAGAATGTTAGGACTTACATGCAGCTGGCTTTCTGGGCCAGCAAAGAACTGAAGAAGACCTAGAAGTTTATCAAGGCAGAACACATTCATGGTAGAGTACAGAGGATTCAGCTTGATGCAAACAGGCAGAAAAGACAACATTAGCATCTCTGTAATAAGAAGCAGCTGGGGATATGAAAGAATTTCTTTAGTCATGGTTTGAAAAAATGTGTCATAAAGTCAGAAATCTTATAAAACTGTAAAAGATGTTCTCTGTATTTGTTTCACCCAATCATTTGATTGGTTATTTTCTGTACACCACAGGAAGTCTCAAAAAGGAGAATTTATTTGCTCTGAAACAAAATCAGACACTGCTTATAACAGTGAGAAAATAAGAGATTCCCATTTTACATTTCTGTATTCTATACCCTTGTCTTTATAATGTGTATATTTATAAAATATGCTATCATTTAGGAGAGCCCAAAAAAAATGCCCATTAAAAATATGCCCATTAGGAGAGGTTTTTTTAGAAGATCTTATTTAGTTTCTCAGTTTTAAACTATTTATTTGGATTTTTTTTCACAGAACTTGCTGCTGTTCTTGCTTTTTATAACCGTTTATATAAAAGGTTTCAGTCATGTCCAATAAAAATGTCAGATGAAACATGGGCTTGTTCACATCGAAACAATTCATAGCTAATTTCATAGAGAAAAGCTGTTAACTTTACACTGGAAATATTTAATCTGATGGAGAAACCACCCACTGATTTATTTGTGGGCACAAAGTGTCTTTGAGACATGATGGATAAACATCTGGACCTTTCCTTGAGACACTAAGCAAATTTACCTCATAAATATATATCTGCATGAAAGCCAGTTCCTTTTCAGAGACAAATTCTCTTAAGATTGCATCTCCTGAGCTTATTTTGTCCTGTCATGTAAATCAACCCCACACTTTGTAGGTAGAGGGTAACTAGTATGCTACAGGATTTTGACAGTGTCATGGCATACTTATTCTGTCCTCCTATAATTATTTCCTCAGACATTGCTGTGGTGGCAGCTGAAATAACAAAAACGATAAATTCCAGCTATTTTCAGACTTACATCCAACCTCACTATGGAGAATTGACAGCACAATACAAAAATTAAGGACAAGCTTAAGAAAAAGTTAGATGCAGGGGTATTCCTGTTCATGGTCTTATAGAGATTCTGTCTGACTAGGTTCCAGAAATTTTCAATTTCTGCTTTCTTGGGCTGCTTTGATCCTTTAACATACTGACTCCATAGCCCACGTGACTGGCATTTTCAAGTGTCATTAAGTGGATGGAAGTATCACCCTATTGATAAGACATTTTCAAATCAGATATTTGGCTTAATTAGTGTCTTAGAGAATCAATACTATATAAGTACTGATCCTTTGATATCCTTTAATCTTTATAATTTTCAGATGACTGGTAGGTGATTGACTTTTGCAGGGGGGAGAGGGGAAAATAAATTTATTTCTCTGAAAAAAATTTAAATAAAAATTAGAAATGCAAGTGACTTTGAATTATACAGATCACAAAAAAGAATGCAGCTGCAATTTGAACACCTTTTTTAGCAATATTTTTGTGCATAATTTGAGAGAGAATACTATTTGCAGAGCCTGCAGTATTGCCAGTTTTCTTCAATGTGGTGCTAGATAGATTATTACTTTTCAAGGCCAATGCTACCTTTCTGTCTTTACAAGATCTGTGTGATTGAGTTAAAAAGTTTTAATTTCATTGAAAGTGGATGCAACAAAGTTTTTTGAAGATCTTGACTGCTTATATTTGATCTCATCCCTTTCATTCATGCATTAGGTTCATGTGGATGTATTATCTGCATCAACTTTTTATGACTTCAAGATGTACTTCTTTTCATTGCTCCAGCAATTGCAATGTAAATTATCATTGAAGTAAGGGTAAAATCCTCTTTTAGTAAAATTAATTATTATTTCAATAACAGCCATAATTTCAGTAAGGGGAATAATTTAAATTTACTTTATCTCGTACATCAGAGAAACATAGAATCATGAAGAGTGACAAGGTTGGAATAGGCATTAAAGATCACCTACACTCAACTTCCCCTGCCATGGGGTTCCTATCCTTCTGATCAAACTAGGTTGCTCAGAGCCCCATCCAACCTGGCCTTGAACACTTCCAGGGATGGGGCATCCATAAGTTCTCTGGACACCCTCTTCCAGTGACTCATCCCTTCATAGCAAGAATTTCTCCCTAATATTTAATCCATACCTAGTCTCTTTCAGTTTGTACCCATTCTCCCTTGTCCTATCATTTACAATTCCTGATGAGTGACTGAGGTTTCCACACAACCTTCTCTTCTCTCAGCTGTCTTCATAGAGGAGGAGCTGCACTTCTTTGTGAACCTCATGGTCTCCTCTGGACTTTTCCAACAGTTCTGTGTCCTTCTTATGTTGGAGACGCCAAACCTGTATGCAGTACTGTCAGTGGGGTCTCACCAGAGCTGAGCAGAGGGGCAGAATGCACTCCCTGGCCCTGCTGGTCATGCTGCTTTGGATGCAGCCCAGGACACATTTGGCTTTTCTGGGCTGCCAGTGCCCATGGCTGAGTCACGTGGAGTTTTTCATCACCCATCGCCCCCAAGTCCTTCTCCACAGGGCTGCTTTCAATCACATCCCCTCCCAGGCCCCTGGTGTGTCCAGGATTGCCATGGCCCAAGTGCAGAACCTTTTGCTTCTTGTTGCTGAACGTCGTGAGGTTTGCGTGGGCCCAGCCCTCCAGCCTGTCCAGGTCCCTCAGGATGGGACCCTTCCCTGCAGGGTGTGGCTGCCCGCGCAGGCCGCGGCCAGGGAACGGCTGAGGGTGCCCTCAGTCCCACTGTCCACGTCCCCTGCAGAGGTGTTGAGCAGTTTGGGCCCTGGACTGACCCCTCAGGGACACTGCCCATCACTGCACTCGCCGTGGACAGTGAGCCATTGACCACAGCTCTGAGTGCAGCCTTCCAGCCCGTTCTTTATCCACTGAGGTACCCATCCCTCAAACCCACGTCTCTCCCATTTAGAGACAAGGATATATGTCATGTGGGACAATGCCAAACTTTGTGTAAGTCCAGGTAGAAAATATCAGTTGTTCTGCCCTGATCCTTAAATGCTGTGGCTTTTTCATAGAAAGACATCAAATTTTTCAGGATGACTTCCCCTTTGTAAAGCCATGTTGGCTGGTACCAATCACCTCTTTTTTTTCCATTTGCCTTAGCATAGTTTCTAGGAGAATTTGTTTCGTCATCTCACCTGACACAGAGGTGAGACTGACCAGTCCATAGATGTCCAGGTCTTTTACTTTCTCCTTTTTACGAATGGAGGTTGCATTTTATTTTTTCCAGTTATCAGGGACTTCACCTGCTTGCCTTGTTTTTTCAAAAGTGATGAATGGTGGCTTAGCAATTCCATATGCGGGCTAGCTCATGATCTCCTGAGTCTTGTGCACACTCAGGTTCCTTAGATGGTTGTGAACCTGACCTTCTCCTACAGCGGATGCAGGATCTTCATTCTCCCAGTCTCTATCATTGTGGCCAGCATGGCTGCAGCACTTCCCATTGAGGACCAAGGCACAGAAGTAATCGAGAACCTCAGCCTTCTCTTTGTCCAGGGTAACCAGGTCTCCCATTTCCTTGCAGGGAGGGCCCATATTATACCTAGTCTTTCTTTTGCTTACAGTCTCTCTATTGAAGCCCTTCCTGTTGTCCTTGATATCCAAGGCCAGACTCAGTTCTAGATGGGCCTTGGCTTCCCTACCTTGTAATTTTCTTTTGGTTTTGTCTCCATAATCTACTATGTTACTCACATCAGAACAACGAATCAATACGTCAATATCCGTAGGCTTATTTTAAAATAAATTTTTACAGTTTATGTAATTTCTAAAAACTAAAATATATTTTCAATATTTGTTTAGGGAATGTTGATGCTCCTGGACAAAATCTCTATCTAAAAATTAGCAGTATTTTAAAGCCTTCAGGGAGCTGAGAAAGACATAGCATCAGGAAAGCAATGCAAGAGGATGTCTTTCATGCATGTTTGGGAACTAAAAGCATAAAACTGAGCTGTTTTCACACTGAGTTGCTGTCACTAGTTTGAAAATAAAGAAGTGCAGGCTTGTCCCGCGGCCACTGGAGCTGACGGGTCCGGCTAGCCGCTCCCAGAGTGACCGGTGGAGACCACGAATCCCGCCTCTCCCAGGTTCTCTGCGAGAACCCCAAGGAGTGGCTCCATCTGCGACGTGGCGACGCAGGCGAGAGCACGACTGCGAAGCACTGAGGTGAAGGAAGGGAGGAGCGGACACAAGTATGGCTGCCGAGACGCTTTATTGACCCAGGCAGGGCCAGTAACAGCGTCAGAGACAAACCGTTGGGGAGGCGCTTATAAAGGGGAAGGGCGTGACACGAGGAGACACGAGGGACCAATGAACGAAGCCCAGGGGCGGAATGAGGGATGCAACTGAACCAATAGGAATGGCACAGGGGAGGGAGAAGGCTCAGGGGACAAATCATATGTTAAGTAAGGGAAGATTGACATAGAAATTTCTCAAAATGAAAGGGGGTTGGTTACTGGCGGGAGCAGCAAACCATTATGAGGGAGAACATGGGGGGAACTGAGGGTCAAACCAAAATCTTAACTTATAAAAAATAACCAACTTTACAATAAAACCCATAGAGGACACACAATGCTACAAAGAAGGCTTCAGTTTTCTATTGAAAAAAAAGACAGCAAACCTTGAACAATTTATATTTCTTAGAATATACAAACTTCTTCCATTATGATGGCCAGTGACTATAGGATTTACCTAAGTCTAGATTCAGCTCTTATTCTGTGTGAGAAAAAGTGAATTCCCATTTCATTTTATATGCATAAAATCTCAACACCATAGTGTAGAGTGTTCTGCCCTGAGGCTTTTTGAGCTTATGTCTATTTAAAGTCTTTTTGGTACATTTAATATCAGCTAGACAAGAGAAAGAAAATAAAATATTAACTTTTTACAATAATCATTACTGCATAAAAAGCTGGTTTTCAAAAACAATTTTCCTAAAATTTTAATAATTTAAATTATAATTATTAAATATTAATTGGACAGGAAACTGAAGTACAGATCTCTCTTGTTCAGGTAAATATCCAAAGAAGTAGACTCAAAAAAACTGCTTTTCTGTCTCTCAGTTAGAAAATATTAAAATCTATCTTTTAAGGCATGGTATCATCAGCTGTGGCTAAAATCCTCATTAGAATATTTTATTTTCCATGGGTTCTCAGTTCCTAATTATTGGACTATACCGTCTGAGTTCATATTGTGATTCCAATTCTGTGCACTTGTATGCAGATTCTGAGCAGAGAAAGAATAAAATAAATGTGTAAATTAGGCATTCAGTATTCTCTTTGGTTACTATGGAGCTTTTTCAATTTTGAAGTTGCGCAACATATAAAGCCAAAGCCAATACTGAACTGGGACTGTGAAACAGAATAGTCTGATGTCAGCATTTAAACCCCTTATTTAATTTTTCTAAGATTTCAATTTACTCAAACATCACTGATTTTATAAGTCCTATGTGACATTTGTGGCTCCACGTAGATAAAGTGACCAAAAAAATGGAATCCAAGGCAAGTAAGAAGTAAAGATTATTTTCAGTTTTTATTTATTATTTATATACCTCATATCTCTGTTTTCCATAATAGTCAGTTTTCTAATGTTAAAATTTTAATGGTTACCAACCAAGGACTATTTTTTCTTTCCATCTTCTCTTTTTTTTCTCAGTAATATTTTACTCATTTGCTATATCTGCTACTCTTAGCAGCTAGTTCCATAGGTAATTTAGAAACCTTTTACTACGTCTCTGTTCATTCTTTTTTCTTCTCCTGTGAACATATCACCCTCCACCACAATTTATAAAGATTACAAAATATATTTGCTGACTTCTACTGCATATATTCCATCACTGCTTTGATTCTGACTATTTAGTTTTATCTACTTTTTTGCCCACTATGATACTGTAAATATATTTTCATGGGAAGTGGGGGGCTTTTTTCCCCTGTTGTTGATTTCTGCGCTACCAGTGTTATCTCCTCAGGTGGTTACAGGTACAGAGAGCAGAAGGCAGTGACAATCTTCCAACTAGCCTGATGTGTAATCTTGCTCCTACTGATGGTTTTATCTCATCTACGTGGAGTCAAACCGTGTCACATAATTAGTTCATTGTGTACTTGCTCCCCCGTGGCAGGATAAGTAAACAGTGTTCACTGCCAGCCTTTGTGCTTCAGAGTTCCTGAGATAGTTTTCCTGGAAAACTGGCAAACAAAAGACTGTATTTTATTTGTTTACTTTAAAGCAATAAACAGCTTGATTTGCTAGCTTGATTTCTTATAAAAAGCTCTTTCATTAGTATTATTTTTCTGGTTGCACTGATGAAACAATGCTCAGTGTCAACTAGTTTTCTACTGTTTGTTGACAACCATTAAAAGAAGAATTCTGACATCAGATAGGCTGAAGGCACACCAAATGCTGTGTCATTTCCAGATAAAGTTTTCAGAGGCATTGGTGTGCTCCCCTGAGATGACATCTAAAGCCAACCAACAAGGATCCTTAATTGTTAAAGTGAGAAGAGCAAGCTGGCTTGATGAAGATAAGATTATGGTGTCTCTCATGTGAAACCTAAAATAGAAGAACCAAGTAAAATAAAGTATAATCCTGCACAGAGGATTTTGAAGTTGATTTAATGGCATGCTATCACTTTCACTATGTTTAATACTCTTATGAGCTTACTGAGTTGCACACACAGTGTCAATTCCATTCAAAGCAACCTTTATCACAATGCACCAGTTAATTTTTGTCTTCAGGGTACAGTAATTATGCTGACAGACTGCAAAAAATTACTCACTACACACATCTGAAAATGCCACATTGCACAGATTTAAATTTTGTGCTTTCTCTGGTATGATCTCAAGATACTCATTTGATGATAGCAGCTAAATGAGGAATTGTAACTTTATTTTCACATCCCAAGTGATATAGCTTACAATTTTGTCCTCTGCTATCTACCACTACTGAGAAAATTAGAGGATTTTATTTTTTTATTGAATGTAGTTTTTGCTGCATTTGGACAGATGCTATTGCTATGCAATTCAATTCAAGACATTTGCTTAATTTTTGCTGAAGAAAACAGGACTGCTACTAAAAGTGTTGCCTGTATATGGTGGTAAGAACTTAAAGTCTTTTTTTTTATTGCAGCAGCAAAACTGTATAAAGGTTAGAAAATAAAGGTACTACTGTCAGATGAGAATAAGATGAGAATATCCTGAAACTCTTTTTCATTTATATTTTTATTAAAATTGTTTACAGGAATAAGTGGTTTAAAGAATATATTTACTCCCCCCCAAAAAAGAAATTATGGGAACTATATATTAATTGTTTAAAAATATTGTTTCAAATGTGTGAAATTACTTAATGTACTTTATGTGAAAAAAGAATTAACTGTATTTACAATAATAATAAATTTAAAAAGGAAATTAATTTTATTTGAAAATGTCAAAAAATAGGTCGTTTATCTTGATATCATTGTTCTATTATTTTTTCCTTTATGTAAAAAAATTACCATGTTTATGAAAAATTTGAGACAAGTAAGGTCTGAGTCACCATTTCTGCCCTAATCAAACTGACAGATATTTTATTACCTTAGAGACATAGATCGTCAGGCACTCTTCTGTCTCAAATACAATTTCCTGAACTTTTGATGCCAAAGGTCTATCAAGAAGAGAAGATCATAAAATAATTAATTTTCTCTTATAATCCCAATCATATTTAATCTTTATCTTACACAACCTAAATGAATCAGAAAGCAAAAAATAAACAGATTTGTCAACAAATGAGGAGTCCTGGTTGGATTTCTGTCTTTTCTGTCCACCTGAGCTGGTTTGCTTCATGTGAGGCTACAAATAAAAGTTCAATTTTCTCTAGGAAAGAACTAATGTTTTGCTAATTCCTATCGCTGATTCTGTTTCTTCTGTTTTCCGACTACATCACATGGTTCCCTGACTTTACATAGCTTTAAACAAAAGCCAATGTGACAAATTATGCAAAGAACCAAGGTTTACCCATTTCTGCAAATCTAATTTCCACATATCCCCATTTAACTGTTAGCATGTAACTCCTGGTTCAGTCCTTAGCACAGTGGGCTTCTTAGGCAGGCAAGGCCAGAGTGCAGTGCTACTGCAGTTGGGAAGGGCATATGATTCCTTTTAATTCTTTCATCAAAGTTTACCTCTGTTAAGCACAGCAATACAACCTTCTTTCCCCATGCGTACTGTTAACAGGCTTGTTAATTAGTCATCAATAGCTGTCACATTGTTAAACAAGCAGCAAACACTCAATGGTAAGCTATTAAGCTATGGAATTCCTGATGAGCCCCTGGCTTCAGTAACTTGTTATTTGAAATTTAGAACATGTTCTCCTCCACGAAAGTCCTGTGGCAGAGTTTCTGTTCCCTGACTGTATAATCAGGTGATTAGTGGTGAAGTCCTGACTGAAGCATTCTACAGTGAATATTCTGCTGTGCTAAAAGACAGAAAATGTTTGCATTTCAACACAAACCCAAGGTCATCAGTCACTCTGGTAACACAAATCACTCTATGGATGAAGTGAATGACTTGACTTTAAAATCTGCTGGGTAAAGAAGAGAACGAATTTTTTTGTCCATTATTTTTTTCCTAAGCCACTTTAGAAATGCAGCAGGAAACTGCTTGTTACTTATTGATGCTGAAAGAGAAGAACGAGCCTGCCAAATGGCAGACTGATGACATAAACTTCTGGTAATCTTTTGCCTCTTTTGAAAGTATGTTTCCAAGTAAAATACAAATCCTCACCTACCACTGCAGCAGCCATTATGTGAACTCCAGTAGAGACATAAAGCCGAACCTTTACAATCTGGAAGCCTGAGCATTTCCTCAGACACCCTCATGTATTAAAAGAAAACACATAACACTGTACAGGTGCAGATTTATGATTAACTCTTGTGGTGAAATGCTTGCCAATGCCTGCAAGAATGATGGTGCGTCATGCTAAGTTGTGCTACAGTTGAGTTTGAGAGCCATCGATAGCACTTTCTTTCTGTTCAAACAGCGTAAAAAATCAAAATGTTCAATAATCATCTAAGCTCTCACTCCTGGTGACGTGATATACTGCTGAGTTCTACAGCTCTCCTGGTAAGGCCTAAGTCTTCCACAGAGGGCATACAATCCAGTTAAATGGTTTGCTATTTGAGTGAATTGATTTTGTTAAGCATAGTCTTAAGCCGTAAGAACAGAATTGCATACATCTGGGCCCCCACTGAGGTCAGTGGGAGCCATTCCAATGATTGCAACAGGCTTTTTGTCAATTGCTTGATGAAATCTTGATTTGAATGTATCTATCTGCATTGCTGATTTTTAAACTGGTGTTTATGAGGAAAGGGGAAATATTAATAGCTTGCCATGTTCTTACGGCTTAAGACTGTGCTAAAAATGTCTTCTCACACAACCATTTTATAAAGATTTGATTAAAAAAAAGACCTGCAGTTATTTTTGGTGAAGTATTGTATGGCAATTTTATAGACTCCAGTTAGGAAAAAAAAGTCCATAAAAGACCCAGACAAGAATAGCAATGACTCTATACATATTTTCAACATCATGATTTTCTGTCTATCAGCCTCTCAGATTCTCTTAATAGCTGCAAAAAGAAATATCCTGTCTGCAGATTGCATACATAAAAAACCCAAACAACTGTTGTCTCACATGAGCATCTACATGAGGTACCTCCAGAATCATGTTTGCTACACATGCAGCAATGTCCTGCCCCAATGCAGCAGCCCAGATAGGCTTACCCCTGCACTGCCAATCGGTTTTCTTTCACTGCTGCAGGCACCCCCATATGGCATTAGCCCCCATCCAGGAATCAATGCGGAGTTCAGGCAGCTTTCCTCATTCAGCAATCTCTAGGGCTAGTTGAATGACATTCATTTCTGCAAATTGGCTTGACACCTTTCCCTCTGCAGCAGCCTCAATGACTCATTGTGTGGGACTCCACACAGCAGCTTTTCACCTCCAGTGGTTTCCTAACACATGGCAGAATCCATCAATAAATACAACATAGCCTACCACCTTCCAAGGCAACGCTCAAAATCTCTGGCTTCTGGACAGGCCATAATCTGTTCTAGGATTCCTGACAAATTGGGTTTTCCTATTTGGGCTCATTGTGTAATTAATGCTACCCACTTATACTGTGTAATGCTGGTAGTGTGATATGTTGAGAGGCTGTTTCCCATTTGATTTGCCGTGCTCCTTTTGATTTCTTTGTTGAAGGACCTGCTTCTTAATCTAACCTCTCCTTTACTGCTTTTATTTCCTCTCCTTCCTCTTCTTTTTCTTCTTCCTTTTCTTCTTCCTCCCTTACTAATCAGTGGTATGGGGCTGTAACTTGCCTTGTTCATTTCTTTTATTTTCACTGCTGGGACATTTACTGTAGTTGTTGTGGTTTGAGTCCCCGTCTCAGCCATAGTGTCCTCAAATGCAGTTTGGATTCCTTCCTCAACTGTAGTCCTCTGAGAGTACTGAATAGTGGCTCAGCAAGCACAGGCCAAGCCCCAGCAAAGGGCCACAAGCTGCTGGTTTTCATGGGGGTAAAAAAGACACCCTTCTGTTGGTCAAAGTGGCAGTTTGTCAGGATTATTTACCTGTTCAGGGTTATTTACCTCCCAGGGAAAGGGAGGTGATAACTACCCTAGGGGACCTGCCTGAATCCTTCCATGTACCCTGCCATCCAGGAATTCAATGCCTCAGAGCAGATTTCAATAGCTCCTTCAATAGCAAAATTAAACTTATTTTCTCTTACAGCAAAATGATGACAGAATCCATTAATTCCATAGCGTACAAATGCTATTTGTTAATATTATCAATAGTATTAAACATAAGGATGAGCAATGACCAGGGAAGTCTGCAATATAAAATCATTCACATCCACTTTGGGCAGGAAGAAGGGAGAGTGTCCACTTATCATCATTTGTGTTAATAGGTTCCCAAATTCAGCAAAACAAACTGATTAGCAAAGTAGCTGACAAATGACATGTGCCACACAGGAGCTTGCTACTTGATAACTAGTATTCACCATTTACTATAGCTATATATATATATATGTGTGTATATATATATATCTCAGCCCACACTGGGTGCCTAAAAGGACTGTAGTGGTTTGACCTTGGTTGGGTGTCTGGTGCCCTCTAAGCCACTCTAACACTCTCCTTCCCAGTGGGACAGGGGAGAAATAAGATGGAAAATGGCTTGTAGTTAAGTCATTTTAATAAATCAGAAAAAAAATACAAGCAAAAAAGCAGAAAACAAACAGACAACAAACAGGGAAAAGCAAGTCTCTATTTCTCATCAGCAAGCAATGTTCAGACACTTCTTGGGACCTCAGGGCCTCAGCACACATAGGGGTTGCTCTGAAAAGCAAACATCGTAGAGCAACAAATGCCCCCCACCCATTCCTCCTCTCTCCCTTAGCTTTTGTATCCAAGATGATGCAATATAGTATGGGATATCCTTTAGGTTACTTTGAGCCAGCTGGCCTGGTTGTGTTCCTTACCAGGATTTTGTCCACTCCCAGACCCTAGGTAGGGGCAGTAGAATGTTAGAGGGACAGCACTGCTCAGCAGTAGCCAGAAGGCTGGTGTGTTATCAACAACCTGCCAGCTATAAATGTAAAACCCTACACTGTGAAGGCTGCTAAAGAAAAATTAACACTCTCTCAGTAAGACCCAATACAAGCAGTTATCCAGCAACATTGAGATAAATTAGAAAAACATACAGGCATTATTGACCAAGTGATTTCAGGAATGTTACACATGAACGAACAGGAGAACACAAGGAAAAAAACACGTGCATTTATATGTTTAAAACAGTGTATACCTGAAATTATTACAGAGAAAGTAATATCTTAATTTCAGGTTTTGCATATACCTGATTAAAATCAGCCACCTTTCATTTGTGATGTAGAGCATCCCCTTCTTAAGGTGTCTCAATGATTTTTCATACATTGTCAGAAAGTCTAACCCCACCAGAATGCCATTTTCATTACAATGTGAGTAAATAGTGCCAACATTGATAAATACATAATCTTCCAATTGGCATACTAAGAGATGGAGGCTTTAAATGAAAAGGGGAAGAGGAAATATTCTTAAAGGGCAATATCTTGGGACATGAAAAGTGGTGCACAAAGCAAAATGCAGACATAAACATATTTCCCACAGATACTGTTGAAAAGTTGGGGAGAAATTTAGGAGTTTGAATTCTAATGCAGGAGAAAGATACGTAATTCTAAACCAGGTTAAATAGGTTAACAATTGTTTTTTTCTTATATTAGAGTTATCTATTGAAAATTCCATTATATTACTATCAAAATGAAGTCTCCTAGAATCTTCATAATGGCGTTGCTAATATTCTTCTATGTAAATATATTACATGCAAATATTTCTCCATCTTCTTGATTCCTAAAAGTGTCATTCCTAAGCACAATTCGTAATCCTTCCCTGCTTCACCTTCCAAACACTTCCCTGTCAATTAATCAGTCCAATTAAAGAACTGTCACAGGTCAACTTGTTACTTCTGTCTCCAAATAAAATACATGACTTAAGGATGATTTTCTATTCATGTCTGCTTTTCTTTATCATAGCCTAATACTAGATAATTCATGCATTATTGAGAGGAAGAAATGCCTTTACTATCTGTATTTTTTCATAGATATGTTAAGAGGAATAAATGGTACTAGTCCTGATTAAAAAAAAAAGACTATCTTTTCATTAGGTAATGTTCCTTAACTATGGTCAGAAGAAAAATCTGTATTATTGCTGTGCCAGGTTTATATTTCTAGAAGGGTTGACCATAAACCACAAATTCAACCAAGCTCCTTGGCTGAGTAAGGTGAAAATAAGGACCTGAGTATACTTTCTTCATCAAGGAAAGCAAGGAATGTGATAGCAAACCAGGACTAACAAAATGCTATCTAAAATATGGATTACTTCAATTGGCAAATCTTTCATTCACTTAAAGAACCACTACATTTGTAGCCAGTTTTTAGAAATTTTTTTGTTCAGAAGAAATAGAATGTAACCCTGTAGAAAAGGTAAAACCAAAGCCAACAGAGCAATCATTCGCTTTTCAGCTGCATGTACAGAGTTAAGTATGTATTTCCACTCTACACTAGAATGAATTTAATCCATTATCTTTGCTTCTTAACACAATGAAGGTTCTCTATATAAAATGCCATAAAGAACTTGTATAAAAAAGAATCTAATTTACATGATCCACAGACATGATCTAACAGAGCCTGTTAATACGAATGAAGTTATACTGATATATGTAAACTTTGAGCTCAACTAAAAATGTGATGTCGACATTTTATACATGACCTTACTTAATAAAAGGTTGGATAAGTAAGTAAAGGATCAATTTCACAGATGTCTCAGTCTTGATCATATTTTTCTTAAGCTTCTTCCAAGCAGTGAATCTGGCTTGAGTAAGCATGATATTAAATAGTACCCACTGTCATTCGTAAAAGTCTAGAGAAAGAAAGGATACCACATTGAAGTGTCTCCACATACTCAGTTAAAACATAATCCAAAATTAAAATGGATTTTGAAGCGTCAGCAAATGTCTGCCCAAACCTCTGCCAACCCACGTCCACTTTGGCTGCAATATTTACTGCAGAGACAGAAAACACATTTGACTGTGAATGGTGTCTTGGGGGACTTCATTCCAAAGCTGTTCTTTAAGGATTTAGATAAAATATGTCCCTCAGCTACTAGTAGTTTTCAAGAATGCCCATGCCTGTAGTTCAGTGTGTCATAATACCTCTTTGCTAGTATCTTTGATTATGCATTGGCATTCAAAACACAGAAATTGAAAAATGGGCAACATAAGAACCAACTTATCAAAGCACCAGGTTTCCTAATCTCTTTCACCCTGTAATTAAACTCATTTGTGGTGTTGTCATTTGAGATGTTTTTATAATTACTGTTCCTGTAGTCTCGTAGTAATTCATTTTGCCTATTCATGCTTATGCTTTTTCAAAATCTGAAAAGAATATATTTTTAATATATATCATAATAAAATAACCATTTCATATGACAAAAAAATTATTAAATTGAAGGAACAGAAGTACTGTTCAAAAACCAAGTAGCTCATTTAGAACAAATTTGCTAAAAGACACACTATAAAACAGAACTTTCCTGAGACTCAAAAAAACTAAAGGGATATTGCCTGTGGGCTGACATGGGTGGCTGATTGGGAGAATATCTCAATATGTCAGTTGACAGGAGAATAGAAAATTGTCAACTCATGCTACAGACCCCAGTAATTTTTCTTCTTCTGGTGTCCTCAGTACGGGACAAAAGCGAGTCTTTTTTGTTTACTACAGATCTTAAACAATATTGCTCGAAGGCCTTTGTATATTGTAACTGGATATGATGGAGCAAAAATGCACTAATGGAATAGTCCTGACCTTAAGTGTCAATTTTGTGTGCTATGGGCTCTGCTATCAGTTTGTTCTCTGGGACTTTACATAGGGAGAGAACTCGTGTATCTTATCTTGGCAGTTAAAACCATAACATGGGGTCTAGGATACCCAGAATTTCAAGCCACAGAAAAGAGAAAAATGCACAACTTCTTTTCTCTTCCAGAAAGTTCTCTTAAGAATAGGATATGATGGAGGGAGACTTCTGATACTGTTTTGTAGATGAATGTAACTGATGTTAAACTTCTTCTGCAAAAAAATCATCATCAGAGATTATTAGCATACTTAACCCTCTCAAAATGCAAGTGTTTCTGCATAATAACCCCCAACTAACTCAGCCAAAAAGTTTAGCTTGTGATGTTTCTAGGTACCATTCCTTCTAATTGCATATGGTTATAATAAATATTTACTCACAGAGAAGAACAGGCACAAGTTTTCCTTAGATACTGCAGTTCACAATTGGTAGTTGCCTTTACTGATTCTATAGAATGCTTTTGCGTTAAATAATATAACTTGCTTTTCCTGAATAATCACTGCTTTTGAACTTCAATGAATCTCCTATGTATAAGAATCACTAATTATAGATAATTTTCAAGGGGTTTATTTCTGCTCAAGGAAGAAAAGTTGGTTTTTGCTTTAATAAAGGAGTGTGTCTCTTTCTTTCTTACTGAAGCTTCATAGTTTACAGAACAGCCAAAATTACAAAGGAACTAACTTTATTACCTGCAAGAAAAAACAGTGCTTGGGGCATGAAGGAAACAAGCTTCTAAAAGTGAGAGTATAAATAGACTCGGTGTTTCCAGGCTTTCTCTTGAAAATAATGTTTTTTTCTTTGAAAAGACATCTGTCAATATGAAAAGCAAACACAGCCGGTGTTTTCTACCACACACAGAGGAAATTGTAGGGCTGCTACAGGACAGCATTTTAAGCCACTAAGCCTGATGGTGAAAGCAATTCTGAAAATGATGGTGGATCTTGCTAGGCAGGGTAAATACATGAACTGGTTGCTTTAGAAAAAAAAATAGTATTTCTGGGTTTAGAAGTTTCTGAAACCACTCAGTCAAATTGAAGAAATGTAGCAAAATTATTCTCACAATTCTAAATACACTAAACTACCATTCAAAAGGAAAAGGAATATTATCAGGCTTTTATGGACAGAAGATAATCTAGACTTCAAATGGAGATTGATGCTTTGACTATTTTCTTGTCTGTAGAAGATTAAAAAACTACTTTTCCTCTGGGCTTGGAAAAAGTTTACTATCAGTTGGAAAAAAACAGGTGTATGCATCTTGTTGCTACAGAAATTGAGGGTATATGTGGAGTTTTTGTGGAGTTAGTAGGTTTCAGTCTGCAGAAGACCACTGAATAATTAGTCAAACATCAAATACATTAGATATAAAGAAGGTAAATATCTTTAGGTTTTAACCAAACTGGAACTCACTGTGTAAAACTAGGGTTATGCATTTCAAGTTCTAGTGAAGACCATCATCCAACAGGGTCTTCTGTTAGAGACATCAAATATGAAAAGGTTTTATACTACTTTAAAAGAGAAAATTAGTTACTTTTCCTCTATATAAATGTCTCTTACTGGGATATTAGGAAAAATATTATTCCTTCAGATTTGTCAGAATGTCTTTTTAACAGATACAGCAACCATGAACTTTTTTGATTTGGCCGTATATTCTAAAGATTAGATTAAAAACCTAAGAATAAGTTTTCATTTCCCAAAAATAAATGATTTTTTTATACTTTTTAATTCCATACCTATCTCTAATTACACTTGATTAAGCAAATACTGTGAGGATAAACTAGAGTACCTGTACAGATATTAAGAAGAAATCATCCAAGAAACATCCTTCAGTACCTGGGTAAGCCAAACACTGGGGAAGAATTAATATGGATTTATGTTGGTTTTATCATCTAATTGAAAATCTTCAACTCCTGCAACATAATTTTTAGGTCATCCAAAAATTTTCTTTGTGTCTGTTAAAGATTTGAGTCTAAATTTATAATATATGGGCTGCACCACTGTGGTGGCTGACATTATGACTACTTTTATCAGTCTATTATTCCTACTGATTTCAAATATTATGAAAATTAAAACACTTATTTAAATTTTAAACTTTAAACTAACCTTTTTTATTTTTCTTTCTATCATTATGTTTTTATCCCTTGGAATTATTTACTGATATCATTTTAATCTCAGCTTTCCATCCAACCAAATAAATTCAGGGGTGCAGATTGTGCCTAAAAAATTGTAAATTCAATGAGTAGGCACATGTACTGGAGAAAATAATCTTTCACCAATAAAATGTCTCCAATAAATTTTAGCAGAAAATTGAAGCTATACATTTGAACTTAATCTAATGACTTGAACAAAATATTTAATCTCTATGTAGTAATTTTAAATACTGAAGATAAAAACATAGAATAATTAAGGTGGGAAAATATCTTTAAAATTATCAAGCCCAAACATCAACCTAGACCTCCACCATGTTCACTACTAAACCATGTCTTCAAAAGCCGTATCAACAGGTTTTTTTTAACAACTTCCAGGACTGGAAGTTGTTCAAAAAACAAAAAGGTTGCTGAACTTGTGGATGTATAGAGATGGGTTTGTATGATTCCATAATGCAGAATACGAAGATTTTATTTCCTAAATTTCTTTATTACAGATTATTGCAAATTACTAATAAAAATTGAGTAAGCTTATGATTAATAAAGAGAATACATGTAATTTACTAAAAAATTACTACCAGATAAGAAAATATATATATATATTTCAATAGTAGTAGCAAGCATATATTTCATTATTAAGGTTGCTACAAAAATAAACAACAGGAAACTGTAAAATATACCTAATTACTTATATGTGTACCTTTATGTTTATCATTTGAAGTAGTAATTGTACAATGCTCACCAAACTGATCCCAGAAGCAGAGCCAACCAATGATGAACAAATTCTCATTTTGGACCATGCCACAGAACGTGGAGTCACCCAGGGTGACACTCCAGAGCCCTGTAGGATTGCAGTCTGTCTAGCAGACCTTTCTAAAGAGAGGCTGCATTTTGGGGTGGAAGGAAGTAATTTTTATATGGCAGGGACAACAATGCTACCAGCTTGGGCAGGCCATAGATGTTGCTAATTCCATATCCCTTCACAACAAAGTTACCTGCCAGGTGCTTGAAGGCAAAGGACTGCATTTTTTGGGGCTTTTTTATTTTAGTGCAACTTTCAGTGCGTCTAAATGTCCAACATACAGCTAGGCACGTACACAATAAAATGAGTGAACAATCATCTGAAGACTTAGGCTCTAAGGCTGATAGTGAATAAGATAATAAGCGTCTGAGGCCAGTCATCAGAGGTTTTCCTCAGGACTCAATTTCAGTTCCAGTTTTTGTCATTGACTAGACATCACAGTTGAGGGCACACTGAGTTTGCCTATATTGTTAAATTATGAGAACCTGTTGATTCTCTTGAATGTAGAAAAAGCCTCATAGAAAGACCGCAGTAGAGAGACCTTTGTAGACTGCATGAAATTAGCAAGAAGAAATGTCAAAATTCACTCCCTGGTTTCCTGGGTCCAGCCAGGACAGGGTTAATTTTTGCAATAGGCAGAAGAGGGCATGGCAAGACGCAGAGGTTATTCTGTACTACCTCGTGTCATTTTCCAGGTACAGGGGAACTGCTTGTTTCTGGGTCAGGGGAACATGGAGCAGTCCAGTCAGGTCTAGTGGTGAACATTTTGTGTGTACTCTCTTGTACAGTTTTGCTGTTAATTTTGTTGCTGTTACTGTTTGTTTTCTTATCTCATTGCCATTTCCAGTTAGTTGTTCTTATCTCAATCCATCATCTTTATCTTTTGTGACTCCAATTGTCCTCTCCAGCCTGACCATTATTTTCCAATTTAATTTGAACGATTTCAATTTTTTTCTTTTCCTTCTCTAATAAATGCAGCTGTGTACAAGGGCTCCTCTTCTACTTTTGTTTTTCTATGCTTTGTTTTCCCATTCAGAAAGTTTAAAAAATTGCAAATAAGAAACAGTAATTCTTTCCTCTTTTAACTTTTTCACAGGTGAAAGTATTGTAAATTGTTACATTTAAAGAAAATATTTCTCCAATTGATATGTTTACTTTGACAGGTGGCCTAGTTCTGGAAAGTGCTGAAAATACATTTGAATATAGTTCATTTGAAAATTTATTTTAAATATATGTCCTATTACTCCTTCAAAATATTACTGAAAATACTGCAGCATACCATGTGCAATTAAAATTTCTTTGTAATCTGATTAAATCTATCTAACAAAAAGAAAAGTTATAAGTACTCTGTATGTATGTATGGTCTTTCCATCAGTGTCCACATACTACCTCTGTGGAACCTATTTCATGACTCCCAGTCTCGTGTAAGAGCAGATGAGCCAGAATATGGCAATTTAACTGTGTAGAAATTGTATGCTCTGTGTACCAGAACAAGAGTCAAACTACCCGCATCAATCCTGTGTTCAGGGATGCTATCACAAGAAAGACACTCTTGAAGAATGGACTAGAACAATAATGTTTTGCACCCTGTGCTCTTTAATTCCTTAGTTTGTTTGTTGGATGCCAGTCCTACAACTTCTAAAAATATTGTGGCACCTGGACAAGGATGATAACGACGTATCTCTTATCAAGGCAAAAATCAGGACTTAAAGTCCCATTAGTTTAATGCAAGAGGATTGTGAATGGATGAAAAATAAGAATAGAAGAACAGAATTTAAGGTATATTGACACTACAATAATAGAAGTCTTTGTTCTCATGTATGTACCTTTTACTGTAGAGAGATATGAACATAGCTTTTTTGTCAGATTAATGTAAAATCATTGGATGTTATGTGACAGTTGAAGGTGTCTTAAATGAAAGGATCCATTTCCTTTCCCCTTGAAAAGAACATATTATGGTCATAGGCGCGTCAGGACAGAATATAGTTTCTGGGACAGAAGAACTGAAAATTGACATATTTTAGAATTTAAAAGGAAGTCTTCAGTGCTTGATTTGAAATAAAACATAAAGTAACAAAATGAATGAGAAATATGAAGTATCTATTTCCATAAATAATGACGCTCATATCTATCCAGTAGTAGGCTGACTATGATTCAAGGGTGTGAGAACAAATTGTTTCATGAAGTTAATACTTTCATTTTGTGTTCTTAAGGACCCTGAT
This sequence comes from Cardinalis cardinalis, assembly GCA_014549065.1. NCBI lineage: Eukaryota > Metazoa > Chordata > Aves > Passeriformes > Cardinalidae > Cardinalis > Cardinalis cardinalis. Next base: position 108,044 of record JACDOX010000678.1, read on the forward strand.
ATTGGAACTAGGTTTTTTAAGACTTAGAAAAGGATTAGAATTCATCAATACTGTAAGACCATGGGAAAGATTGATTCAGTGATTAATCTCATGTTAAACACATGGGAACAAAACAGCTGAGTATATTTGTCTCCATAATCCCTTTTCCCAAATGTAATTACAAATAGAATTGATCAACTTGTGTTTCTTCTGAGTCAGTAGGAGACATATTAGAATTACGAGGCTGTATAATAACTTAGTTCAGATCAGCAGTCTTCAGTGCTCAAGAAAGTTAGCTACTACCACTCTATTTTAAGAAAAATTTTAGATTTCAGAATTTTTCATGGAATATTTTCCAGGGAAAATTTCAATTCCTGTAGATGAATTACTTTTATAAATTTGACTATATCCTTTGTATACTGAATATCTTCCCTCCTTAGGAGGACGATTTTTATTCTATGTATTAAATATCTGCTGAGTTAGAACATTGTGTTCCATGGCTTGAAGGGAATAGAGACAATACCAGACAATGATCACTCTCTTGTAATTAGCTTTCTTTGCTTCAAGGTGAACTTCTATTGCTGCCTTTGTTACTGTTGGTTTCTGTGGAAAAGAAATAAAGCAGGCATGGAGGATCACAGGTATTACAATGGTATGAGTTGAAATGCTGTCTTGAATCTTAGAGTTGGTTGCCTAGGTTTTTGAGAGAAGCAGAGCTGAGCTTGTTTTCTTCAGGGCTTCTCATTGTTTTTGACCTGATTGGCATATTTACTTTTTTGAGACCTGCTCTATGACCCCATGGACTCTATGGGCAGAATAAGTTATTCACCCGAAGACTTTTTCACATAGCAAAAAGCAATGCGATGTGCTACAAATGTTGAAAAATCCTTCTTGCCCTAATTCCTATCTGTTTCAGACCCTGTGTTTCCCCCCACAACACCACAAATGAGCAATAGATCGCTAAAGCTGTGAGATATAAAACTTGTGTGAGGTGCGTGTTTTTCTCTCTGGGCAAACTGACAGTTATATACTAAATTCTGTTTTTAAATGTGCTTAACAGTATTCTAACTGCTTTCCATTACAACTTCATTTTTAAAGACAGATACAAGATGATATACAATTTAGATTGCTTAGGTTTAGGTTAAATGATAAAAGTTTCTGTGTTCATCTGACACACTTAACAGCTTTATGATTTCCTTCTATGTTCACCATTTACATTTGGTACAGTTGTACAAGCTATCTTTCAGTAGAAATCCAACTTGGGCAGTTGCAAATTTCCATTGATTGAAAGGTTGCAACAAAAATACAATGTTAACAAAACATAAAATCTAATTTTCTGATAGAAATATAGTCGTCCACAGCATGTTTCTCATCAAGCTAATATTTTTTTCCTTCAAATGAATAAAAAACCTAAAGTAAACAAATTACAGTTACAGAGATTATTTTTTTATTTGTACTTTTTTTTTAATAGACATGATATATTTCTTATGATTATTCTATGACTTAAACTGTGAGAAAGGAACTATATTTTTGTTCTTAGACACATTTGCTACCCCAAAAATTTCAGTTTGTGGGAGAAAAATTGCTTACCATATACATATACAGAAATATGTACTTATATACAGAAATACGTATAAATATATATATATATATCACACTTTCACTGGTGTCTTAAAGGAAAAAGAAATGTTTCCAGTATCTGTGGAAAACACAGTCTCTGATGTACTTTGGATGAAGGGAAAACTCTCCTGGTTCTTGTTTTTTGCTGCAACAGCACAGCAGAATTATATTAAGAGCAAAGCTGTCTGTGTTATTGTTATTAGTATCAGGAAGAGTTCAAAAGATATGACACTTGGGCTGGAGTCATACAGTCTATTCACATTTTCCCAGGACATCCAAATGTTTTGACTCTGAGGTTCCTTCGTCAGAGCTGTTTCATCTTCTAGGAAAAATTATGATTAAACCTATATATCTAGATCTATTCAAGGGCCATACAGACTTGCCCCTGCTGAATTTCCTGTGGAGGGAAGAAAAGCATACACCGACCACTCTCACTGGTTGTTGGGAACAATACCAGATGATACACAGCTGTTAAAATATACAAACATACTTGTCCCTTTGGGGAATAAATCTGTACCAGGTGGAAGATGGCCCCCATAGAGGTAGAATGTGGTCGTATAATTAACATGCACATCAGAAGCCTCAGTCATTCCCAGAAGCATTACACTGGGAATTTCTAAACTTCCAAATGCTTTTCTTCCACATCAAGCTTCTGTTAGCTTAGTTTTATTTTGTGATGGACAGCAAGGGTCAGAATGTGGAAAGGTGAAGGAAAGAAGTACTATTCAATGTGTCATTACTGTAATACCAAATAGCATGGTAAAACTCTTGGCAGTTTTGTGCACTATGGATTTGGGGTTGAATTTGATTTTTAACTTGCTATTGTGAAGACTCCTCAGTCTGGAAGCAAACCAGTGTACACCATGTGCATAGTTTTGCCTTGTCTGTGGTGGGACAATAGTGAAATTTGAAGTAACAGGTTTAAATCCCTATCTACCTCTTTCATTTCCTTTCAGTGTGTCCCTTTATGTGGAAAGAGAACTTTAATTGACACTTTTTTCTTTTATTTCTCTTCAGCCAGCCTAATAATAAAAGCATTAGTTGGTAATGTAAAATCAAGAAATAATTAACTCTTCAGTTCTGAGTCCCTGATAAATTTGCCATCAAGATTTGAAACACATCAAAGTGAAAATATTCAGATGAAAGCACTTTTCAACACCAGAACCAAAGTGCTTCATCTATCTGTTAAGCTTTTGTTATCTTTAATTCTCATGGTCAGTTGTTTTTCTCCAGCTCACAATTACCCTCTGTTTTGACAAAATTCTTAGCAGATTTTCAGTTTCAGTGACAATTATTTCAGCTAGGATTTCATTGTAGCTGAAGCAGGGCAGGGTTTCTCCTTCTTACTCTTTTGTCTGAGTGTGGGCATGCTCTCTTGTGTAAGTGTCATTGCAAAGCACAAAGGTACACTGTTACAGAGAGGATTTTTTTCTTTAGCAAAATATAACTTAAATATAAATAAATATAGCTGCCAATCAGAATGAAGAGGGGAAAAAGCATGGAACAGACTCACACTGGAATGCAGCTCCAGCCATCCGATATCTTTATTAAGCCCATCTGATTAAGCTGTTTATTGTGCAACAGTTTTGTTTGTGATTTTTTATAAAGCTATCTATCACATCTCAAAACTTGTAGGTTCATTTAACAAAGGATGAAAAGAGCAGTCTAATTTACTCTGTAGTTACTCCTCTGTATAAAAAAACCCCTAAATGTCTAAAGAATGAAAACCTGGTAAAAGTGCTTGTGAGAAAGTTTAGTGTAGCAGTCCCAAACCAATACTATGTTTTTTGGGATGGAAAAAACTTCTGTTTGTAGGAGGGAATTGAATACCCATGAGGGTGAATAAAGAGTCTGATGTTGTTTGGTATCTTTTTTTCTAAAAAAATTTTTCTAATCTATGTTAGGTCTATGTCCTGTCATTGGAGATCTTTCTTCTTATTGTTATTTAGTGTATTTTGTAACATCACAGTTCAAAATAATTTTTGGATATTTTCTTCCAAAACAGGTGTTTATTTTTTTACTGTGAAAATTGCAAGGTATTATTGTCACATTAGTGATATACAAAGCAGTGTGCATCATAGCAGTTTCCCAAAAATCTGTTTACCCCCACAAATACCTTATCACCACTGTTTATGCACTTTGAATGTGTGTAAATATTAGTGTTGAACTAATGAACATTTATCTGGCATGACTGATCAAATTATGTCTCTTTACAGATAAATGAGTCTTTCTAAATAGTGGAGTGCAGAAAAACCTCCTTTAGGAAAAAGAGTTGACAGTGAAGCTGCAAAAATCAATATTTCAGACTTCGAGAAATATTCAGATCTCTAGATCAGTTTTACTATGACTTTTAAATGGGAGAGAACTGTAAAGCTGCTGCTGCTGCAGTGACATCTAATGACTGGAATACCTTCTGCTGTAATGGTATGGATGAAATATTGTTTCTACATTAATTTATATAGTGTTTGTCATCTAAGCAGCCTGATGTAAACCTGGAACATACAGAGGTCACTGATGAGTGGAGGACCCCCAGCACAGAACATTTTTTCTAGGAGACAGTGTTCCAAGCTATGGTGTAGGCAGACTTTCAAGGCACAAGAGATTGAGAGTCCTGGGGAGACATCCTGAGCCTCTGCACCGCCCAGCTTAAGAAGCTGGAAGCTCATGTTGTCCTCTCTCACAGCCACCAGAGTAAGAAAGCAGAAGAGTGAGCAACACACACATGTGCTAGACTTTTTCAGCTCTGCTGGCAGCCTGTTAGACACCACAGTGACACAACTTTTGATCTCTACATAGCTGGTGGCAAAGCATCATGGAATACCTATTCAGAGTGTATGTTTCATGTGTATATTTAACTAGTAAAAAGAGTGTTAAAGCACAGAATTTATACAGAATAATGCACAGAATCTGTGCAGTTTAAATGGCAGGATTTATTCAGCATGCTAACTCTTACCAAGCAAAATTTAACCTGTATGGGTAGTAATGAATTCAGTTCAAGAAACTGAGAAAGTTTTCAGATTCTCTGCTAAGTTACTGGTCAAGGAGCTGAACATGGCTCTGAGCAACCTGATCTGTTTGAAGATGTCCCTCCTCATAGCAAGGTTTGCTGGATTAGATGAACTTTAAAAGTCCCTTCCTACTCCAACTGTTCTATGACTCAATCCTTCTGTCATCATTCTAAAATTCTTTCACTAAAGCTTCACTTGAGTTGTAAAGGTCCTTGCTGCTATTTCTATACCAAGTTTCAAGTCAGACAAGACAGCTTGTTTTCTGGATTAAGTAAGGTTTGAATTTAATCAGTCTTCTATGATCTTTGCTTGGGCTACAGGTCAGCTGCTAAGCCACTGTATAAATTGTTTTTTAATCAAAAAATAGTGTAGCATACTATCTCTTTTCTTGTTAGACCTTATTTTAAACAGCTAGTTTAAGAACTCCAGTTTTATGGCTTTAATTTTTCTTCAATTAACTGAGATAGTAAAAGCATTATAAATAATTTTTTTCATTTGAGGGAATAGCTCTGCTTTCGGAAGAATTTTTCTAGTAGCAAAATAAGTGGGAAATAGTCACCTTAAAGTGTCACACCCATATCCAGTGTACATGATCCTTTCCAGAACACATACTGATAGTAAGCTTTTAGTCATCAACCTAAAACAAATCAAACAGGCTGGATTTTGATTCCCACCTAAAGAAGTTCTATCCCTTTTCTATTAAAATAAAGATAATCTTGGCAACTGTAGATTTTTATTTCACAAGAGTTTATGATGTTACTGTCACAGGTCACTTATATAATTCAGTGTACAGATAGAAAGCTAATTTGCTTTATAAGGCAGAACAAAATGCTCTATTATCAAGGAAATAGCACACTGATTTAATTAGAGTTGAAGAGTTTAAGAAATTCCTTTTTGACATATTGTTTCAACTTGAACATCAGCTTGCACATCTTTTGCTCTCTCTACATACCCACATATATGTATGCATATATCTACAAACATTTGTGCAATATATTACATGGCAGAATTCTCACACAATAGTGGCCTAGACATTCTTGTATGGTCTTTATTGTTTGACAGTTTATGGAATAGCTTTAACAAGGAATGTGTGAGACCTTTTATGATACATGCAATCCTAGTGTGCCATGACCTAGTACAAGAAAAGGGAAGTGCCAAGAACCGTGCTTCTGCAGAAACTGTGGTACAAACACGATCTTCTTTGCCACTCAGCTTGTTTGCTCAAGCTAAAGCAAAATCATTAATCAGGCACAGTATTGGCTGCACAAATTATTTTTCTCTCTTGATTTTAAAGAAAGATCACTTGCTTTAGGGTCCTTCTTTCTGCTGTTAATAACTTCTTTTTTCCAGAAGTATTCATGGCCACTTGCCTAATTCAAGGGGAGGGGGTTTAGGGAGCAAGTGAGAGGGGGGAAGAAAACATAAGATTTAGTTGGTATTCAGTGGAAAGTAGATCACTCAACAACGTCCTCAGAAGACTGAACTGTGGCTTACAAACCAAGAAAACTTCCATTGACCTTCAAATTAAGTACAAACTAGAGTCTCTTTCATTATTGTTCTTCAGAAAAAAAAATGAGATTTTTTCATACACAAGAAAAATGTAATCTTTAAAGAGAGAAACAATTTTGAATGCTTTGATTCCTTTACTGTCTGTATTATTACTTGCTTCAACAGACATTGATCACAAGCAAAAAAATTTGCATAAATCCATCATTTTCCTTTGGAATGGACATGAAACATTAAAGTAAATACATAGGTCAGGAAGACAGGGTTCAGTAAGATAAATCAAGACTATTATTCAAGATAGCAAAAAAAATTGACCTGATTTTTTTTTAAGATTATTTTGGCACATGAAATTGTTATTTATTTATTCATTCATTTATTGAGGAGAAAACTAGGTAAATAGTTAAAAGAATGTTTTGTCAGGTTTATTGGTACTTCTCTCATCATGAAGGCAACTGAAACTCCCAAGAAAATAAAATTTCATTTGTATGTTAGCTGAAAAGAATTCGAAAACTTAGTTTAATGAGACTTTTGTTGAAAGTCTAGTGACAGATAGCTACTAATGTTTTATGCTTTCATTGTAAATTCAAAATAGTTTACTCCAGTGGTTTGCAGATCATATATGAAAAAAAATTCTATTATAATCAATCTTGTCATTTTGATTTTCCTGCATATGGGGAGTTTGAGGCATGGGAAACTTGGAATAAAAATGTTTTTTTGCTGCCTGACTTCTTCAATGTGTCAAGTTTGATCAAGCAACAAACAACTGAAGCACACTCATTAGCCACTAACCACCGTGTTTCCTAAAAATATACAACAAATTATAGAACCATGAGGGGCATGTTTCTTTGTATATCCCTGTTTTCCAAACTTATAATATTTTTCAATATTATTCCTTTGAACATCCTAAAGAATCCTTGAACCTTAGTGTAAGCTACACAGGTTTCTCTGGAAGACAGTGAAAAGTGTAGATGGTAGGAAAGTGCAGATAAGTCTATGAAATACATACAGCATAATCAAAAAGAACTTCTTCTGAGGGACATTTCTAATGAGAAGTAATTTAGCTGTAATGATATATTTTTTCTAACATGTACTTTAAATCACCTCTGCAAAATTTGTCCTATATTTAATCTAAAAAAAATGACAAGACTATTTCATTTAAACAAATGAAGCAAAATTTGTTCTGACCTGATTTTCAATTTGCAGCCAGATTTTAGATTATGAAAAGTTACCATGGCTTAAATTCTATCCTAAGACAATAAAAGCCTAACAAAATTGCTTATAAACAGGAATATCGAGATAAAATGAGCTTTGTTTTGACTAATGAAGGAGTTTATCTGCATTCTTGATTATTCCTTCATTTGCATGTTTTTGCTCATAACAAGGTCAAGGTTTCATTCCGTAGAATTTTAAAATTTTTTTAAATATTTGGTTGACGGTAAATATAAAGCTACATTGATCTTTGACCACAGTCTTTTCCTTAAGCTGGGTCATTCCACCTTAAGTGAACACATGTGTTAATATTCAGTGGAGGGTGTTCCTGTGATACCAAAGAAACCTGCACAACACTCATACAACTACAGACTTTATTAATTTTTTTCTCTAGCTCTTTATTTTTTATTTTTTTTTTTACACTTATTCGCAGTTGACCCACTATTTTTGATGCTGTAGGAGAGTCAGTATCCTGACATCCCAGGGATTTGAATGACTAGTACAATCCCTGCATGGGAGATGAGAAGCAGAAGTATATTGTTGAACCTTTAAAGAAAGGTTGACATTTTCCTGGCCTTGAGCAGCTCTCTTCGGTATTGAAGCTTTTGCAGCTTTCAGCCCTTTGATTTATGAGCAAAAGTGTAACACATCTTGGCCATTATGGAATCATAAAAGTCTTTTATATCTTCCCATTCCATTTTAACTTTAAAAAAAAGAAAGAAAAAGTTAACTCCTTTCCTATTCCGCCTCCATTTTTAATATATTTTTTCTATTTTCAGAATGGAAATTAATTTATTAAAATTTTTTTCTTGTTAAAATAGTATGAAGACTTTTAGATGTTTATTCTCATTTCAAAAAGTGCTATAAGGATTCTTGAACAAAGTTTCAAATTCAGAAATCAGAACTTAAAACAAAGTTTAAGTGTCTAAGTAGTAAAATCAGCAATTTTGATGAGAAGAGAGGGAAATGAAGAAAAACTTTGAAAATAAAACATTTTTTTGTAGGTTTCATATTTCATGGGGTTTAAACCACCTAAGAACAAAAACCAAAGAATTAAGCTTACATAAGTTTATTGGTTTAGTGTAACTGTTTCTGCTTCATGTTGTCTACAGGACTCTTTTTAATGTAACCATTCACTCTCACTAATAATGACAACAATTTTTTTCTGCTGCAGCATTAACAAAATTTTTCCAGATTTTTTGAAGGAGTAAGCATTGATTATATTTGTTATTGATTGTAATTTATTTTGGCAGCCTCATACAGTTTATGCCAGTTGTAATCTCTCTCCGATCCACAGTAAAATTTCTATCAGCTGCACTGAAGGCAAAATGAGACTACTAGCTGTGCATCCCTATGGTTAGTGTGCACACTTAACAACAATTTCATAATCTTATGAATTATTTTATCTGCATCTGTGTCTCTCTCCACTGTGAAAAACGAGCTGGTCTTGTCCTAGAAATTTAGTTCAGAACTGAGCTTATGATAAGACTGACTGTCAGTGGGATTTACTGATTTTGGTTCAGCCTTACACTAGCAACACTGAAACTAAACCCACTACTAACCAGCTTCTACAGGTCAATGCAAACCCTGACTAGAAACAAATTTCATTCTTTTATTATTATTATTTTGTGAATAGAAATTAACAAAAACAACCCTTCTAGATGAAACTCACCTTGTTTGCTTTTGTAGATTTTACTGATGCTCCTTCCAAATCACTTCTTCTATTACTCTTGCAAAGTTTTGCAAGACAAAAAGATTTGAAAAACAACTTTCTATCATTTCTAATAATCTAGTAAATATTCTAGCTAGACAGTAAAAAATTCAGATGAAGGCCGATAGGAGCAAGTGAACTGAGACATATGCCTCAGAACTACATTACTGATTTTTGAAAGACTCAAGAAGAGACTTCTGACTCAACAGTGCACCACTAAACAACAGGAAAAAATTATATATTCAGAATCTCCTCTCTTGACAGAAAAAGAATAAAATTTTAAAAGCCAGAAGAATAAAGAAATCATTAAAAAGCCATATGAGTCATAAGCTCAGATTTTAGGCACCATCCTGGGTCATAGGTTTAACACTTCACAGCCACGCTTGGAAAATCTGGAAGGAAATCAGTTGCACACATGTGGATGTCTGGTGTCATTTGAGGCATCCTATGGAAATCAATTTTTTCTTTCAGGTGTTCCCCTGAAAGGATGTGGAACTGTCTGATTTCATAGAAACACAGTAAGGGGCAGTTTTCACCGAAGTATTTTAAATTACACTTCTATTTCTGAAAATAAAAGCCCTACTTGGGGTTTGAATGCATTATACCAAATGACAAATCCAAACAGGAAATCATTACTCGAACTTAGTTCTCTCAAATTTATTTTCTATTTGTTTGTTTCTTTATAGGTTTTAGTAGGTTAAAAAAATCCAAAAACAAAACCCCACACCATGCCTTTCTGTCAACATTTAAAAATTTATTAGAATAACTTGCAGTATTAATTAGCTGGTGAATAAAATCTAAGGTACATGATAGAGCACTTTTGTTCATATTTCCTTCAATAGTCTGCCTATTTATACCAACAAGACATATATAGATGTAGATGGTATGAGGTAAAGTCTTTCAAGAAATCCAACAAAGCAATTAATGATTTTGAGCAGAGTAAGAGTTAAGCACAGTTTAAAGTCAAAGGAAAGACTTTAGTGAGACAAATTTATTTATGTCATGTTAAAAAAAAAAATTTCTTAATTTCTCCTATTCTACAGAGTCTCTTAATATAAGGTTGACATTGGTGTTGCGGTGTGCCCCCGCAGCGTCTCCCCCCCCATGGTTCCGTTTATTTTTACTGTTTAGGTGAATTGTATTGAATTGGTTTCAATTGTTTAAGATGGCGC
>JACDOX010000679.1:0-30000 GCA_014549065.1 Cardinalis cardinalis
ACTCTGAATGGATTCTTGCTCGTTGAAAGAATTATCAAGTGCAGTAGAATCAGGGGAAGTTTCAGGTCCTGTGGAAACAACAACAACAACAACAAAAAAAAAAAAAAAACAAAAAACAAACAAACAAAACAAAACAGAAAGAAATGTTCAAAAGTTCGTGCAGAGATTCTGTGCATTCCCTTTCCAATGACTGTCAGAGCCAACACCTGGTGTGTCACAGACTGCCTGGGCAGCTGGGATATGGGTGCTTCCATGTGCTGCAAAGCCAGGCCAGCTGTAAGTACAGTGTAAACACTGGGAATCACATCTGCTGCTGCTTGTAGTGTGACTGGAAGGATGATGCATTCCAACCTGATCTCTACTTGGCATGATACAGACAATAACAAACCCTTAACATCACAGTGAACAAAGTATCTTTGGAAAAAATGTAATCATGGAAGTTTCCTCGAGATTTTCCACCCCAGAAAGTCTCAGARCCAGAGCCACATSCAAGCATTCTCCRTTAACTGAAACAGCATTGTACAAARTATCATTTGTCTGTAAGCTTCCAAAGTATCATTTGTCTGTAAGCTTCTTTGGAAGACAACATTTCTTAACTCCATTCCACCTGGATACATTACAGATTTTATCCAGTCACTTAAAAAAATTAGCTTCTACTCCTAATTGAAACCCTTTTAGTGGGTTCCTTGCTGCCTTCCTACTGGAATGCAGCCAGCCACTGCTCCTGGATGGCTCTGTGACTAAGCCACATCGGGTATCTGACCCTTCCTCTAAAGCATGCTCCAAAGTCTGGTATTCCAGGGCTGAGGCACCCCTGGCTGCCTGCTGTCCCCCCACAAGAGCTGGCCTGCCTTGGCAGCTCTCCCAGACCACCCTCCAGCTCTGCCAGGCCCTCTCCACACTCAGTGCTGCCCTGCCCTCAGCACTGGCTTCCTGCTGCACTGGGGCTTTCCTAAATTCCAAGCTGTCTCTGCACATGAATCATTTTCTCACCCTCTCCCTCCCAGTCCAGATGTACATAGACACCATTTATTCCCTCTTCCATACGACACAGGCAAGGCATTTATGGTCAATACACAAGGATGGACAGAGAACAAAGAGTATGGAGCCACTGCTGAACAAGGCTGGATACAGATGCTTTTGGCCCTAAAAACTACTAACCAAATTCCTTTGTTTTCTAACTTTAGGCTTGGATGAGCAAAAATATTTATTCAGCATGGAAGGAAAAAGAGCTGATGTGGTTTCTTAACCTTTCTTTGCACAAGGAACTCACCTGTGTGAACTTTTGTTTTGTGCTTCTTAAGATTTTTTATGTCTGTGTAGGAATTTCCACACATTTCACAGATAAATGGTCTTTCACCTGAAAAAAATTGGTTTGGCAGTGAGAACTATCTTGATGTTGAAAAGAAAAACCATTAGAGACATAGGATAACAGATTTCAATGTTCTACTTTGAAATACAACTTTCTAACTCTTATTTTCTGTCTCTATTAAAATAAAATTATTTCTAGAATAATAGTTTAAAACAAAGCAAGAGGGCACAAACATTTTAAGTAAAGCCTCGACCATACATCAACACCTATGCTGTGGCACAGATACTACTCTAAAGGCAACTAAAAAAATTAATGAATATTTTCTTTACATTATGTTAACCCAGAGATACATAAATTAAGAAACTGTTCTACTTTCAAGTACAGACCAATACAGTGTATTTTAAAGGCAAAAGTGTAAAAGTGGATTATAATTTATGGTGCAGGAAGCAGCTTGGCTGAAAACTGACCTGTATGGGACCGAAAATGTTTATTGAGCTCTCCAGAGGAAATAAAACTCTTTTCACAAATGCCACAGATATATGGCTTCTCTCCTAAAGGAAACACAAGCACGTTGTTATTTCAATACTGTCATGGTTTGACCCTCTGTGTTCTCAGAGATGTATCCATGTCTTCAGTGCCAATATTCAAATCTGAGCACGGATTGGTTAGACCACAACCTCCCAAAAACCTCACTTCCTTATCAACCTAGGACAAATACATAAACCAGAATACACATCAAGAACAAAACTAAACGAAACAGAGGTAATATCCAATGGGACAAAAACTGGAATCAGAGGAAGAACAACACGAGGAAGGAGCTGGAGGACAATGCCAAGGTGGATTTCTGGCTCGTGCCCCTCCCCAGGAGCCCTCGGTACCTGTGTGTTTGCGGGAGTGGGTGATGAGCGAGCTGGACACGGCGAAGGCTTTGCCGCAGCTGTCACACACGTAGGGCTTCTCCCCGGTGTGCCGCCGCACGTGGTACGTCAGCGTGCTGGCCTGGGCGAAGCGCTGCCCGCAGCGGTCACACACGTACGGCTTCTCCCCGCTGTGCTTCCTGCAACAACACAGCCCGCAGTCAAAACATGGGAGTTACAGGGGTAGGTGCTGCTGCCTATCCCTTGTGCCCAGCAAGCCTCTGCTGTGGAAAGGCTGAGTTAACATTCAGGCAATGCAGTCAAATCTCCACTCAACACTCATCGCAGCTGGCTCAGCCACAGAGGCAGGAAAGGCTCTTCTGCAAGGGTTTATTCCAGCAGGGTAACACTGTCACTGAAGGACAAACCCGGGGAAAGAGGAAACCACGTGGAGCAGGCAGCTTATAAAGGGGGAGCGGGGCTAAGGGCTGGGCAGAGGGGCCTGGTCTCCAGGGGTAGGGGGGTGGCYACCAGGGGTACCRAGCRGTGACAGAGGAAGGAGAAACCCGAGGAAGTTGTGACACCAAGTCCATGGGGAGACTGTTTTTCCCTTTGGGAGGGATGACTCTGTGGTGAGGAGTTAATGTTTCCAGGGCTGAGGGCTTGTGGATTGACCAAGGGGGGAGAGTTCATGGGATGCTACACATGAGCAGCACCCAGTGTGAGGGACAGCCCCAGGGAAGGCCCGGTCCCCTGCTCCTCCTGCCACCGCTCCGGGGTGCAGCAAACAGGCGACAGCTGAGCGTGGTGTGAACGCCAGGTCCTGGGAGCAGAACTCACAGCACATCCGCGGTTCCCATGGCAGCTGAACTGAACCAAGGCCCTGCTCAGGTGACATGCACCATGGGAACTCAATATGCTTTCTACTTTAGGCTACTGAAATATAAGATGCTGATTCCTAACATGGGAATATCATTCCTGCTCCTGCCAAAATTGCCGAAAGCCCCACACAGACGGCAGTGAGAACTTCTCTCACTTCCCACCACAGAACTCTCTCTTCTCTGGGGCTACAAGTAGTTTAAAAGAAGGATACCAGACTCAGGCTGTACATTCATCCAGCACAAATCTCCTCCTTAACGAGCAAGTACACCCACACAATTATTCTGTTAGGCATTGTGAGAGAAGCCCCACGAGAAAAGACGCACAAATCACATTCATTCGTAACTCTTACTCACACTGGAGTAAATGTTTCTGTTTAAATAAACCCAAACTGGCAGGATCTCACTTGTGCCTACCTGGCGTGGATCTTCAGGTTGCTTGAGGTTGCAAACTGCAGGTTGCAGACATCACATTTGTAAGGCTTCTCCTCTCCATGGTGCATCCGGCTGTGGAACACCAGCTGGCACTTCTGGGCAAAGCCTTTGTCACACAGTTCACACTTGTATGGCTTCTCCCCTGGTGAAAAACAACACCCTCGTGCTCTCTGTATTTACATAAGAAAGCTTTGCAATCCATGACCTGACCAAAGCTCAGGTGTCTGTTCTAATACTTCTTACAAATAACATCTTGGAAAATCCTGTAATCAGTCCACTGAAGTGGAACGTGCTAGAACACAGAGGATAAATAACAGGACTATTTTTTAACACATTATGTTGGGGGGAAAAAAAAAGTAATAACGTTTTTAATAGTGCCAGCTTCTCCACATTATTTTAAGAATGCTGCTGCTTCAGTTTCAGAGTCTTTGCTGGTTATGTCTGTTCAACATTCTGAATATTTAAAATTAACAAATCATCTGCTTTTTCTTGCTTGTCCAACAGCAACAGGTCTTCAACATACAGTCTAGTGCTCTCTAATTTCTCATTAGTGTCTGGTGCAGAATGGTGCTATTTATGTCCTCTTAGTGGTGAATTGTCAACTGTAAGGGCTTGTGCAACTCTACAGTCCTGGAAAGTATAAAAATGCCTTTCTCTGCCACTCTGTGCAGTGCCAAATCAAATCTCATGAGTAAATAGGGTGCATAGTAACTTCAAAAGTAAAAGACATCTAGCATGCCATTAAGCAACCAACACCATGGAATTCTCTCCCCACTCTTGCAAAAGTTCCCAGGACGATACCCTCAGAGGTACAAAGTACAGCCAGCATTCCTACCAGCACTGTCCCTGAATCCTGCAATCCAGCTCCACCTCGTGTGTGAATCTTTGCTTAGACTCTGGCTGACAAAATTTGAAACTCTCTCCCTAGGAGAGCAGAATGCTCTCCTGCAGCTGTCCCTCAACATCTCCGGGAAAAACTGTGACCTCTGCTCACAGCTTTCCAATGTACAGAACATATGGAAAGACAAGCACAGGACTTCTCCCCTGCATCTTCCCAATTAGCTGTTCATCATCTTTTTAAGTCAGACACGCTGGATTAAAATGTTTAAGTGCTCCTAAGGGATTTCTCTTGGATGCTTGATATGAGACAAGCTCCTGGTAATGTTACTGAATGCAGAGATTATAACACCATCACACATTTCAGTTACACATCTACGAAATAAAATCCCAAATGTTGTAGCATTTCAGCCAACCTCCTACCTTTTTTGGAGACCCTATGGGACAAGGTATAAGACTGATTTTTTTCCCCACTCTTGTTCTCAAACATATATTAAATTTTGAAGTTTAAAAAAAAGCAACAGAAATTCTTGTATCAAGTACAGCTCACTTTTCATGCTCTACTGACAGTGGTTTTTGGCAACTCCACCACTCTACAGCGCTAAAGGACAGCCAGCTCTCCTAAGTCTTTCCAGAAATCATGATGTTCAGACTAATGAAGTCCTCTCTAGCTATTAAAACTGTGATTTAGTACTGAAAAATGCTGAAACATTTAATGTTATATGGGTCTACCTTGCATGCACAGCTACAAATTTCAAGAGGAAGAACTCAGAATCTTTCTACTCCTGCATTCCCAGGCTGTGTGCGATCCCAGGCCTCCACAGCCCATCAGACACAGCCAGTGGCTTACCTGTGTGAGTTCTTACATGTGTTTTCAACTGATTGCACTGGGTGAAGGCCTTCCCACAGAGCTGGCACACGTAGGGCTTCACCCCTTTGTGTATCCTCATGTGCCGCCGGAGGCTGCTGGCTTCGGAGAACACCTTCCCACACGTGTTGCACACCGGCTTGGCTTTGGAGAACTTCTGCTCCAGCTCCTCCCCTGAGCTCTCCAGCTGGTAAGTGCTCTTGTCACTGGCTATGTTGGACATGCAGTGCTCCTTCAGGGCACAGCTCTGCTGAGGCTTTCCCCGTTTCTGTTTGGCTGCCATGCTCTGGGCCAGGATGTCCTGCGCCGCCAGYGTTTCGCTCTCCACCACCGCTGCCAGCTGCAGCTCCGAGTTATCGCYGCCCTGAGCAGCCTGCTCTGTTATGTGGGTGGCCAGCTTATTTGCATCTAAAAACATCTCAAAGGATGTGTTCTCAGCCACCTCGTTCTGATAGTGTAGGGATTTATTCTCCGTGCTTTTGGGGGGACTGAAATTCTTCTTTCGCTTTTTGGCTTGAGGAGATTTCTTTTCTAAAGCTGCTTTCTTTGCCTGGGGTGGAACCAGCTCTGCAGCAGCAGCATCTTCCTTCTCCTCCCGATTGTTGTAGTCTCGGAGAGTCAGGAGRCAGGTCTGCTGGTTCATTTCAACATTCCCAGTGATACTGGATGTCTCTGTGGAAGAGGGATTAGCAATAAAAGCAAAGTCCTCCATCTTGATCTTGCATTTAGTGACCACTTCTTCTACTTTGAGATAGTCRGCAGCCTGGTGAATCTCTTTCACATTCCAGCTGCAAGGAAACAAGACTAGGGTGAAACATTCTGGACAAAGTAAACATTTGTTCTGCACCAACTGTATCACAAACAGACACAGAGCTGCAGAAGAGTTATACTGTCAGAAAAYGTAACTTTAAGAACACACAGAAACATTTAATTTCTCAGTGSTGTAGCGCCACAAGGCTCWAAAATGYCAATTATTCCTGAGCTGCAGGTTCRTGTCTAGTGGGGTCTGCAGACCCCCAGACTGGGGAATTTATTTGAGTTACATGCCTCTTGTAGAATTTTAAGTTAAAAGGTAAGGTGCTGAGGCCAGATATGGGCTTATTGGTCCAAACAGCTCAGAAATAACARCACAAAGGGATAAAACACTAGAAAATAAAATACATAAAACACCATTTCATAAACCTTCTGGCCAAGGTCTCAGGTAATTCACTGGCAGTGCATTCACCTCAGCACTTCCACGGCAGGTATTAATCTTGTTTTATAAAACGATTTGCAAACAGCCCTAATTCTGTATCAGCTGCACACAGAAACCAGTAACACCAAGGAAATCCTCATTTAAAYCACCATACTCTATTTTTCAGTTCCTGCCACACATGCCTTGATGGTTTAGGAAAAAATTATCTGGAAAAGGTGGCAACACGTACCACGAGTGCATTTATGAATTTACAGCACTTTAAAGAGAGATTTGTGGTAAACAACCTCATTCTAACAATAAACAACTTGCCACAATTACTCCTCATATGAGTACAACTGTTTCAGTATCTTGTACTATGTGAGTGCAAGATRGACAGATGAACATCAAGAACCCTGCACAGTTCTGCTCATATTTAACTGGCAAAGCACCCATCACCAACATCAGCTCTGCTGCTGTTAATGGCTGTAGCTAATTAAAAACACCACCCTGCATCTGTGTACTTAAATTACTGAGTGTGAGTTTCCACACTTCAGAAACGAAAAGTTTTTAAGCCTGCATTTGACATCAGACTTTGAGAAAGAAGTAAAAATCCTGGACTTGGTACTTCTACGTAGCCACACCTCTGTCATGAGAGATAAATCTCTTCTGCTGACAAAAAGGCACTGCAAAGAAAAAAGCATCCTCACTGTATGTGAAGCAGCACAACAGGCACAAAATCAATGCAGTAATGAGGGCAAACACTTTTTCTGTGACTCCTTTTGGGCAACGCAATATAAAATTTTAACTAACAGATCATGCAAATTTTAACAAATGTGACTCTTAAAACGTGCCTATCCTTATCCATCCCTCAGACTTAGGTCTCCACCACATTCACAGTTCCTGTGTGTTTTTGGAACAAAAGGACTACTGTAATTCACCCCCAGACACACACTTGTCCTTCCTTCTCCTGGTAATCATGCAGGATGTTTAATCTCCCCCAAAGCAGACAGAAAGAGCAGGAGACTGAAACTATCAGTCCGTGAAATATCGGACAACACACCTTTATTCTGGCACTCACATGTCATGAGGTATTTTAAAGCACACAAACAGGTGAATTCAAGTTGCTAATATTCATCACATCCACTGCTATTTTTCTCCAGACCTTATTACAAAAAATCCAGTTTTTGCCTTACCACAAAGTTTATTTCCCTATTACCCTTTAAGAGCATGTTACCTGTCAAGGTTTAAGTTTCCTGTGTAAATAAATTCCAGGAGTTTTTGGAATCCATCAGCTTTCACTTGAGTCTGATCCAAGACAACGTTGTTGTCAGATGTGTCTCTGTAAAAGGCCCCGAAATACTCGCTGAAGGAGGCAAGCACATTCCTGTGTGCTTTGAACTGGAATTCCCCGATGACCACGGTGCAGTCGCAGAGGAATCCGGCCTCTCGCTGCTTGTTCAGCCTCTCCAGCAGGTGCTCACAGTGATGGGAATACTGCATCTTGAGAACGCGCTGCAGACACTTTCTGATCTGCGAAAGCAAAAAGCAAAAAAAAATCAATTTATATGCAAGATTTCACCATTTACCCCTTAACAGAGTCAGTGTCCGGACCTGCCGGCGCTCACTCAGGACAGCCTGGCAGCAGCAGGGACAGCGCGACGGTGGCTGCTGCTCGAGCCGGGGCGCTGCGGCTCCCGCGGGGGCGCGGGCAGGGCCCGTGTGCTCCCGGCCCCCCCGGGATTAGCCCGGCTAAGCCCGGTTCTTGTCACACCGTGTCACACCCGGGCCCCGGCGAGCGGCCCGCGGCTCGGACCGGCCAGCGCTCAGTGCGCGGGGCGGCCGCTCCCGGGCAGCGGACCCGGGGCTCCGGAGCGGTCCCCGCTCGGTGCCGGCGCGGCCCCAGGCCCGGGGTTTGGCCGCCTCGGCAGCGGACAGGGCGCGGGACCCGCAACCCCGCGGCGCCCCCGGCCCGGCTCCGCCGCCGGGCGGGACGGAACCGGCAGAGCCCTCCCCGGCTCGCCCGGCCCGGTCCTGCCGCCCCCCGTCCCCCCGCGCCCGCCGTGCCCCCGGCCCGGCCCGAGACCGCGGCCCCCACGCACCTGCGGAGCGGAGAGAGAGCCGAGCGCTGCGCTCAGGCCGCCATGTCCCGCTGACGCCGCCGCCGCTTCCGGGACGCGAGTTCCGGCCTCCGCGCCGGGGGCGGCTGGCGAAATTGCGGACTGAAACGGGTTTAATATTCCTGCCAGGCCGCGCCGCGGCTTTAAAAAAAACAACTGTGGCAAGGAGGCTGAGAAGCCGAGAGCAGCGCTGGGGTCCGGTAGGAAGGGGAAAAAAAGAGCACCTAGCTTGGTGTTTCCGCCCGGTTTCGAACCGGGGACCTTTCGCGTGTTAGGCGAACGTGATAACCACTACACTACGGAAACGCCGCTGGTACTCGGGCTTCCAGTTACAGTCCTAATGGTACTGTATCCCGCCCGTTCCCGCCGTTTCCTCCTATCTCTCCCTGTTGTCCCTCCCTGTGTGTCCCGCTGTTCCCTCCTGTCTGTCCCCGCTGTCCCACCCTGTCTGTCCCCGCTGTCCCACCCTGTCTGTCCCCTCCTGCCCCGCACCGCGCCCGGAGCCCCGCGCTCAGCCGGACCCACACCCCGCGGACCCCGCCAAGCGCCCCCGGGACCCGCAGCCTCCCCAGTGCCCCCCAGCACCGGCAGGTCACCCCAGTGCGGGGCTCTCCAGGCGCGCCAGGCGGCCCCCACGCACACCAGGAGTGACAGCAGCGGTGGGAACCAGACATTTCAAGGAGAAGGGGGTGTTTGGCACTGCTGGCAGGGCAGGGCAGTGATGAACCACAGACAGGAGAGCTGGGAGCCGGCCATGGGGTGTGTGACATCTGGCAGTGTCTGCMCCGCAGGCCTCTCACCACAGCTGGATCTGGAGAATGGGGAAGTGAGTAATCCTCCTGGATKTTCTAGTGCACCAGGAACTGAAATAACAGCAGAAGCTACGGAAGGGAATGTGGTTTTGCCACTTTTTGCAGAGGTTAACATAAGCCAAACTCCAACTGGTGGAAAGATGCATCCTCTAACCTTCTCTGAGGAGCTGAAGTTGCCTGGATTGTGAACAGGCCAAATGCATTCCCAGCATTTTTTCAAAACAAAACACATAATTGAAGTGTACACATTCCCAATGTCATTTACCTGGGACATCCCCAATATACCTTGACCAAAGCTGCTGGTGAGAGGCCAGAGAGGCTGGTGTTGCCATGGAGACTGGGCTGGAAAGATGCTTGTCCAATACGTCTGCATTTTGTTTGATTCCTGTACTTATCCAGAGAAGTGTGGGGTTGTCATGTCCTGGGGAATTGCGAGGCTGTGGGGAGGAAATGGCAGAGCTCTGCCCTGAGCAGGCTGCCAGCCAGCTCTGTGTCAGCCCAGCTGTGCCCCCACTCTGTCTCCAGCCTCAGAACAGGCTGCGTGACAGACTCCAGACRCGGTGTCACCCGCAGTGACAATCAGCCACACCAGTCCCTGAAGGCTGCTGCTTTGCCCCTGGTATTTTCCAGTTTGTGGACAGCTGTGAGCTCTCAGATYGTGTAACATGGGTTCTGAAAGTGGCACTTCACAAGTCACGGGAGCTGGGGAGCTGCTTGTACAAGGCAGTAAAGAAAAATTATGTTATGTGTGCCTCAGGCTTAGGGAAGGGATGACTAAGAATCCCAGCAAYGTGGAAAAAACTTTTCCACCTTCCATGACACTATGGCTCAGAATCAAAGGTTTAATTGTCCTGAAAGCCTCTTCCACCCTCCTGATCTTGGCACAGAGTTGCCAGGGATTGGCAAGTTCTGCTCCAAATCTATCATGAATGAATCATCATCATGTTGGCATAAAGACTTCCACTCCAGTCCTTTCTTGTATTTTCTGGCAGCCTCTCTCCCGGAATTTAGCTGAATACATGGTCCCAGGTGTTGAGGTGAAAGTAAGAGYTTCTCCTAGGAAGATTTCAGTTTGGACTTCAGAAGGCTCCTTGCACTGAGCCTAACACAGTGCATGGAAAATGTTTCTAAAATAGATACATTTTTAGAACAGATTTTCCTTAACACTTCCTGAAAAAGAATCCAAGATTACAGCTACCTGGGAGCAAGCAGGGAGAAGCCTGTGTCTGTAGCACACCAGTAAAAATCATAACATCTAGCACAATTAATTCCTTCTTGGTCAGTGAATACATCTTTCTGAATAGATATAAAATACTTTTTTTAAGAGGCTCTTTACCAGACCAGTCCTGCACAGCATATGTACAAGAGCTCTTATTTCACACTCCTTTGCACTTGTAAAACTCCTTGCTTTTCCATGGAAATCGCAGGGTGGAAAAGCAAACACACAAAAGCTTCTCTGAGGAGCAGGAGGCAGCGGAGGGGTCCGAGGTGAATGCTCCAGGGAGCACGGCAGGGAGCATCCGCCCTGCACAAAGAGAGGTCAGGCAGAGATGAATAAAGATGAATAAAAAACATCATCCAGCACAGCATGGGGTGGGAGGAGGGGGATGCTGGGCTTGGCACAGCCCTGCTTTGGGGGAACGGTGCGAGAGGACTGGCCCGGCTGGCTCCTCCTTCAGGGATGCTCGTGTGGGACGGGATGAACCCCAACGCAGGCTCCGGCTCCGAAATACAGCTCACAAGCGCCAGGCACCCGCCTCCAAATCCTGGTACCAGCCCCTAAACCCTGGTACCAGCCTCCAAATCCTGGTACCAGCCCCTAAACCCTGGTACCAGCCCCCAAATCCCGGCACCAGCCCCCAAATCCTGGCACCAGCCCCCAAATCCCGGCACCCGCCCCCGAACCGCAAGCACCGCTTTCCAAAGCCCCGGCACGAGCCCCCAGATCCTGCTGCAAGCCCCGGGCCCGGGTCGCCGGCCCTGTCCCTGTCCCTGTCCCTGTCCCAGCCCGCGTCTCCCGGATCCCGACCCACGGCAGGGAATGCGCGCTCCCTTCCARGCGCGCTCCCTTCCAGGCGCGCTCCCGCGAGCACGCGGCGCGTTCCAAACTCCCGCCACCCGCCGCGCCCCGCCCCATAGCCCCATCGTAGCCAATGGCAGCGGAGGAGGGCACCCCTCTAACCAATGGGAGCGCGGAGGGCGTGACCGCGGGGTATAAGAAATGGAGCGCGGCGCTTTACGGCTTGTGCCGGGGTGGGCAGGCCCTATGGCCGACTAACCCTAATGGCGGCCGCGCCCCTCACGCTTGCCCGCTGTTTTACTCGCTGACTTTCAGCGGGCAAAGGAAGCGGCCCAGGGGAAAGGGGGTGGGGGAAAAGAGTTCCGGCCTCAAAAAAAAAAAAAAGCCAGCGAGGGGGATCCACACCCCGGCCCACCCTGGTGTCCCTGTCCCTTCTCCGAAACCGGGGATGCTCCCGCCCTCGCCCCTCGTGGAGGCCGCGGTCGGCGGGCTCAGCGCCGCTGCCGCCGCGAAGAGTTCGGCTCTGTCAGCCTCGGCGGCGGCCGGGAGCAGAGGGCCGGCGCGCCCACCCTGGGCAGCCGGGGGACCCCAGCAGAACAAAACGGGCGCGGCGCCGCTGGGCGCTGAGCAGCCGCCGCCCCCCGAGACGTGGGGTGCGCGGCCGGCGCCGCCCCGACACCCCCAAACCCCTCCGGGCCYCCGGGGTCGGGGCATCCGGGCGGCTCCGGCTCTGCTGGGCCGGCCGGGGATCCCGGAGGGAGCCCCCGAAGCGTCGGTCCCCGCCGAGATTTGCCGTGCGCTGCCCTCGGAGTGCGGGCGGCGGGAGGGATGCGCTCACCGCAGCCCAGATCTTATCTTGGAGAGCCCTGCGGTGATGGAAGCTCAGGAATGCTGAATTTTATTCGTCGAGTTCAAGAARTGTTGGGTTTTACTCATCGATTTCGGCGGCGAGGAGCTGAATTTGTAAAAACATGAAAGACAGAGGAGAGCTCGGGACAAGTACTTCGCTGCAGTGAGGAGCGAGGATTGCGAGGGGAAGGTGCTGCGGCTTGTCCTGCCTTGGCAATTCCTCTCCCTGCGCTCAGGCTTTGGCACTGCCGTGAAGAAACGCTGCAATGTGTGCCGGGGGCACAGCACCGAACTTGCCTTTTCAGTGCCAGGGGCTCAGCACCGACCTTGCCTTTTCAGAGCCAGGGGCACAGCACCAGACCTGCCTGCAGAGTGCTGAGCCCCAGCGCTGTCTCCCTGATGAAGGAATGCCCAGGGCCCATCCTGTGCCGTCACCATCACAGGAATTGGTTGCTCAGTTACCTCTGCTGTTAGTTTTGACATAAACATTTTCGGTATTTCTGGCATCAAGTACTTACAGAGGGTTCACCAGATATGCGGGCACACGTGTGGGATGCAGACACAGCCCTACAAACTGGGCTTGGGCATCATCAGTGCTCATTTACCAATGCTCCTTTAATATCCTGAGCGTTTGACCAGTGCCATCTTGTGGCCTTGTGGTTTTTTTTTCTTTACACAGAGGATGGAAGTGAACTTGGGGACTTAGTTTTTTTATTCTGTTTGAAAGAAACCTTCCGCGGCCAGAATAAACAGAAACAGGAGAGGCCGACCCCACACACTTGAAGATATGTAGAGCCTTTCTGGTCCTGGAATCTGAATTTGCTTAATAAATCTGATCCAGCTAAAACTAGTGTTGGCTCTGCTGATGGTAATGTGCTTTCTTAGTTCAAACAATTGTGTTTTCGCTGTTTTATCTTGTTTCCAAGCAACAGCTTTCACTTAGCATCAAATACTTCATTTCAGACTCTCAACTAAACATGCAGAGCCAAGATATTTAGTGTGCTTAGGACACGGTTTTTCAAATGAAACTCTGTTTGTCTTACAATCGTCTCTCTGAAAAAAAAAGTCTTGTCTTCTAAATGTACCWGCTTTAGTGGCATTTTTAAATGGTTTTTTTATCTGCCCGTTCTCAAAGGTGTGGTAAGCTGAAAATGCCAAATTTCTGTAGTCATAATAAAGTATGCGCTCTGCGGAACCACATGTCGGGGAGAAAATGCTAATGAACTCAGAGCGTGGTATACTTTTGTTTCTATTTATTTATAGTGGTGAGGAAAACTGCAACATGACATTGTTGCAGAGAGGGCAACAAATGGAGCKGTAGGTACRGCTCGCTGCCGCCTCTGAGCAGCCKGCCCTACCTGCCCCAGYGAAACAGACAAAAACCCGTGCTAATGCGGCATTTTAGGAATGCAAACAGAAGCTCTCAGCTCTTTCACTCCTGAAGTGTTTCAAACCATTTGCAAGTATGTCAAAGGAATTGTATTCAATGTCTCTCTTCGGAACAGATAGGAAAAAAATTCACCCGGCAGCAAGCAGGAATTGCCTGCCCCAGCAGCAGCTCCGTCTTCTATCATCTGGCATTGAGTCAATTTTCTTCCCCCAGGATGCAAGTGCTCGTCTTAATAGCTCCGGATTTGTTAAATTTCAAAATATTTWAAAAACCCTGTTTATGTTTGGGAGAAGAGGCGCTCTTATTCTCAGCAGAGTTCTGGAAGGGCATTTCTGAGGCTCACATGCTGTCAGTTTGGGGTTTAGGGTCGCACACCCTGGGTGACTTGTGGAGTGCCAGATGCTCAGGAGTGTTCAGGAGGTTCTGTAGCAGATGTTCAGGCTGGGCTTTGAAGGGCAGCTGGCTCGGGTGTGTTTAAGGYGGCATTGGTGCCGTTCGATGTCAGTCACACGACATTTGCTCTGTCTGGTACAGGGACAGCGCTCTGGCCAAAGGTGACCAGCYCTGAGTTCCCCCCAGCAGGATGAAGTGGCCTGGCTGCGCTGCTGTGTGCCTGGGGCTGCCTTCCTTCTGCATGGTCATCTTCTGCTGTGCTGTTTCTGAACACCCCAGAGCTTGCTGTCCTTGTGGGAAAACTGATCCTCTTCTGTGGAGAGCCTAGGAAAAAAAAAAATCAGCCGAGCATGGATGAAATCCTTTAGGGGATCCCGTAGGACTGGTGGGGTAGCAGGAGGGGCAGCATCACAGTGCTGTGCAAGCAGCTCTGAGGGCGTTTTGGGCGCTGACCCCGAGGGSCCGAGCACTCTTCCCCCATGAGCGCATTCCCAGGGCTCGTTTCCCAGGACGAGCTCTCCGCCCGGCTGATTCCAGCCGTGGGGCTGCGGCAGGCGCGGTCCTGAGCTGCGCTCCGCTCCTGCCTCCACCTCGGCCTCTGCTTTCAGCCCCCTCGCAATGCCTTGCCCTTTTTCACTCCCCGTACATGAAAGCAGGATTTTATATCACACCGCTTTCATTAATCTGCTCCCAGTGCAGGTTTTAGCTTTCCTGCATTAGTTTAAAAACAATCATGGTTGTTTGGGTTAGATGCGATGTGTCAGTGGGCAACAATCAAAGCAAGGAAGATTTAAATCAGTGTAAGAGGATTGTGAAGATGGACAAGTATAGATTCACGAGTKGCTGTGGCTTTGTGTGCAAATTTAAACCAGAGTTTGCCGTGTATTTGAAATGACCAACAGAAAAGCTGGAGTTTTTTCRCTTGCTGAGAATTCTGCTTAACACTCCCAAAGTTGTTGGCAGAGGTGACAGCACACACGGAGCTTGTAAGAACAGCACGAGCAGAGTTAATGTTGTACTGAGATATTGAGTCCAACAAAACAGTTCAAGTTGACCTTGCTTATGAGGCAACAAAAAGTGTCTTAAGGAAAAATAATAATAATTATCAAAGAGTAAAGAATGGTTTAATCCAAAGGCTGTTTAACCTCYGACAGGTCTGGCAAACATTAATAGAACCCTACCCTAATTCTGTTTTTAGATTGCCTCAACAAGGGGTACCTTTAAAATGTGTTGGATGTAATATCTAAGGGTATTTGTCAGGAAAAGGAATGGAAGAAGCATATGTCTCAATTATTTATACATAAGTAATTCAATGGTAAAGTGAAGACATGCAATCAAATCTCTGTAAACACTAGAAACCACAGACTAAAGATTGTGTAAGAATGTAATAAATTTTTGTGCCTTTCTTTGCCCAGGTCTCTGCATTCAGCTCGACYCACCCAAGTTGGGAAGTTGTTTTATCCGACAGAAATTTGGAAGAACCAACCCCAGCAAGTGCCAAACCTCTGGCAGGAGAGCCTGGGAGAGCCTCTCTGGCTGCTGGTGCTGGGCTGGGTGACTCTGCCCTGCCCATGGGTCGYGTCAGGTCCATTTTCCAGGCACAGCTCTGCAGTGCATGGCTGTGCTCGGGCACCTGGGGCACGGCTTTTGCCTCCTGAATTTACAGTGTTCAGGCTGCAGAGGCATGAGCGTAACTTGGGCCAATGGTATTTTTAAATTAAGCTATATTAGTTAATTTTTTAAAATTGGGTGTACTCAGCTCTAGCTGCAKTGCTGGGTGAAGCCTCCCAAACCCCCAGATCCGTACCCAATGAATTTGCCAAAGTTTGGATCCGTGTTTACTTCCCAGCTGGATCAGACCTGAAAATGACAGGGGCTTAGGAGCAAGAAGGCCTTTTTTCTACCTCTCTTCGGTCACTTGAGTTTTGTATTTCAAAGATTTCAGTCGGAAGAGCTGATCCTCTGTGGCTGCTGGAGCCTTTGCTCCGCACGTCTTATCTGYGCTGTTATCTCTTGCTGCTGCTCCTATTTTTCCAACGGTAGATGGCAACAGCCATTCGTTTGTAAAACACCGGAGTGGAACTCGGTGGTTACACAGTTGAATGTGCAAAGAGGGGGTTTAAGTGAARCTATGTGGAAATAGTTAGTTGTTTTGGGGTTTTTTTGGTGGTYTTTTCCTCTTTTTTAAAAGTACAGACAAACTGCTATTAAATGGAAACGTTTGCATATTAAATAAATTCTGATTATGGAATACAATTCAAAGGAAAAAAATTTAAAATGTTGCTTAAGCCTCACAGGAAAGCACTAAAATGAATTATTATTCCTATTTAAAAGTATTTTAAATGCATTTTTCAATGTATATTCTATAAACTGAAGTGATTAAGAAAGAGTGTTGGTTAACGCTAGATTTTTATTCCCTTTCAAGTTTGCTCAAAACACTACTAATTTTGCAGTTTATGTTTGGTTGAGAAAATAATTAAAACATATCTTTGTACAAATTAAAGAATTTWATTTCCTGTCTATACAGATGAGGGTTCACCTTAGCAAAGTATTTTGACAATTTGACCCCATTGAAAACAATGTCAGAGATCAGCATTTGCTGATATCAAATTTTACTTTTGCCTCTAAAAATGCATTGTATGATTTGAAACTAGATGTGCAAACGTCAGGCTTTCCAGTGCACAGCAATGTGTTGAAGGATAAATTGCTTTCCAAGTTTCTCATTTATTTAAATAAATTTACTGCTTGCTTTTGTGGAATATACACTTTGTTTCCCAGAAAGGAACGTGGGAGCTGTGCGAGTGAGGAAGGTAATCATCTAAAACAAAGTTATAACCAAGTCACAGGACTTTTGGGAATTTTACAGCTGCAAACCCAAGTTCTCGTGCATTATCACAGCGTTCTGCTTTGCCACGATAACGAGTTTAAAGGCTGSAGTTTCTCTGTTTTTATTGAAAAGATAATCAGACTTTTGTACATTAATGATGGGCTATTGGCAGCTCTGATAATTTCRTAGGAAACATTTTAACGCGGCAATTAGTATTTTAATAAGGTTTTTCCTTACTCCTGTATTTGGCATTATCTGAATTGTGCAGTCGGGCGCTTCACTGCGCTCCGTGGGGGACAAAACAAGGGAGGGAGGATGAAAAGGGGCTGAGATGGAGTGCCGAGAGGGGTTTGGTCCCAGGGCTGCTACTGACTCCAGATGTGCCCTTCTGAGCAGGGCGGCGGGAAGGATCCCGGCGCCCTTTGGAGGCTGAGGATGGAAATGCTGAGCAGAGCCTCCTGCTCTCCCTCCGGCCATCGAGCCCTATTGTTTCCGGAGAGCCCGGCCATAAAACTGTCCTCTAGCTCGCAAACTCCCAGCATCAGCCACATTTACCAAATCACCGCGCTTCAGCTTTTTTCCTCGCCAGTTCCGAGCCTCCTAAAGAGCAGAATTCCATCACTTCTTTCATCACTCTAATATTCCTTTAAACAACTGTATCATGGGATCTATTGTACTTAGCTGTAGTATGTCTACCGTACAGCCCATGTTTTTCATCACAGGAAGCAGCTTGAACTGCTTATAACACATGGAGCAGATATTTGTCTTGTTTTAGAACAGCTTTATACCGTTCAGCCGCCTTTGCAGCCTCTTCTGKGTCTGAAGATAAGTACGTTTAAGGATAATCCTGAAGTTTTTATCTTCTGCATCGCCAGCCCGCACTTTCGTTACCACTCCATATTCTCTGCTCCAGGCAGCTTTGAACAGCCCTAGCTCGGCAATTAAGGGAGTGAACTGGCAAAACTGCTAATTTCTCCCCCTTTCCTTTCRCTCTTATCTCCTATTCTCTAAGGTACACGTCTTTATCTACGTGTTTCCAAGAAGGTGTTCAATTAATAACTCAGACAAGTCAGAGCTGATAGGATCTTTTCATGTATTAATTTAACTCTTCCTTTCAAACGGAGTGCCAGAAAAATCACTGTTTTCATGTTTTCTCTATTTATTCTGGCTGGATTTTTTAATTGAAGTTGCATGCTGTAGTCCTTTGATTCTGCTCCCAAGAAATTATCAGGGATTACAGTAGTGGCCTTGCAGGTAACGGGGGTTCTCACTGATGTCTTGAATAGTGGCTTTCTTCTCTATTAATGTTGATTTTAAATTGTTTTTATTTACAGCAAGAAGATAAACCCACAGGCGTAGCCAGGCAGGATATAGAACTATTAGGTGGTTTGTCACTCAGTTTGTTGTGTTTGGGTTTTTCTCTGAGAATAAGAATGCATCTTAGCTGATGAGTACAACAAAATTAATTTTCAGTGGACAATCACAAGACTTGTCAAGAGGCAGAGGTTTATTGGTGTGTATATGTGAACGATTTAGCAGTTTAGACAGTGATGTTTAAAATTCCCTGTTCTTTCATTAGACATGAAGGACAGTATCTTTAGTTTCCACCTGCGCTGGTCTTGCAGCAGGTTCAAACTTGCAATAAGAGCTAAGCTGATTTGATATTATCAAAAGAAATCCTATTGATTCTTAACTCCAGTTTAAATTGATCTYGTCCTGAGAAGAAACTCCTGTCCTGTGAGCTGTGAGATGCAGAAAAACCACAGTCCCTGTTGGCCAGAACTGGRGATGAGGATGCCCTGCTCCACAGAGCTGCAGGTTGTCTGCAGTGAACATGAAAGGAATAAATTTCCCTGAGAAAACAGGCAACTAACTCACTAAAACATGATGTTCTAAATGGAAAGAATTCTTTAAAACCCCTCACAGGGAGCCTTTTTTTTTTTTACCTTTTTTTTTCTATTGGAATTGAAGATCATGATTCTTTATTGGTGCTTTAATACCAAAATATTATGTACAAAGTATTTTATAGTTTTCTATTCCTGTGACTTACAAGTCCATTTTCTAATTGCTTTCAGAGAAAGTAGTCACCATGAATTTGAAACTAAGGACATGGCAAATTCTGAAAAATGACAGTAGACTCTCCTGATTTTCCTTGTGAAATCACAGGAACATTTCAGTGAACAATTTCCCAGAAATAAATGTATAGAATCTATAATCTATTATTCTATAATAAATCTACAGAATCTATAACACTAYACTATAAGTAGTGTTAGGCAGTACAAAAAATTTTATGCAATACAGAAAAAAATATTACACATTAATAAGCTTTTTGGTAAAATTAATTTCTCTACTAAGTTGATTTTTCATTCTCCAACGAGGAGGACTTTCCATAAGGAATTTTTTTCCCTCAGAAATGCCATTTTTAATGTAGCAAACTTACAGCACCAGGACAAAAAGATGGTTTACATCCAATGAGGATCATAAACACAAATTGCTGACTCTGTGATTAATACAGCGGTTTAGTTGTCAATCTACTTCAAGGAAATATTGTGAGTAGAAAGCTCAAGCTGAAAAGGCTCAGGGATACAGCAGTTCTGGAATATTTCCAGCACTTTGCTTCTATTTCCAGGTTTATCTTGGAAGTACCACCAAAACAGGTGACACACGAAGCCCCAGGTGACTTACTGGCTTGGCAATGTCACACTCCAAAATTCAGCTCAGTCTTGYAATAAAGCCTGCTCACACCATGTTTTAGGTGCGCTTCTCAACTGCAAGTTCTGGTCAAGTGTTTCAGATAGGTCAGGATTTTTCAGCTTAAAGAAAAAAAAATAGGCAAGAAGGAACAATATTTTAAAAGGTGGAAGTCTACTTTATCAAAGCCAAGCCTTGCAAMATTTTATTTCCCTTAAAAAAAAAAGTACAGCAAGGGCTTTGAGTGTTTTCCATCTTAAAGTTTGTGCAAGGGGAATCCGGCATTTTAAATGAGTCCTTTCTAACAATTGAGATATTTGTACATCGTTGGTTGAAGGTTTGGGAACCAAATGTGAAATCCAAAGGAGATTTCACTGAGAGCTCGTGGGTGTAAAAGCAGATCATGGGCTGTCCCCAGGCTGCTGTTGACAAGGAGGGATGTGTACTGACAGAGTTCCTTAAAGGAATGCTTCAAGGACAAAGTGAAAACATTTCCATTGGGGGCAGCCATCAATCAGCAGAGGGATGTTCTTGTACACCGAGTACAACCCAGCAGAGCTTTCCACTGACCTTAAAGCACTGGCCAGCATAGGAGCTGCTCCAGTAATTACAGATTACATTAAGGAGCCACTAAAAGCCARCAGCCAACTACCAGGCAAACCTTTCATACATTATTAAAATCATATCCGTCCCAGAAGATTCAAGCTAATAAAATTGAACTTGATAATGCAATCAGTAAAAAGCAGGTTTAAAAAAAAAAATCTCCTTTGTTGATAATGTCCCAAGAAATCCCATGTTTTATATAGTGCCTAATAYACATAAGTGAGGAAATAATCCCTCAGGTATATTAACAGTTTCAGTTGCACATGCCCTGAGACTGCCTTGAATTTTTTATAATTACATTTTATTAAGATATAATTGTTATATATCAAGTGTGGCTTGCACTTAGATTAAAGATTAAAGGCTGCGGTTACATAATATTTCAGCAATTAAAATATAGAAAAAWTTTAAAAGTATGAAATTGGAAGGATTTTTCTCATGTATCAAGAAGCTAGTTTGCCTTCCTGAGCAACTGCTTGGGACAGTTTGTTACAGGCCCTGAGGAATCAGAAATATTAGAGGTTTGACATCAAAAAAGGAAGAGGGAAGAAACACTTTGTAGGTAAGAACACCAATATTTCCAGCTAACATTTTAAATAAATCACTTCTGAGTGGGTGTGCCTGACTCTCAGACCAAAAGTTTCYGAAAACTTGACATTTTTTCACAGAATAAGAAATTTTCTTTTTGTTGGCCGAGACAGTATATTTCATTATATAATAGAACCAGGGTTTGAGAATTGACACTACACAGCAGCTGCTTTTGTGAGGTTATTGGTCAGACTTTGATTTCATATGACTCTTAAAATGGTAAAACAAGCTATATACTATTCCCTTATATCTTATACAAAGTTTAGGAAAAAGGTCAATATTGAAGAACATTCTATGACTGGATTAGTCTTCTGTTTCTGTGAGTCCAAAGGGTCTGAGACCCAGCTGTAAAACTGTCAGCAAATGAGTTGAGTGTGCACTGAACATCTAGAACACAGCTCGAATATGGGCAGATTTTCTCTGTGATTCAAAATAAATATGGCCAGGATAAATCAGTTTCTTTCTATATTTTACACACAGAGCRCTGTAGTTGCAAAAATCTCTCCCTTCAGTCATTAGCTGGCGGGGTAGAACAAGACCCAGCCATGCCAAGTGRGAACCTACATGTTCACTGTTTCTTCAGGTCTCCCAAAGTAATTAGAAATGTTTCAAATTTGTGAATTAGACCACAGCTATTACCTAAAGCAAGAAGTATTGCCTGGTCTGTTCCTGGGGAAGGAAATACTGCTTCCAGCAGGAGTTTACTGTGAGTTTGGCATTCTTAATTGAGGCAGTTTGTTGCTCCAGGTCTGGATATAGTCTTAGCTATGGCTTTTRAACAAAATTGCCCCAATTTTTGTCCAAAGTCTATTTTTGCTTTTTAAAATCAGATTGCTTACTTCAAAATCAAAGTGTAGGTTCCTATTTTTGTAAAAACCCCAAAGCAAACCCTCCACCCCTGGCCTGAAGAAGTCTCAAGAAGTCTCAGAAAACTTGTGTGAAGCAGCAAACAGATCAAGGAGCAGCAGCACAGCAGAGCCAAGTGCAGGTCCAGTGCAGTCCTTGGAGCTGTGCCTGCTCAGCCCGGGGCTGAATTTCTCCTCTATCTTCACCATGTGAGTAGAGATTCTGTTTCAGTTCTTCRGAGGTGCCCAAGAAAACTCTGTAATTGATGTTTTCCACTCATTTTCTTTCTCTGCTGGTTCTGTATTTTGGTAGAGTCGTGTTTCCCCAGCTTTCAGATGTGTGCTAGGACGCTGGAAAAACTCACTCTCATGCATAATGAAAGAGGAAAAGTTACAGAGGAGAAATTTCTTGGCTGGAGTCTCCATTCCTGCTCTGTATCTTGCTCTACAAGCTCCCACAGCAAGTGAGTGGTAGAGCCAAGAATAGAACACCACTTCTCTGACACCCAGCCCAGGGCCTTAACCCCTGTCTCCCGTGAGAAATTCTGTTTCGCTTTTCTGTGCACTGCAAAGATAAGATCATATTTTATTTTGGTGCCTAAATTGATCTCTGGGGTGAGTGAATAAAGTTGGGAAATAGCCAGAGAATAACACAATGTAAATAGTGAAATGTAAGGAGGTTATATATATAACACTGCGGCTCCTCAGACTGCTGCGTGTCTAGATAGAATTAATTAAAAACTGCATGAAGCATTTGAGTTCTTTCAGGGTTGTTTTGGGCACATGAGGACTTCTTCAGTGAGAAAACAGGATTTATTTTGCTCAGCTGGATTTTGTTTGAGAGCAGCCGGTGGAGAAGTCTTTGCTCTTTTCCTCCCTGGTAGCACTTGCTTTGTTGGGACAAGAGCAGGTGTTGTGCTGCCCGTTTGGGGATAGCAAAGGAAATTTGGGAAAAAGATGGGGTTAGYGTGGGCTGATTAGTTTGTCCTCCAGAAAGAGTCTGAGTTCTGACAGATCAGGGAGGTGTCACTTTGCACTCAATCTCAGGCAARGTAAGGGCTTCTCTTTCCCAGACTTTCCCAACATGTGAGCAAGAGGCAAGTGCTAAGTGCCAGAGGTGAAACCTGGATCCCACCTCTCTTTTAAAAGCATGTACGTTTGAAGAGCAAATATTTTGGAAAGATTTATTTCCAAAGTCTCTTCATACATCATAAAGGGTAGGATGTAGAAGGGTACGTGTAAAAGGGTGTGTGTAGAAGGGAGATTGCTGTAAAAGGATAGAARAGAGGTCACTGTAGCTTTCTGCTTGTGCTCTTTGGCCATGTTTGTTGTTTTTATACAGGCATTTGCAMTACAGACTGCTGACATGCACTAGAACATGGCCCTGCATTATTCCAGGTACCTGGAATTGTGGGTGCCCACACAGACTGCTGGGGACAAGATGAAGCGTGACCGTGCAGGGACGGGGCTTCCTTCTCCACCGATGGCAAAATAACACATTTCCTTGCTCACTGGCTAGAAATGATTGGGAATTCTTTGGCAGTGCTTTACACTTGGGAACTCTTCATTTCTCACCACTGAAACATTTTGTGGGAACGCGCCAGTTTCAGTGAAACTTCTGTAATAAAATGTTTCTTTTCAGGGTAGGATTTAGAGAGGGGTGGGCTCTAACCCTGATCTGCTTCTCTGAGAAGAAGGATTTAACCCCCAAAGTCTTCACATTCCAAGAGAGCCCGAATTCTCAGTTATGATGATGTYGGAGTGCTTTTTTTTCCTCAGCTTCTGTAAAAACAAACAAAACCCCCAAACAACAAGCAAATCCCACTTCTAAGGTCATCTCGTTGTGATTGAGAGTGCTTCTGAAATTCTGAAAGGATTTCTGGGATGGGAAAGATTATTTTCCTTCTCTTTCAACTTTGCACCTCACCACTCTGTCATGAACTTTGCATGTGAGATTTTGCCCTTGATGAATGAGCTCTCAGCCATAAAGGCTGCTGTGAGCTAGGCTTAAGGACTTCCCTGAAAAATGAAAACCAAAAGGCTAAACCACATTTACCTTAGGAAATGCGAAGGAGAAAAATGAAATCTTTGCTCTCCTGCCTCTTCTGTAGGGTTTTGTTGCTTGTCCTTCACAGATTCTCCTGTGCAGGACTGGCTGCTCCTGCTCAAACATGAAGCATGGATGGAGCATTGCTGTGTGATCAGGGAGGGTCTGCTGGGACCTCAAGGGACTGGCAGGCGATGGGATGGATCTGCTGGAGCTGATCCCCTCGTCAACACCAGCCCTGATGCTCCATCTGAAGGAAATCACAGATTGGCTCTTCACCTTCATGGGCTTTTTCCTTTCCTGCAGTTAGGAACGCCAGCTGCAGTGTGAAATAAATGTAAATTCATCACTGYTCTTGCTGGAATCTGATACCTATTGTTATTTACTGCTTGCCGTGGTTGTGGCTATAATTTTTTTTTGGTCATTATCTGTGTGACAATTGAAAGAAAAGAGCTGAATTTTGACCTCAGATAAGTGTGGATGACCAGTGCTTATACTCTGCCTTTTTCCAGGCAGCAGATACCAAGAGGCTTCAGAGCTGTCAGAGTGGTGATGTCTCCACACAGAATTGTATCAAAGTGAGAAGTTTAAATCTTACAAATCACTTCACATGTATTCATCCTCCTCTGGGGAAAAAAAATGGCCTAAGAGCTATTAATTGTGCTCTTATTATGGTGATGAGAATGAAAGAAACAAATGGAAATATTTTAGAAAAACTTGCAAAGATATTTTTAAAAATAATTTCTCTGTAGCCAAAGTATCATGACACTGCACTTGATGGGTATTTACCACACATTGGGTTTAAGTGCCACGGCTTTCTCTGGGGATTCCCTACCTAGCAGCAAGTTCCGAGCAGTGCTGTCYGTTCTGATGTCCTGAGCAGGAATAGCAGCACAAAACAACAAGGGGGCGATTCTGATCTGGCGAGGGAGGAGCTGAGCAGCCCGGGCCGCTGTCAGCTGCGGGCTCTGTCTGTGTGCACTGACAGGAGGTGTGGGTCCATGTGTGCTCTCACTGAAGCCTCCACAAACTGAAGCAGCAGCGCCCTGAGGATGCTTTCCCTCTTCATGTCCCTCAGAAATCGCTTCCAAATCAACTCTGAAWGTGGCTGAATAAAGTCCGGCAGTGAATTCGTGCTTTAACAGCCGTGATTGCTAAGCACAAAGTGATTTGGAAACACTTTTCAAAGAGGACAAGCATGGTTTGTGGAAGTGCTATGAAATTCCTAGWGAAGGATTGCAGCAGAATGGAATGTTTGGTGGGTGCTGGAGGGCAAAGGAAGTAAAAAAAAATTTACAATTTTTCTAAGTGGTTCTTGGGAGCACCTCAAATTTTCTTCTGACAAACAATTTTATTCACTATTAATTTTAATAAATTGAAAGCATTTTTCATTTCTAACTAGTTTCTGCTCAGTCTTTGAACCTTGAGGCTGATTGTTTTAATTCCACAGGGTCTGGAGGATGGGGTTCTTTGTTTTGGTACAATAACCACACTATAACCAGCCATCGTTTTCTGTTCCTTGCTCTCTTAACTTTCATCCTTTATGTGACACTATTTGCATTTTAGCTCCAGCAGGCATCAAATGAGATGTTTAATTAAAAATGTTATTGGAGGTCCAATTTAAGATCAAAGATCACAAGCTATCAGAGATCCAGTTCTTTGATACCACAATAATAGGTACCTTAGAAGTCGTCAGATGGGTTAGATTAGATAGTAATTTATTTTAGCTTGTTTCCTTTTCCTTAGTACTCATTCCAGATACCATAACCTGCTAGAAGTTTTAAGAAGCAGTAATTTTTAAAGTGAAAAGTAAAAGGCTTCCAGTTTAAACAAAACTGATCACAAAATTATGGAAGTAGGAAATTGAGACCTTTAGAATATATAGGACCAAAAGCATAATAAACATTGACTGGAAGAACAATCCTGAATGCTAACAGAAGTCTGTTTGTTGTAACAAACATTTTGCCTAATTTAATCTTCAAATGTGTTACTGCCAGAAAGAATAGAAATTTCAGGCTTTAATGTGTTGGTTACTCTTGAACTTCAGCTTCAACTACTGGTGCTGGTAGTGTCTCCTACAGAAAAAAAMCATTTAATTATCCTTGTCATCTGTCTTAGTGAAGTCCGAGCATGTGTGTTATTTACAGATCATTCCTTAAACTGCTAAATAAGTTGTGTACCCAGATGGGAACAAGAGATAAATCCAGGCTCTGTTGCCATCAGGGCACAACACCAGGGTGTGGATTTGAGCTCYTTGCAGAGATCCTGACGCAAAACTCCAAAGAAAGCAGAGGCCAGGTTAGTTCATTCCCTGGCTGTGCATCTGCTCGGGTCTCATGGGACACTAATGCAGAGATGCAAGAACCCTCCACTTCTAACACAGCCCAGGTGGTTAATGGAGCTGGCAATGTGCTTTTACCTTTTGTTCTACTTCTGGATTACTTTGATTTGAGATTAAGTAATCTAAATGTCTGTTTGGTGGAGAACAGCACTTTTTTTGTTTTGTCTTGTTTTATTCTTTCACATTTACAAATTATTCTAACCRCTCTTCCGGCTAATAAATCATAACCAGGTTGGTTCTAATGCATTTGAACTGTCAGCCAGTATGTGCAGAATGTTATCAGTTCTCATGTGTTACAGATAGCAGAGGTGGAAAAGTGCTTTTCGAATGGCGTTGAGCTACCACAAAGATTTTCCATTTGCTTCTGAGCCGTTGCCTTTGTGCTGTCTCGGGGCTGGGTTGGAAGGAGGGGCCACAATCTGCCAGGAGAGACTCCACAAAGCTTCCTTTGGCACCAGCRGAGTCCAAAAATCCCTGAGCTGGGSAAAACGCTGYGATTGCCCCAGACCGAGGGCAGAGCAGAGCTCTGGCTCCTGCTTCCCAGCCCCCAAAAGACTTTAAACCRCTTTCCTTTTTTTTTCCTCCTTACCCCGAAGTGGCTTTGGAACCACGGCAGGAATGCAAATAAACGTGTAAMGAGTCAGTCTAATCGGGCACACAGTTCTCAGAACTTCATTACTCTTCGTTATCTGAAAAACTGCAAACAACAAGGGAAATGCCAGCAGGGCAGAGATGCATTGTCACATTGCAGACTTGGGGTTAGGAGGGATAGCTGTGAACGCTAGCAGAAAGCCTAAAAACCAAAGTTCGGTACTCGGGTTCAGCCTTGTGAATGGACGCTGTTTTAAGAAATGAATTCAATTGAAAAAAATCCTTATTCTCCATGTAAATGGACAACTTGTTCAAATTCAGAGGCAAAAAAACCTGGGGTTAAGTGTAAGCCCCACAATTCGATTTGCATGTTGAGTAACTCAGACTGTAATAGAAGCTTTGTCACGTTAAGGTTAGGTCTTTCCTGTGGCTGTTCAAGTGGGCTCTAAAGACTTTTTAACGTGTTGCAGGATATTAAGGGGGGAAGGTTTGACCCACATCCATTTTTTTCAGCCCCACTTCTGCAGGTTTCATCACACTCCCCGTGTCTCACACGTGGGACATTGCTGAGGGCAGGATAGGTGCCCAATTGCCTACACACAATTTCATCAGCAAAGGTATATGATTTATTGCCCTGTAAAGGGTTTTGACATGAAGCCTGTGAAAAGCACTATATAAATGCCAATACAATATAAAACGTCACACAAATACTTTGCTCATTAATTCTGACCCCGTGCTTTTGTACTGGAGAGAAATGAGAGTGAAATATGAATGTGTTCCTTATGCTTTGAGGGGAAAAATGGGGCTGTGGATTTTATAAAGGCTGATGTGTTAACCTGCCTTTGTGGCTCCTTTACAGACAAGCAGCAAGAAGCCCACGCCTCCCTGGAAGCTACAGCATGAGTGAAAGCAGATAAAGCCTTAAAAAAGGGGAGCCCATGTTTGTGATGACAGTCCCTGGTCACAACACAGCTTTCACCATGCAAAGAAAGGATTTAATTTTTTCATTTCAAAATCCCATTTATTTCAGCACTACCAGCTCTGAAAGCCTGTCTGCCACCATCCCATTATAATTTTACTCCTAACATTTTGTCATATTTTTAAACAGTTTAAAATATTTTTAAGCATATCTTTAAACAGCTTAATATCCAAATCTTCCCAAGCCTTCATGGCCTGTTCAGAACGTGGCTTCAGCCAAGGAAACTGTGCTTCACCAGAGTGTTTTAGCGACTGGCTAGAGCTGAGCAGCCCCTGCTGTTCATCTTTGCTTTGGCCAAAGGGGACAGCAACCTCTCAAAGCTCAGATCTCGCCAGTCCCCAGCTCCTTCCTTCTGGAAAATCACTGGGGAGCCCAGGGAGGARGGGGAAGCTTGTGGGACATACTGGAAAATCCCCTTTCATCCTCTGCAGGGATTTTCCAGCCTTGCCCAGTTCACTTTGCAGARTGGGAGCCAGCCTGGCCCAAGGGGTATCAATCACTGAACTCTCATGTCTGATCAGCTGAGGTTTCCTCTCACCTGCTGACACACCTTCATGGTGGGACTTCAGTTTCCTGCAATATTCATGCATCAGCTTTCACTATCACAGTGCACTGAGTAAAATGTGCTCCATTCCTTTATTTTGACTTTAGGCTGCTTTTCAGATTCCTCCTCCCTTCTGTGTTTCACTGTGATTTCGATTGTTTCTACTTTTCTTTAAATAGGATGTTCACTTTCTGTTGATCTTTCCTGACATTTTTCCTTTTTGATTTGTAGTACTATTAATTTCCCTCTGTTCAATGTTTTGTCTACATTCAGAACATGTTTGTTTGTCCCTAGTGACCTGTAATTACTTTCCCCCTCCTACTCTWTAATTTTTCCAGTTACGTTCTCCATTGACGCTCCTTTAGGAAGTACGGGGGATAACCTTCTGAGGATATGAGGATATGACAGTTTTGGCCAGAAAATGCTTTTACTCTTGGAAAAGAGCTTGAGTTTGGAATATTGATTGCCCCTCTCTTTGGCACAGGGGTAAATGACTTTTTTTGGTTGCAGTTAGACAACA
The DNA here is from genome assembly GCA_014549065.1 of Cardinalis cardinalis. NCBI lineage: Eukaryota > Metazoa > Chordata > Aves > Passeriformes > Cardinalidae > Cardinalis > Cardinalis cardinalis. The sequence goes on from JACDOX010000679.1 coordinate 28,516, forward strand.
TGTGAGTCCTGTTGTCTCATCAGGAGTGGTCCTGCATTGCCGTCTTCCAGTGGGACCGAGGACAGAGGCAAAGAACCCTGCTGTGCACCTTAAAACAGAGACCTCCGGCTTTTGGGTTTRGGGATGCCTCTGTCCATTTCAGGTGAGGGGTGGGGGAATGCAGCCAAACACCAAAGTAACACAGGACATCTGCCAGGCAGCGGAAAATCAGGTTCAGTTCTCCGCTGTCTCCATTTACTACAGTGGCCCCCACATCGCGCTTTCAATCTTGCCTCTGGCCTGTTCATTTTCCTGTTCATTTCCAGGTTCTTCCCACAGGCAGAAACAAGACCTTCCTCAGGGCCGGCGCCCTGCTCCATTTGCACGGGGCAGCGTTTCTGGGGAGCGCGGTGCAGGGCCGSCCGCTGCGCTGTGCGCGTCTCCCCGTCCGCGAACGCGTTCCATCCCTGGCGGCCGCGTGTTTCCAGCGCCGCTTCCAGCGGGGGCAGCCTCGCCCCGGGCCTGCTGCAAGCCCCGGGCAGCCGCCGSTACCGGGCCCTGAGCCCGGTTCCATCCAAACCCGGTTTTTGGGAGGTTTTTCTCTCCTTTCCCCAGCGCGGGGTGCGCACCCCCCCGCCCGCGCCCTGCAGTGCGGCGCCGCGGCCGCCAGGGGGCGCCGCAGACCGCGGTGCGGCGCGCAGGGGCGCGCAAGGGCCGGGCGGGAGCGCGCAGGGGCTGCGGGAGCGCGCAGGGCCGCGCGGGGCCGCGCAAGAGCCGCGCAAGGACCGGGAGAGCCCCCGCGGCAACAGCGGCTGCTCCGCGCCCATCTCTCCGCAGCCGCTCCCCGCGGATCTCTCCGCAAGCGCGGCCCGAGCAGCGCTCCCGAGGGGCGGCGGGGGCTCCGCGGGCGCTCCGCGCCTCTAAAGTCGTTTGGAGGCAGCAGCAGCGCAGGGCGCAGACAGCGAGGCTTTTGTGCCGGCGTGTGCGCGGAGCACAGCGCAAAGCGGGAAAAAAATGAAGAAAAGGGGGAGAGAAAAGAAAAAAAAAAGAAAATAAAAGAAAAAAAAGAAAAAAAAAAGTGGTCAGAGTAGGTTTGTTAAGGAATCCGGTAAGTTATAGGAAGCAAAATTAAATGTCTGGTGCTTACACGACGGCATGTTTTACAAGGGAGAAGGAAACTGTGCAGAAAATGCATGGGCTTTTATTGTTGGATTTCATTGCCTGTATTGTGGTGGATGCTTTATGCTACGGAGAGCAAGTTTAATTGAACCAGATCGCTGATTTCATATAGTAGGGGGCATGGGGTGKKTTTTTTTTTGTTGTTTTGTTTTCGGCGTTAACCCTTTCGGGGACTAGAGGCAGGCAGGGCTGAGCTCCACAGCYCCGAGTTTCAAGCCAGCAAATAAAAACACATTACATAAAAACAAACACCGAGCCCAGTTATCAAAGCCTCAATCTCTAGCTATTATTTTCCCTTGTATTTGGAGCCCTTTTTTTTTTTTTTTA
>JACDOX010000679.1:36839-64163 GCA_014549065.1 Cardinalis cardinalis
TTCTCCCTCCTTCTCCATTTTTTCCCCTCCTTCCTTTTTTCCCTCTGCCCCCTTTCTATCCTTCTCTCCTGCTCAGGGCCATCAGTGAATTCGGGATCAGTTTTCCGGCGGGGCTGAGCCCTGCGSTGCCTCCTGGCTGCTCCCGGGCCACCCCGGGCCGGCCGCGGGGCTGGGCAGGGAAAGGACACAAAGGAAAAGGACGGTCCGAAAGGCRAGCCCGTTATTAATACAGCCCTGCTTGTAAATGAAAAATGTAACCCTTGTTAATTAACGCTGTTTACATGGGGTACAAGAAACTTAAGAAATGTTTCTACAAAGGGGAAGGAACTGTTTACAAAACTCTTTCAAAAGTGTGACATATTGCTGCAGTTCCAGCACTAAAAAGCCAAACACACTTACACGCCTTTGAAGTTGGCTGGCTGAGGCAACATTATTTGACTGGGATTCAGATATTGCTTGTGGGTATAACTAATGGCTTTTACCTAGTTAGTGGGCTGGGAGGGGCGAGGGCCTGGGCGCCGTGGCCATTGGGTCCCTCTGGAGAGCCGGGGCTGGCTCCCCGCCAGCTCTGTACAATGTCAACATTGAATATTTGAATTCCCAGACTCTATTTAACAACTTTCTAAATAAATAAACTCATTGTGTGTCTGTGTTTAAAATTATTTCACCTCTTTCATGAAAGCTACAGCATCTTATTACACCGGCCTCTCGGGCTGCTTTTCCCCCTTTTCCTTCCAAACAAACACAAACAGAGCTGAGCACTTTTGGGTTTGTTTTTTTGGTTTTTTTTTTTTTTTTTTTTTTTTTTTTCACTGTCTCCTATCTCTCCCCTTCTCACTTTCTGTCTGTGTTCTCACAAAGCACGACTGGCAGCTGCTCGGGCATCCCACCACGTCCTCAGAGGGACAGCTCTGTGCACCCTGTTATCTAATCATAACTAAAGCCAAAGCCAGGTTCACCAAGTCAGTTAAATATTAATCATTTCTAAAAGGAGGCCCAAGCGAGTGCCATTGCTGCAGCAGTGCCCTGTACATACTCAATCATTTTGGCTGCCCTACCCTAGGCGGGCTCCAGGGACAGCTTTCATTGTTGTTTGCCATAAATGGCTATTAGTGTTCATATTCACCTATTCACCTACTTATTTCAGTACGTGTGGATGTGGCTGTGCTTATGGAGAGCTGTGCACACACGTGTGTTCAGAACATACTTTTCTGCTTATGCCACGGAGATATATTTATTCATGTGCATAATAGATGCGTCTGTGTGGGCACATACAGAGAAAAGCAGGTAAATCCATTTGGTAATTGTAATTAGTACACACACAGTGTATAATTTAGGGAGAGATTGTGCTATGCACAGGCTGCTGGGGTGCTTGTAGTCCTGACACCAATATCTGTACACCCACAAAGGCTCTGAAACATTCTGGATGCATGTAGGGAACACAGAGCTGATATGCAAGAGCCTGGGTGTTGTTCCCTGGGATGCTTCCCAAATGCACTAATTGTGTGCTTCCGTGGCAGGAAAATCCATTGTAAAATATTTATTGCCTTCCCATGGAAGTAAAGGTGGCTGGGCAGAGAGGGCATTTCTGCCTGTCCTGGGGAGCACAGCTCCCTGATAAAGCTGTCTGAGTTGCTGAAGAAGAAATTGGAATGAATTTTCTGCCAGGACAGGTATGCGGTGGGAGAAAGAAAGTGGTGGCTGCTCCCGCCCCAGGTGGATGAGGAAAGGGCAGTGGGGAAGCAGATGGAGTTTTATAAATCTCAGCTAATGAAACCTTGTCCACAGAAATTGCCTTGCTTTGCAGTAAACCACTTTTTAAACAAATGTACTTTAGCTTTGGAAGGGCTTGTTCAGACACTTAGGTTTCCAACCAAGAATTCTTAATATTTGTTTATTTAAAATTTAACTAGGTTTGCTGTCATTTTTGGAGCAAGTCGKTGTTTTTTTTGCTGTAATTTAATACAATCAGTTTTACATCATTTCAGTTTAGTTAGGCAAGAAGTGGCTTATGAAGAGCAGAAAGAGGTTTAATCCCACATGGTTTTCAAACCAGCAGATGCAAGTGTCACGTTATTCAGCAGACAGAGATAGAACTGGACAAATGCAGATTAGAAATGAGGTTTATATTTTAAGTAGTGAAGGTATTTAACCAGTAAAACTATTTACTGAGAGCTGGGTGGGTTTCAACATCAGTGGAATTCCTTTGTCTTAATTAAGGTTGGCTGTTTTTCTAAAAAGATATGAGCTAATCCAAACAGGAATTAATTTAGGGAATTCCTCTAGCCTGTGTTGTACAGGGGTAGCAGACCAGACCACTCTTCCTGGTTTTATAATCTATGCACCCATTTAAAGCAGTGCAGTTTCATATGGAGACATAAGCTCAGGGCTGGGATCACAGGAATGCACTTAAAAACGAAATGGTCATTAAAAAACCCAGGTTCAGCTCTGACAATGCAGAACCAACATCTGGCACAAAGCGTTTTCCATCCTCTGCACTGCTTACCTGGATCACAGGCACCCTCACAAGTGCCCAGCTCTGGGGCAAAGGCAATGATGGGTTTTTCAAAGATGGGAAGGAGGAGCAGGGTSTAGGAGCTGAGGTTTGGGTACAGAGAGCAGGGTCTGGGCTTGGTGGTTTGATCACTGCCCTGGGATGGATTTCCAGTGGTTCCTGCCGTGTTCCTGTGGAACAGGTTACTGCTGCTGCTGCTCTTAACACCCAGCCAAGACCAGCAGAGATCATGATGTAGACCAGTAGGCATCAGGAAGCACCTCCAGAACCCCTTTGCTGCAGGGTCTGCTGGAGGGAGGCGTTTGCTGGCAGAGAAGCAGCGAGGTGGGGAAGGGGATGGAGAAGCTAAGGAGAAGTGGGTGGTGKTGTCCCCAGGACTCTGTCTCTTTGCGCTGCCATTTTAAATAAAAAAATCAAAATTCTCAGGGCATTAAGAAACCCTGTCTGATCACTCATTGACTTTCTGTTCCCTCCCTTTTGTTTGCATTTCCAGGCTGTGCCGAGGCATTGCCTTCTCCAGTGCTGCTGGAAGAAAGGGCAGCCACGGATACGTGTGGGAGGAGGGAAGCTAGCCTGCAATGAATATTGTATTTGGTGCTAAATATGTAACAAAGAGAAAGAAATGTGAGTTAATCCAGCAATAAGAGTTGGGAAGTGAAATACAATTCGTTTTATTTCAGGGTTTAATGCTGTGGTCTGTTTCAGTGAAGCATTATCTTTTAAACTGGGATATACACAACGACATAACCCCCACTACCTTGAGGGAATGTCAGAGTTTGATCTCCGAATAAAGGAAATTCAGAGTTAAGGCTGAAATGTACCACATGGCCTCCAAGTCCCAGGAACAACAGGAGGCAAGGAAGCAGCTAAAGCTATGGGCTGCACTTTAAAATGAGTCCAGCAACTACCAAGCCGCCAGCGCTCGTTGCAGATCCACAGCACGGCTTGAGCTGGGATTTGTATTGGCTGGAGACAGAGCTGGGATGATCTCGAGTCTTTTTGGAAATCTTGCTTGTCTGTGATGAGCATGAGAGTTTTATGGTGGAAGGATTACAGTTCTGAGCTTAATTTATGCAACAGAAGCACTCTTGTCTCCTTTGACACCGATAGCTTTTGTTTAGAAAATCTTATATTGGAGCAAAATTTTGGTTCAGAAAAGAAATATACCAAAGTTGCAGCTTTGCTTCTTTTCCGAAGAATTGCTTTTATGTCTGAAGGGGTGCACTACATTTTAGCCCTGTTTAAACTCCAAACTAAATTTAAATTGCCTGTAAAATAATCCACAGAATGGAAACTGCCACACAATCGTAGCCCTTGCTCCCTGACCCAAACCCATATTCCATTGCAAAGCAGCGCGCTGCTCTGCTCCGTGATTACAGTAAGTTAGAAACCAGAAGAGCAAGACTTCTATGAATAGGTTATTTTTGGCAATTGCATCACCAATTATGTATAAAATTTCAAAAAATATGGGTTCTGCCAGTTTGATCTCTGAGAAGGATACAGAAAATGAAAGCTTTGAGACTGCTGTAACATCATACTATTTTGTCTATTAGATATCATTAGATTACCAGAATACTGAGACCTTCATATCAACCAGGCTAACAAAAATTTCCCAGGTGGTTTAAATTAAAAAATTAGCCATAAATATATTTTGTATAATGTAATTTATTATGGATGTTTATTGTGTGCAGTGGGAAAATGTTTGGTTTCGGATGATCTTACCGTATAACATGTGCCTTACTGAAACTGTTTATACTGAGGCAGCCTGGAAAAGCCCCAGTTTAATTCTGAGACTGGCTGGGCTACATGCTCTGAAAGCCACAGGAAGGCAGAGCCCTTCCCCTGGAAAGCCAAAGGGGCAACAGCATCTTGTGTGGGACATGTGCAACATAAAACTCGGCAGTGGGGAAAGTGCTGAGTGGCAGAGAAAGCTGAAAGGTGGCTCAGGCCAGGGCTGTTTTACAGGGAAAATGGGATAAAAATGATACCAGCTTGAAGCAGGTCCTGTTATACTGGGATTGGTGTCCAAGGGGTACTTTTCTCCCACATCCCACATTTATCAGCCCTCCTTCTGTTTCAGCTGGGTGTGGTGAGCAGGGCTCTGTGCTGATGCCCACCCATGACTCCTGATTTGCCCTTCTGCAGCACAGAGCCACCCATGACTCCTGATTTGCCCTTCTGCAGCACAGAGGGGGATTAAGCTAGCCTTAGGGACCCAGGGGCTCCTGTGATGGACACATCCACCCTCTGCTGGATGGACACATCCACCCTCTGCTGGGATGGACACATCCACCCTCTGCTGGGATGGACACATCCACCCTCTGCTGGGATGGACACATCCACCCTCTGCTGGGATGCTGCAGCAGGGAGCTGATGCTTCAGGAAAAAGATCTCCTGCCTCCTCTCCCACTCTTTTGCACAAAGTTCACATGCTGGCAAGGGTGAAATCATTCCTCAGTGAAAGAAAAAACAAACCCTCAAAAACTTCCTCCCCTGCCCCAAGCTCCTTCACACATGTATTAACACCAAACTGGCAAAGCCAATGGAAAAGGATTTTGCGTTTTGGCAGCAGAGCTGGCCCAGAGCGCGCTGCGGGCCTTATCCCAAACCCACTGGAGCTGAAGGAGCTTGTACCGACTTCAGCGGGCCTTGGACTGGCTCTGGCTGGGAGGAATCTGCCTCCCTTCCTCCTTGGGGGGGGGTTATCAGCAGCTTTTGCTCTGCGGTGAGCCCCAACATGTGATGCTGTAACAGATACCTGGATTTACATCAGTCTAAGTGAATTAGGTTGGMCCTATAATCTGGCCTCATTTAAGAGTCATTTTAGCCATTAGGATGAAATATGAACGCTGCTGATGGGGGACTGTGGTGGCTCTGAATCCTTGTTTCCCACCGTGCTCCATCTCTCCCGTGGGTTGAGGACCTCTGAGGGCTGAGGTGGTCACCTGGGGGCGTGGGAGGGGCCCAGCACCCCTGGCTTGCACTGCAGGGCTCTCCACTCCAAGGGCTGTGGTTCTCCAAACAGCCTCAGTTTGTACCTTCTGAACAAATAGCTCTGCTGCTGAAGGTACCTGGCTCCCCCAGTAACTGCTCCATTTATTGCCTCCCGATTTCATCTCAGACAAACAGAAGGTGTGCGAGAGACAAGCACCGACTGCTGGAAAAAAATCACCCCAAACATGTCTAAAGCACAGCTTGAGTCACTGGTGGTGCCTATATTTTTGATTTAAAAACCATTTAACATTTCCAGCGTTTGACAGAAATGATTCACCTTCCCCTCTTGAAAACTCTTTGCGATTTGAACTTACCGTGGCACGTTTTATTTACTTGCACCTTGGTGAGGAATTAAGCAATGCTTTTGGTGAGTTTTAATCTTTCCCATTCTCGTTGTGGCTCTGTATGAAGGAAAAAAAAAAAAGGAAATATGTTGTTTGAAATAATTTTGAAGTGATGTTTCTATTTTACTTTTTTTAGGCTCTTGATGTATTTTTGGCTACAGGGACTGGCATGGAGCATTGGTCTAAGAATATACAACACTGAAAAGCAAAGTGATATCAGCTGTATCTGAGCTAACTGCACTGCTTTTTAGTTTTGCTGTTTCATTGTTACTGTGCCATGATAACGATGATTTACAGCAATAATGAAGCCTTCTTAATTGTAAAATATAAACAGCATGAGATATTCGTCCTGATTATTTCAGTTCATATAGAAAGCAATATTTCAATAGTCACTGGCTGCCTGTGAAAATGCTATTAAAGCAGCTATGCTCTGCCTGAATAATTACTGTCCAGGAGTTTGTGCTTCCTGGTAAAGCCAAGGTAACTGAGAAATGAAGAAATGATGCACTAGGTCACTCCAGATGATGCAGATCAGAGAGATCTGAGYGAACAAACCTGTGCAGTGTCTTTAGTATCAGTGACCAGCCTCAGAATGAGAGAAAAGGTGAAATTATCTGTACTGTAGCAATGCCCTGAGTGAGAACTGAGCTGAGGCAGAGCCAGAAGGGGTGATGCAGAGTCAGATCCAGGAYGGGATGCAGCAAACCTTCCCAGCTGGGGCTTCTACCATGCACCAAGCTGAAGGATCAGCCATGGACCGAACACAGAAGATTTATTTCCAACCTGACATTATTATTTATTATAACTTGAATTAAAACAGCAACCACAGAATGCAGCCRGCCTGTTGTGCTGAGCTCTGTGCAAACACGGGCAGCCTGCACAGAGCTTAGGCCCTGAGAAATGCAGATTAAACTTGGGGCYTGCTGCCCTACACATGCAATTACAGCATCACTGGAGGCAGTAATAAARTCCTGAGGAGAAATGGATGCTTTAAGGAAAATCCACAGAGTCAGGACTSCATGGCTTGCACACGGGTGGACGTGCTCCAGCTTTAATCACATCAGCCCTTTCCCCCTACCAGCAAATGGCCCCCCTGGCTCTGTTTTAACTGACCCTATTATTTTTGGCCGTGTCCATAATCTTGGGTGATCAAGCKGCATTAAGCTATGAGTATCCTTGCAGCATCACCTGCTTGCTTTCAAAGAAAATAGCTCTGAGATTCTCAGGGAAGGAAGAAGGCAGCGCCGGCAGGTAATCCAGCCCTATAAAACCCCCGGGCTGTGGTTCCAGCCCGCCTTCCGCGCGGGCTCTGCCAGAGGGACCTGAGCGGTGGGGCTGGCAAGAGCCAGCAACCAAAAAGTCCCTCAAGCCTATAAGGTTTATTAAGGTTCTTTTCAAGTCCCTGCCAATAAAAAGGGTCCACACAACCTCTGAGTGAGGCTCCATAAGCTCAGTTTTATGTTCGGATAATTTGGAGCCAAACTGTCACGGAGTTCACATAGCGAAATACCCCACGGAGCATCGCAAACTGCGAAGAAAATATATCGAGGAAAGGGAGGACYGATAATTTTATGGTTTTCCTTGAAGTTAAGCAGTAAAATTGGCTTTATTTAGCAATTTCCGGACTTCTGATTGCAATTCTGTTACCAGCGTAACAGTTTTCGATGCAACGTTTTTGTAAATAKGGAGAAATGTTAGAGCCAAGGTCCTCCAGTGCTTGGATCTGCCGTGGGAAGCAGYGCCACACGCTCCAGGTTCCCAAAATGGATCAGACCTGGATTGGCTTTTGGATCAGATCACTGGGCAGCCCTTGGAAGRGACAGTCCTTTGAAAAAACAGGAATAGCTTGACCCAGGTCCAGGGATGAGCAACATACACTTATTTTTGGAGGGTGAAGAATTTCTAATTTGAAATACATTTAAGATGTATTTCAAATTRGAATTACACCTGGTTACAAATTAATAATACATCTGGTTTTTACAGATGAGGTGATCATCACAATCTCCAGGCTCATTTTCTAAACCAGGCTATTAAAATCACTTGTCCCTCAGCCTTTTGGCTGTGTGTAAACCTAGGTGCAGAATTCACAAGATAAACCTCCACTATGTTTGCTCCTCACACAATAACTATTTTACGCTTGGCATGGCTCATCTTTTAAAAATCTATTTTACAATGTAATAATTCACACCCACTTCTCTTTGGGAAGTAATTTATAGAAGGGAAATTAAACATGGCTGGGCTCTGGAGGGAGTACTGCTGATACATGCAACAGCTCAAAATGTTGAGGGAAGTGGTTCTGGATATGGAGAAGATGCCGTCTTGACCTTGGCGGTTTGTTTATTAGACACTAAATCACAGACATTTCTTCTTCCAGTTCTAACTGGTCTGAGGGCTCAGATATAACCTTAAAAGCCCTTTCTGGGGTTTTAAACAGAGTTTAGACCTCATCATTGCTCAGTGCTATTTATGCAGCTTGAATGAGACAAGGGAATGCARAGACCACCGTGGGAAAGAAAAAAGGTGAAGAAAATAGAGAAAAAAAAAGAATATTCATTCCAATGACTGGATTTCCTTTTCATATGTTGCACTTCCTGGTGCCACAGAGTAGAGAGAAGAAGAAAATATTCGATGTCTTTTTACCCACTTTGTTTATGCAGCTTGTACATATGACAGGCAGTAACCATCAAACTCATCCTGCCAGTGTTCCTAGAAAGAAGGGCTGTGTCTCACTGCCAGCAGCAAAGGAAGCACTGGGAATAAAGTGGAGGTGACCATAGAGTAGSCAGGGGTGGTGGGGGGAAGAGGACTGGGAAATGGGACGTGTCTGATGGATTGCTGTCAGACCCCTGAGCAGAAGGAGCCAAACAAATCGGCTCTGCTCGCACTTTCTGCACAGGAATAATTTGGGACATCTGTTTTAAGAGATGATTGGTGCTTTTCAGATACTAAATAGGCCCTGAATATGCTGTTCTCCTGCTTTCCTCTGCTTCCCCAGTGCTACACCAGTTATAYACAAATATATAAAAATATATTTATGCAAGACCTCAGCGAGCTGACACGGCTAAATCACCTCTGTGCATCTTGACCTCCTGCTCAGCCTCCTGTTTCAGAGGCTTGGTGTAAATTAAGGTGCTGTGCTTACTCTCCAGGTCCACATCTTCCCTCTGTGCTCCTGCTGCAGAAATAGCTGTGCTCCATGGGTTGGTGAGGATCCAGCTGAAGCCTGCGAGGGCTGGAGGGAGCAGTGTTGCTTTAGGCTCCCTGCCTGAGGAGTGACATATCAGAAGTAATAAGTCTGAGCCTGAGCTGATGTCTAACAGCATCGGAGAGCGGGGCTGGAAGGCTGAACTCCTGCAAAAATGAAAGCAAGGAATTTAACAGCAGTAAAAAAGAGGTTAAGGAAAGAACAAAAAAGGAAAGGAAATAAAAGTGATATGAATGGCTAGAAAAACAGCTACGTCCAAATATTAACCTCTACTGCTGTATTTTGACACTGGGCTGAGTTAATAGAAGTACATGGCTAATACACATTAAGCTGGAAGAAGGTACTTCATTTCAGAAAGTATCTGGATCAACTTAACGTGAAAATGTATTAGCAGAAGATATTTTATGTGTGTCYAAATCTGCCAATAGCTTGAAGACATATTCTGCAGGAGGCTAGCAAGAGAAAGTGTGTTTCACTGGTGGGATTTTCAGCCAAACTCTCATTCTTGAGGCTTCTTTTCCCTTTCCTCTCCATGATACCTTTTCCTCAACCATCAGAGGAGCAGGAGCAGACAGGAGCTTTTCCCCAGCCTGTGCCTTCTGTCAGCTGCAGGAGCCTCACAGACAGCACTGGCTCAAAGGGGTTTTTTACCTCTTGGAATGCTGAAGGAGCAGCCCCAGAGCACAGGAGCTAAACTGGTGTAAAACTGGCRTGAGAGCAGAGCCCACTTTGGCAGGGGATGGACTCAGTGCTGGCTGCTCCTCCTGGGATCCATCCAGAGGTGGAGAAAGCAGATACAGGGCAATCTTCACTCTGTCAAGGTCTTTAGTGTATAATGCTTAGAAGTGGAAAATAGTTTCAATTCTTTAAAATACGGATTTTTCTCTTCTTTCTCTTCTCTTCAATTCTCTTCTAAAGAATTGAAAATAGTTTCAATTYTTTAAAATAAGGATTTTTCTCTTAGATTCTTTAAAATAAGGATTTTTTCTCTTTTGTATTTCGGTGTGTCCTTGGGGTTTGCATTCTTCCATAGGTATCATTTATTTCACAGCAAAGAGTCGTGGTGAGACAGCCTGGACTTTAATTTCTGGGAATATCTTTATAGGCTTGTTTTTGTGGCTATATAACAACATTATGTTATCTATCCATCTCTCATTCCACTTCCTGATATACAGAATTATCAAGACTACCCATCAGTCACTCTTGTGTTTTCTAGCCCTTGGTGCTCTGTCAGTTTTTAGGATATTTTTCCASTATTACAGCCACACTGATCTTGGTGATTATTAAGAAATTATATAATATCTTTAAAAACTCTGTTGAGATGTGGAACACCATCTGAGGAAAAGTAAATTTTAGACTGGAGTTATATAATTTCTGGTTTCCTGAATGTTCAAGTGAAGAAAGGCAGTTAACTAAGGTACAATTTTTTTCAAGGGAAAAAAAAAAGTAAAAAGCAATATTGAAGAGCAGGAGATCTGCTTTTGCAATCATGTACTGACAAACTGGGACTGTGCCCCACCTGACGTTGTCCTCCCTAGCCTTTCTGTACCCAGGCTGTCCAGCTGATTTCTTTCTGTGATTACAACAGGATTTCTCAGTTTTTCAGAAGCTCCCAGGGTGTTTTCGTGCACCTGAAGTGTCAGGTGGCCTGAGAGGGGAAGGGACAGAGGGGTGGTGGGAGGTACAGGGGTGAAGATCACTCAGCACAAAGAGAAAATGAAGATTTTAAGGGTAATTGTGCATCTCCTGAGCTTCACCTCCACACAGCTGYGCAGGGACCTGCTCAGCTGTGCCACATCATGGTGAAATTGGCCCCTCTATTTTACACTTGTTTGCAAGGCAGTTAAGGCACAGAAAGGTTTGTGCTGGGTAGAAGATGGTGGGGGGCTCTCTTCCAAGTGCTTTGCTGTTTGTCCTGTAGGACACCATGGAATGTTCTGCACCCTGCTCTGGATGAAGCTCTGTGTGGAGCTGTGATCTCAGGTACTGCTCATGTAGTGGTGGGTTTGGGCTTTGGCAAAGTGTGCTGCTGCTTTTGCWGCCTGCAGCCAAAATTGGGAGTGTTTCCATCTCCTGGATGTWAGCACATGCTATAACAGGAGTCTCAAGGTGTCACCCCAGACCTGATGTCAATATGTTATTTCTCCTATAATTTGGGCAGAGGCTACAAAAAATGTTTTGATGTTTCCTTGAGACATAACTACTTTTCTTTTTTTTTTCTGCAAAGTTTTCACTTGTTTAGTATTGTTTCTACTGGCGCTGGTTTTCTTTTCAGTGTTGGTTACAAAATCCCAAAGCAATGGGAGGAAGAGGTTTTTTTCCTCCCCTGTGTGCTTTTTCAGATTATGTTGGAGATTAGCTTGGGGGAATGACAAACCACTCTGTTCCCAGGACAGTCTCCCCATCCATAGCTAAAACATTATGGGAATTGGTGTTGGATGCCACATCAAGTTTCACTTTGTATTGCAGCCTTTAATGCCAGCCCTTCTGCTGTCTCCTCTTCCAGCCCTGTGATTCTGCTGTGTTGTCTGTACTTTCCTTGATGTATAGAAACACTTATAAAAAAGGGAAAAATCAATTAATTTCTGGCTGCAGGTTTGGGTGACCGTGAGGCAGCAGCAGAATCCAGTGTGTTTCTCAGTTTCCTGCTGCCCTGGTCAGCTGTGTGTGAGAGGGGGGATGGTTTTAAGGGGGCTCAGGACCTGCCTTTCTCTTGAACACTCACAGTGTGCTGTGAGAGCTTTGCCTGTTGTATTTGCAGTGGTGGAGGTGATTGAATAGCAGCACCTCACTCTGGTTTTGGTTAACAAGCAAGAGAAGGTGTGCTAATCCTACAAGGGTGTCTGATAAAACCAGCAGAGCTGTCCCACAGGGGCTTTGCTGACCACAGCGAGGGTGAGGGGTGTGTTGGAGGCTGTTGCTGACAAGGAGCATCCTCTGGAGAGGGCAGGAGTTGCTGAAAGGGCTCTCCAGCTCCTTGTGCTGGGCTAGGGGCACTTCCCATGTTGGTGTTTCCCATATTTATGGGAGCCACAGGCTTCCCAAAGCCAGCAGCCACCTCTGCTCTGAGCAATACCAGCAGCAGGAACCTGCTGATCCGTGCAGAGCGTGCTACAGCCGCAGAGTGGGGCGTGAAAGCTTCTGTTCCTCATGCTTTGAAGGTTTCTTTTTTCTTTCCCATGTAGAAAAGGACTTGCYTGTCTGATGCCCCAGGTGAAAAACCCAGCCATGTTAGAGGCTGGTGTGTGCACATGGGTGAAAATGTGTCAGTGTGTGCTCTAGCACCTCTTAGCTGGCTTATCCATGGATTGGGGTTCAGTGTGTGGGGATTCAGTGGCAGCCACATTGTGGCTAGACCTGTGAAGTCTGTGAGAAACCTGTAAATTAATTTCTGACCAGACTGAGGCATCATTCGCCCTTTAAAAATTGTAAATCTGCGTTTATCCAACGTTAACAGATGTAACATAAATGAGTTCCTGTGCTGTCTGCTGGTCCACTAATGGCACTTGTTTGTAAGTGCTTTATGTTAACAGCTATTTGATGGTGCCCATTAGTTTTTCCTAGGTTAATGTTATATAATAAAGTGAATGCTGGCCAAAAGCAATAGTAATACGATAAACAAAAAATCCAAATGCTGGGTGAGAAATGTAATGGAGCGAGGGCTGAACTCTGGTGGGAGTTTGGTTTAATCTAAAGGTTAAAAAATGTTATAATTTGGGTTTAAGTAAATTGGCTCTTTAGTCCCAGAGGTCTTGCTCTTGTACTTCTTGTGCCTCCAAAGCTCCCACTAATGCCGATGGGAGTCCTGGGCGCACAAGAAAAGCGGGTTCAGGTACTAAAGTTACAGATTGGCTTGGACCAAAACCCCTAATCCAAATACCTCCGGCTTTTGAAAGCATTTGCCAATTGGATTTGAATCTGGACACAAACATTGTGGCTTGAGCTCATCTGAGCTCACTTACATCTGTGTAAATCTGTAGTATGGCCCCGATCCAGCAAAGCACGTAAATATGTGCTTAATTTGACTTCAAGGGGACTATTGTGCGCTTAAAGCTGAGCATGTGTTTAAGTGCTTTGCTGGACTCAAGTCCAAATACATGGGAGTCAATGAAATGACACCAAATAGTGCAGTGTAAGTGAGATCTGAAATGAACCAAAATGTTTGCGTTTCTACCTGCAAATGAACACCCTGCTCACATCCTGCGTACCCTGCGTGCACTTTGTATTTTCATCCATCTGCACTTAATGTATTCTTTACAGTAACCTGTCCATTCAGTACTGTAAAAAAAAGAAATATACTTTGAGTTTTCCTGCTCTATTACTCATATTTCATGAAATGYGTTCTTATGCCAAGTGTCTGTTTATATATATTTATACATGTTGTTTCTTTATTGATATTGGCAAGATACAAGAAGAAAAGAAATATTTTACAGTTAAAAACTTGTAAACAGTTTTATCCCTCATTTAAAACCTTTTTTTAAAGAGTTTACCTGATGTGGTCAAATTACTTTAACTTGTTTTTGGTTTTGCCAGTCTGACCAATATGAAAAGCATTTGTTAAATGTACAGGTTTGTTTTTAGCTCAAAATACACATTTTAAGCATGTTTGCAATTAACTGACGTGAACATGCCCTTACACTCAACKACTAAATGCCACTTTTATACTTTAAATCCCACTTTTAGTGATTGCCACGCTACATAAAGCTGTCAATGAATATTTTCACACGAATACATTAATGCTGTTAAAAGATCATGGATTGCTTGTCAGCTGCTGCAGCTCACTGCGAAGAGAACACAAAAGGGTTAATTGAGCTCAGCCCTGCAAAGGTGGCAGAGGCATAGACTAGAACTGGGAATTAAACCCAAAACAAATACAACAAGATATAGCCCTYGTGCTTCGGTATGACAACCACAATGCAGACATAAAGAAGTGTAAGCTGCAAATGTCTGTAGGTTATTAATGAGGTAATAGAAGCAAAATTAGGTATCAGTAGGGTTTGGCTCTGTTTGAATAAAACTGAGATCTTTTATCTCAGAATATGCTAGGAAAGACTCATAAGCTGTGATTTGGTGGTCTAGGCTGTGCCCTTCTTGGTTGTGGGAGTTGACTCATGCCATTTAAACTCAGCAGTGTTTTCCACTCAGGGCAAACAGATGTGGGATCAGATACAGAGAAGGGCTGGCAGGGAAAAGGTTTGCATGGCAGTTTATGAGGAAAAATGCTTTTGTGTGCTGACTTCTGAATCAAAAGGATATTTTGCACTTCAGCTTTGCGTGTCTGGAGAGAGGATACCACTTTCTTGCAAAGCCAGCRTAATGGCAGTGCTAGAACACCTCTGTGCCCAGCTGACCTCTGCCCAGGCTGAGCCTGGCTCTCTGTGGATTTCAGCAGCTTCCCTTGGGATTTACTTCAGCCTGGATGAGAGCAAAGTATGGTCACAGGCTCCTGATCAAGTCTTGGTGTTTGTGCCCTGTAAGAATAGACTTTTCTCCAAAATAATGGCGAAACACTCCTTTCCTGACTCTTGGGGAAGCTGACAGGCAGAGCTGCAGCTGATGCATTGTGTGATCTGCTCTGCCCCGATCCCTTCTCAGCCCCACTGTCTCTGAAGTAAGTGACAAAACTCCCATTAACTTTAATGATGTGGAATCGACCCTAAAAGGATAAGGTCTGTCTTTAAGAAAAATCCCTGGGGGATTCAATTACATCATAAATGTATTCAGTGGTTGTGAAGCGATTCTGGTGTACGTACAGCCAAACCCTGAATTCCTTCTCAAGTGAGTGTCTGGGTGAGGATTGGTTACGAATCCTGCTCTGAGTTACACCCATACAGCTCCCCCGGAGCTGATGGCATTCCTCCCTGCTTCCCTTGCATGGACAGTGCAGAGGCTGAGCTGCACAGAGCCCAACACGKCCTGCTCCCCTTGGACAGGGGCTGGGAGGGATGGAGTCTGTCCCTGCGCAGCTGCAAAATTCCTCATGACCTGGAGCGGCACCTGCGGGGTGGTGGAGGCTGCACCAAGGGCGGTTTTGGCCCCTCAGCCTTTGAAGAGCTCTGGCATGATGTAATCCCAACCCTGTAAGCTGCTGTGGGACCCTGGGCTTGAGAGATGCCCTATAAATCTCCATGGCTGGGTTTTGTTACCTGCCCGCTCTGTTACATGACTAATGGCTTCAGGTAAAGAATGGGCAGTGGAGAAACAGGTAATTAACAAAAACATCCTTCTGTGTTTTCTGCTCAGCTTCCGTGACTGGTGTTTTCAGAAGCTGGGCAGATATGATTTGTAGCCTCCCTCTTTCACCAGAGCAGAGGCAGGGCTGGTTTGAGACCTGGCAATCCCTGAATGCTTCCCCAGTTTCCTGCCCTTGCATTTGATGCAGCCAGGGCTGGTTTGCCAGAGAGTYGCTGGTATCCGCCTTGATGTGACGTTTTTGTGCTGCAGTTAAGTTGTTGGGATTTTTTTATTTTTTTTTCTTCTGGAGCATGGGTTGCTTTGAGAGTGGCCTGGTGCAAGTGCATTAGCAAAGTGAGCCTGCTGTAAAATATTGCTGCATCCAGCTGCCCTGTCAATAGGTCAAGCTATTTGTCCGATCCAGACAGGGTGTCTAGTTCTCCTGGCAGCATCCCTTGCTTTGGCATGGGAAAACCTGTTTTGTTTAGCACTAGGGAAACAATATGTAGAAATAGTAATGCTTGAACCTAAACACTCCTGTTGTCTTATGCAAGGGCTGCTGTGTTACTGGTTATTTTGTGATAGATTTCTTCCCCCCACCCTGCTCCCTTCCAAAGGACTTGAGTCCCAGCCTGCAGAATAGCTGCTGTTGAGTGGAAGCATTCCTGCTATTTTCCCCTCAATTCAGAGGAAGCAATGCACTTGTTGTGTTACCTTGGTGAATCGAAAGTGGTTTTCACTTCCCTTAATTAAGCCTGCTTTGCTGCTGGCCCCTCCAAGATGGAGAGCGCAGCGCACTCAGGAGCGCTGCCGCTGATTTGAATTCCTAAATTCCTCTCCTTGCAAACTTCAAAGGCAAGTATATTGCTCTGTCTAAGAGGCACCAATTATGTAAACCCTGGGCTATTCAGTATGTTCCATAATTATTTATTTTCAGCGAAAGAGGTTTTAACCCAAACTAGACAGAAAACTGGCATTTCTCCAGTTATTAGATTCTATTGAAAAAGGTATTAAACAATGGGCAGGGTAACATGGTAGATTAGTGTCCCTTCATCTTCCTGACCTGGGCATGTGTCAGAGCTGTACTGAGCTGACCAAAATTACTTTGATTTGATGGCCATTAAAGGTCAGGAGCAGAATGGGATCAGACGCCTTGGTTGAGGCTGAAGTACACAACATTATATATTGATAGTAATTAAGTTGTTTCATTTAATAAGCACCATCAGATTTAAAGGCATTGTTACAGTATCGGGGCACTGAGAAGGAGAGAGGCAGCCGGGATATGGGCTGGGGGAGAGAGAAAGGGTTCTGGAATGAGTGAAATGTGTCCCTGGAGTAATTTTTTATTTTATAAACTGAATGCAAACCTGATGGAGAACTATGGAAATGAGCAGTCATGCTGGATACATACACACACTCTCTCAATATTCCTATACTGTGGGTAATGAAAAGTGCCTTCAGGGATGGGGTGGCCTTACCATTCATCAGTGCCATAGCCTTAAGTGGGTAATAACTAAGAGCTCCCACATCTAGTGTGTATATAAATTCTAGCTCCTCAGTATATTTGCTTCAGACTGTGTTTAATTTATACAATTCCTTAGCTTTAAAGCTGTCAATTGATAACATTCAATCTGTGAGCCTGACTGATAAAAGGGAAGGGAAGAAGTATTCTCTGGTGACTAGAGCAGGGGAAGGGTGTGGGGGCCAAAGATGCAAGTGGTGCTTCTTCTAGGCTTTGCTCCAAGGCCAAATGACACCCCCTGCCCTCCCTCTTTCCCCAGTTATTTCTTTCTTTACCCTCTTGGGACACAAGCTGGTCCCTCTGCTTGGCTGGTGTTTGTTGTATCTATAGCAGGCAGCCACCTGYCATGGGGGTGGAGATATCTCTCTCACCTGCAACAACGATGAGAATCTGCCTCTGGCCCTTTTGGGAGATGCTGTCAGTGGTGGCTTCTCTGCCACCAATATTCCAGAGATGCCTGCAGGGTTAACCACTGTCTTTGGGAGGGTTGGTGATAGAGCCAGCTGGCTTTTGGAAGGAGCAAGGTAGTAGAGAAGCCTGCAGCACAGCAAAATAAAAGGACCCTGATAATTGAGGGCTCAGCAGGAATTAACTGTCCTGTGCATGCACAGGTAGTTGTTGAACCTGTGCTCATGCCAGAGCTGACTCTGCCCTGGGACACAGAGGGAATGGGGGATATGAGTCTCCATGACTGAGTGTTGYGTCAGTCACTTAAACACTATAAAGAGGGCCAAGCTCTCACACTACAATAAATTTGAAAAGTTGAAGGGAAAATGGCCAGGCAGTTTGGAATTCAGCTTGTGAACCAAATATTGCACGTTTTTCACGGCACGAGACAAACTGTTATTAACAGGACGCTTTGTTCTTGACCCATATTTCAAATGCCCCTGTGTCAGGAAGGGACTGGTCCAGAGCTTGGCTCAGTTTCCCTTCATTGTAAGATGTACTGGTTCCTCCTGACCCCAAGCTGCTGCTGGGCTGCAAAGACTTCCCAGCACCTGTCTGTCCCACAGGTGGCCTTTCTTGTGGCMCAGTGACAGCTCCTGCACGCGTGGCTGTGGCCACTGCTGAGACTCACAGAGCTGAAACTCTGCAGACCCTGGTGATTCCCACTGGCCATCTTGGTGCTGGTCCTGGTGTGAGGCACACAGGATTTTGCATCCCAGTTTGAACTCTCTGGTCTGGAGGCAGCRAAATCAAGTGGTGCTGCTGGAGGGTTTGGCCAAGGCATTGGTCAGAGATGTCCATTGGGATCCATCACAGGGGGAGGTGCAGCAGAGCAGGTCCTGGTCAGGGCAGATCCTGTGGAGAGCTGGAGTCTGTTTCCATGGTATAGGGTTACACACCTTGCTGATAGGGGGACCAGGAGGTTAACCTGGCTTTCAGGATAATTTCTTCCACTATRTGGGACTTTGAGAAATGTCATGTCTTGCATGTGGAAGGTTTTTAAAAGTAATTTAATATATTGATTGGAAAGGAACAAAACGAGGGTGGACTGGTTGGGCACTTTGTAGATGAGGCATGCAGAGATTTCTTTCCATGAAAGAGTTGTGCTGGTGTGGACTTGTGTTTGTTGGTTTGTGTGAGAGGAAATCCCAGTTCCCATGGTGGTCAGCCAGTTCACTGAAAACCATCCAACCTGGCTTCCAGGATTTGCCTGAAATTCCATGTAGTGCCTTGAAATRCAGTTTGATAAGATTCTCTTTAATTCTGAGCTGCTCCACTAGAAGCCACTCGACGCTCAGGCTGTAGTGCTGTAATTGAAATAAAATGAAGAGGAGTAACCTACTAGTAGTGCCTGCAGGAGCAGGACAAATATTCATAYGATTGTGTAGGACGGTCTGAACCCAGATGGTGTTTTATAACTTCAGCTGTAGTTTTAAAAGGCTGGAACTTTGATGTTACTGTTGGTGGGGGCCGCGGAGCACAGCTCCCACAAAGTTTGCTGGCTTCAGGCAGCCGAGAGTGGAAATGATTGCRTGAACTGGGAGGTGCTGGATCCGGCTGAGAGCAGTGTGGGACGAGCAGGAAGCGTGGCGTGGGGCAGGCAGCCAGGAGAGGATGCAAGGAGGAGTGGGTACCACGTTCCTGGAAAGCTGAGGTCGTGAGGAAGCACTGCTGGCCGTGGGTGGACACGGGCATGGAGGCAGGGTGCCTGTTTCGAGATGCACATCTAAGCAGAAATGTACTGGCCGGGCTGGATTTGGRTTTGCTTTGGGCTCAGAGTTGGGAATTAAATTGGTTTTTGGCTTAGCARTGCCCCATCCATGCTCCTCACTGGAGACACTGTGTTTCTTTGTGAAATGGAGAAGTTGGCTCTTGTGTCTGCTGCCTACTTCTACAAAACTCTTATTGCTCCCTGCATCCGTGACCCAGCCTCTCCAACAGCCCATTTTTCAGTCACCACTGAGCACATTATTTGAGCAAAATAACTCCACTAGATGAGGGTTCCAGCACAATCAATAAAAAATCATTGAGTAGAGATAAATAAACTTGAAACAGGCATCATAATTAACCTGCTGTGGAGGACAGCAAAACAATTTGGCAACGTTTGAACATTTGGCAAAAGGATTTTCAGCTGGAGCCTGCTTGGCCCAAACTCTTTGGATGGGAGAAAAATTTGCTAAAAAATTACTCGAAATGGCCCAAATCACACTTCAGAGCTTGTGATTGCTCAAGATAGGAAACAAAAAGAGGCAACGTTTGCCAAAGAAGGGCTGCAAGGTCTTGGAGAGCCACGATGGAAATAAACCTGTTGAAAGCTAAACAAAACCACGCATCCCCAGTACAAAAGAAGGAAGGAAGGTGATCACGGCTAAGCTGGTGCTCTCTGTGAAACCCCTCTCCCCTTCTAAGAATACCCTTTCAGTATATGGGTCAGGAAGCTTCAGCCTGGATGCCTGGCAAAAAACAAAGCRATTGTTCGGTGGTATGTTAATGTAGCAGGTGCAGTTTTATTTAAACAAGAGGTGGCTATTGTTTTCTGGAAGTGTGGTGATTTACAGGCTCATAGCTTATCCTGGAGGATCAGGGTGTTAAGTCATGTGCATGTATGTGTGTTTTAGCCCAGGGTGGCCCTTCTCCCGTGTCTGCATCCCTGAGCCAGGAGGAACTTAAAGGGATCAGCGCTGGTAAAGGCAGGGATGTAAAGCCAGGCGAGATGGGGGTCAAACAGGTAAATTACTGAATGTAGGGACCTGGATTTGGAATGAGAGGTGTGGTCTCCAGCACATGCAATGGTCTGGGAGGCTTGTGTAGCACCCCAGCTGATCTCAGTGGGATTTGTGTGAGGATTTGTGAAAAGAACCYGGCCTTATAAACACTGCTTTGCTTAGCAAGCCATGGGAGAGGACAGGAATCAACAAATATCTTCATTCCTGCCAATTATTTCGATGTTTTACCTCTGCGGCTGAGGACAGAATAGCTGAAAATGCACTGTGTGATCTGGTATCTCCCCTCTTCATGTCCTTATTGATTTTGCTTTTCTTGAGCTTCATCCAGAGCAGGCAGAGAACAGGAGAAGTCCCTTGTCCCATAGCAGAGACACTGACCTGGGTGGGTTGGAGAAGGGTCCACCTGCAGCAGGAAAGCCCAGCTGGTTTCCCTTCCATGGGGCTTTGACACTGTGGCAAGAGGCTCTTGCTGATCCTTGCTGCTGGCATGGTTCTATATGGTCTGGGCTTAATTTTTAAATTTTACTCCAYATAACTTCATTGGCTACATACAGTTGTACCAAAGTGTAAGTATTTTAGGGAAACACTTAAATGAAGCCAAAAATTGTTGTTGATCCACTTACACCAATTATCTTTGTGAATATTGATGTTCTGGAGCAAAAAACCTCGTTTTTGCTCTTCCTTTTTAGCATTGGGGTTGAACATGATGCAAGTGTGATGTTGATGATAACACCAGACTTGCCCAGCAGCAGGATCTGCCCTGAGCAAACTATGGCCAAACCCCTGGGAAAATCCTGGCCAGGTTGTCACAGGGCTATTTTGGGATGCTTTGGAGGTCAGGTGGGATCTCAGCTCTGTGTCCTGTGCCTGTTGGGCTGAGCCCCTGCGCCTCCCTCCCTGCCCAATTCCTCACTTGGCTCGGACCCAGAGACTTTGGAACGGCAGCTGGGTGCTGCACTTTCACTCATGGTGATTAATATTGCTCTAATATTTGTCTGATGTAGCTCCCACTGCTGGGCAGGGCAGTGCCYTGTTGAGCTGCTCATTGTACGAGCTGTAGTAAATGACTGTCCCTTCCTCYGTGAGATCACGGGCTCAAATTAATTGTGATTTTGACATGCTGGGTACTTTCTGGCTAAGGGCTTTTGTTATTATTTTCAACTTTTTTTTTCCATAGAAACAGAACATTTTATTACTTTTGCTGAAGAAATCCAYGTTATCAGTTTCCTTTCACGCAACAAAACGCCCTCCCAGTCTTTAATAAACATTAAACGCTAGAAGCTCGTTCTGTGCTTTGCATGTAGAAAACATTGCAGAAATGCCAAGTATCCTTCTTATTATTTTTCCTCATGGAGCTTCCAATTCACTGAATTCACCAAGCCAAGATAACACCATCTCGGAGGGCCAGTGCTGCGACAAATTTACAGTCTGSGAGCTTATATCTTTCCAGGCAATTGTCTTCAAACAGACAGTGAATTTCTGCATGTTGGAGTCTCAGAGCTGGAGTTTCTTCTGAGAAATGGCCGAGTCTGCCACCACTGAACCCCTGAGTGACAGCAAGTGCTTTTCGGCTTCTGTTGTGAATTTTTTTTTTTAAGGAGGGTTGGCAGCCTGAGCTATTCTCAAGGATTTGGAAAAGAGCCACAAACAGGAATTATTGAACAATTGCTCTGTGAAACTTAAGATAACAGTTTGTTCCACCACAGTGGAATTGCTTTGTGGTAGAAGGAAATTATCTTTTTAGCTCTTGATTAACATTATGTGAGAAAAATAAAATTAAAGCCTGATTGTATCTGTGGTTGAATGGAATGTGTGTTCGTGCGAGGGGAAGAGGGGACAGATGTTTGTGGGTGACACATACGGAGATGAATGTTTGTGACACCTCAGATTGTAGGTGATTCATGGATTAGGAATGTTTTTAATGTTTGGAAAATTCCTTATTGCTTCTTTATTGTCAGACTAATGCTCACCCTGTGCTCAGTGTGAGTGTAAATATTAGATCATTAATGATATTAAGCACATACCATGATTTGGAAGTTGGAAAGCGTGTTTTCTTTTGGTGCAAATTAATATTCTTGCTGTTATGAGTTTTGGTGCTTTTGGTTGGTTCACAGAAGCAAACAATAACTTGCATCTCCATAGTTACTCCATAAAATAGTACACTTGGCCATGAGTTTATCACGCATGCTTATTAAAAGTAAATAATATTACTGGGAGCCCAAGTACATTTTTAACATACCAGCTCAATCTGGCTGCCTTGGAAGTCACTGGGAGATTTTTCTCCTGCTGGTGAAGGA
This sequence comes from Cardinalis cardinalis, assembly GCA_014549065.1. NCBI lineage: Eukaryota > Metazoa > Chordata > Aves > Passeriformes > Cardinalidae > Cardinalis > Cardinalis cardinalis. Next base: position 59,064 of record JACDOX010000679.1, read on the forward strand.
GATGCTGAGGAGAAGGTATGGGGCATTGATGGCAGAGGCTGCACCTGYAGAGCAACCTCATCATGTGAGAGCAGGATTTTGGTTCAGCAAGCTCTGTGTTGGACCTCTGACACCTTCAACTGGGAGAAATGCATTGAGGGGTRCCCCAAAATGGCCACACTCGGGTACTTTTCATTAAAACCCCATGGTCACAGGTRGGAGTTGCCCTTTTATACCGGGGGAGTGGCTGCCTGGGCTGGGTGCCCTGAAGGAGGGGAGCCCAGGGACGTGCAGGAAGGTGATTTGTGCYGTGCTGTGGGGTTTTGGAGGAGCTGTGGCTCCCCAAGCCCCAGAGCTGGGCTCTGCAGWCCCGGCTTCCTGCCCGCCCCGGGAGCTCCCCGCTCCCCACCGCGGCAGCTCCGACACCCTGCGACTCCGGGGGAAGCTCTGAGGATGCCGAGTTCCAAACATGAACTTTCTGAGCAGGCCAAATTTGTGCTGTGATCYCCCAGCTCAGTGCCTGTGCTTATCTGTGTTTGCAAGACACGCTGGGAGATCAAAATATGCCCCTTTTTGAGGCGATAGGAAAGAGACAAGATGCTTCTTTAATCATGTCTGATAAATTCTCACTTGTAATGAGAGCCCTAATTAAGGGAAATTACCTATTGGAAAAGAGTTAAAAGGGGCCCCGTACTCCTTCCAGCAAACTTAAAGACAAAAGGAAGTTTCTAACAATGGGTCACTGGAGATGCATTTCCGCCCAGCTTTAAAAAACAAGGTACTGTCTAGCTGATGAGCGGTGAAGGCGAGCAACGGGGCTTTGATGAGCCTTCTCCTGCTTCCTGATATTGTGACCCTCTTAACAAACACTGCAGACGAAAATCAGCATGCCTTCGGTATGCTGTAAGTGCAGGCAGGCTATCTGAAGAGATGCCTCACTCTCAGGATATGGTTTAAATCCTGTTTTGAATAAGGTTTACATCCTTGTCACTGAAATAATATTTTTGTACCGTAAAAATCAATGTGAAGAGACGAGCAGACAGGTCCCCCAATATGTAAACAACCTATCTTTGATGTCACTTCTTACTTTTTTCTTGTCCCAAGGAATACCCAAGGGTTTAGCAGTTTAATTTTACTTTCATGTTTCTGTTTATGATGCCAGAAGGTGTGCACTGTTCTTGATTCCAAAACCCCAGGATGGGAGGTGGATCTGGGTTCTGTTTTGCCCTTATTGCTCTGAAATCAGCACTTTTGCTTCCACTTGGGTGGTTGGAGAAAATTCTGGTTTTCCAGTCAGCTCTGTGATTAGAGTAAAAACAAGAGGGATTCTCTCTGGGTGCAGGGGGAAAAAAGAAATAAGAGTCTGTAGGTCCAAGAGTTTTGGTCACTGTGATCATCTGGAATGAGCTTTCCACGTATCATTAATTTCTCCTCGATGGCGCATGCTGGAGTGAGCTGATGTGGTGCTCCAGACATACTTTACATACTGATCTCTCCTTGGGCTGCTTTGCAGTCTGAGATCAGAGCGTCTTGCAGGGAGCATCGGTGAGAGGCAACACATCTCCTCTCCTTTTAGYGCACAAACTTCAAATCCTGTTTGCAGTAAAGCAACAGAAAGCTGAATGTGCAGTAAAAATATGAGGGTTTGCTTGCAAATACAGCGAGTTTCAGTTCCAGTATCAGATGTTGGCACCTGGAGTGCACGAACATGAGCTGTTCGCAATCCTCCTGTCAGGAGTGTTGCATTCAGCATGCAGAGCTCTACCTTCCATCTCCAAGACCTGAAAACATTTGAACTGACATCCAAATTTTTCAGCCATCATCGGTTATTGATATAAAGAGCATCATTGATCAAACTGTAACTTTGTTCCAGGTTATACTGTGCTTGTTTATTTTTTATTTCTGTGAAGCAAATCATCAGCAATTTTCCCCATCAGTAAGACTTTTTTGTTTCACAAAACCACAACCACAACCAGCAGTGGCTTGAGTCATGTTATTTCTTTATTGTTAGGCRTTTGTAATGTATTTTTATTACTTGTGATATGAATGTGGCTTAGGYGTGTTTAACCACCTCAATCAATTCCCAACACCTCTGTGGGATGGGTGTTGCTGTTAGCTCTTGTAAAATAAGAGTAAATTGGGTAGCACATAAATGAAACTATTTTCCTAGAGATCATGGAGGAACACAGGGGGCTGAAATGGGGATACAGAATGYGGTTTGGCCAGTCCTTGTCTTAACCACGAGCTCCTCTGAGCTCTCTGGAGTGAAGCACGTGGAGGGGTTGGAACCGTAGGGAGGGATGGGGCACGGGCACTGCTCCAGCTTGGAGCTCCTCAAGTGGTTTGCATTGGCACGCCAGGAGCTTTGGAAGGACACTGGCCTTTCAAATTAATAGCACACTTGAGGGTTTTCCAGGTACTGCTAGAAAATTACGTGAGCACACTCCCAAACACAAAACCAGATGTGCCGGGTCAGACCACAGGTCCCTCYGGCCCAGCAGTTCATCTCCTGCAGTGGGTGGCCAGAGCAGGGCAGAAGGTCAGGAGATGTGAGTCATGGGATGTCCCAGAAAACTCTCCTGTGTTTGGCACTGACACCTCCCTGGTGGGGAGGTGATAACTGCACACACTGACTCGTCACCAGGAAACYGCTCTGCAGCCTTGGATGTTTATGCAGCTCCAGGAGCAGCTCAGCTGAGTTCCAGATACCTTCTGAAAACATTTGCCTGTTTCATGATTTGTTGGCATTGGGGTCCAGGTTTTAGTCGAAGCGTGGAGGAGCTGGGTGGAGTGCTGGCTGKGTTTGTGGGCTGGGAGATGGTGAGCTTTGCAGACACAGAGCCCTGCCTCTGGTSCGTGATGGGCATACGTGACACCTCACCTGCTGAGCTGTATCTGCATTACCCCTGGAGTTGGCCCAGATCAAGCAAAATCCCCTTAAATGTGCTATTGAAATAATTCTCCTGAAGTTTAGTTGTTGGTGATGCTGGCAAACTCTGTGAACATAAGCTGATGGTGTCACAATGCTCTAATTTTGTTTGATTTAATCCAACCAGAGGCTGTTTGGGGTGCAGTCCTGCTGGCATCCTGCACAGGCTTATTTCCAATGGTCTGGAAATACATTGTCTTCAGACAAGCAGGCAGAGCTGAGRGGCAGCAGAAGCTGCTGCCACACTGRTGGCACCTACACCTTTGCTGCCTTTTGGAGATCACCTGATCCCTGCCTTCTGGCACCTGGAGTGTGATGGTGCCTGTGATGGTCCCATTTCACTGACTGATAAAATGGGAGAAGCATCACAGACAGCTATGAGTCCTTGTTCTGCTTTTATTTAATAATAACAATAACAACAAAAATGGAAAACCTTAAATCCTTTGCTCTTTCAGAGCTACTGTCTGAGCAGTGGAGGAGTATGCTGCATACCTGGAAATGTGGGAGGTGTGAGAGGTGTGAGCAATGTGTATTTAGATGGACTTTTGGTCTAATTTGAAAATTGGTTTGTTTTATACTGGCTTCAGTTGTAAAAAGGAATGATTAACCCAAACAGGAGCACCCGCGTTACTCACCTTTAATTATGTTTGCAATATATCATGGTGATACGGGGGAGCAGAAAGCYTTTCTGCATCCAGCACATTTGCCTCGTAGCATATGGTCCTATGGAAACAGTTTTGATTCAGAGCCCCCAGTAGCATATGGTGAAAAATCTGCCCCTGAAGTCAAATTGAAAGTAGAGGCTGGTCCCAGGCCCCAGAGGACCCCGTGTCTCCTGCCAGCCGGCAGGACCGGAGTTGGAGTATGTGTCACTGTTTCACTCATCATGGAGATTTTATATTTGGTTTGGGATGCTGGTGCATGAGGTTCTGGATGTAAAAGTCAGAAGAGATATAGTTCCTGTAATGTCTGCAGAGATCCTTGTGTCGATAAGGTCAGCAGCAAGTTAATAGATTTTTATCTTCTCATCACATGAACTTAATATAGTGCAACTGTTGGAGGGGAGGGGAGAAACCTTCCTGCCATTATTTTCTGATGTGTTTCAGGAGGTTTTAAAAGACAGTGTGTGCCATAAAAGCCCCTCTGTGCTTAAAATTAAAATCAGCAGCTCAAAATTATATTTAAATATTTTTACTCATGAACTGAAGGCTAAACATTGTGTAGTAACACAGCTAAAATTAATTAGAGCTGGGTGAAGAGAGATGTGTTTCTCCATGGCAGTGATGGAATGGATGAGAAGGGGGATGGAGCTTTCCTACTCCGTGCTCCTAACAGCATCAGACTGAGTTTACTTAAAAGATGCCAAAGCAACACTCAGCTCTGTGCTCCTGCCATGTAATGACGCAAAAGCAGAACCAGAGGCTTTACACTATAAAAATAACCATAAATTCCCCTCCACGTTGTTCTTAAATCAATGCACCGATGGGAATGAAGACCCTGATTGAGCTCTGGGCTCCTCACAAAAGCTTTGATAAAGGGGGTGAACAGTGCTGATGACTGTGGGTGCTCCTGCCAAGCTGCAGTGAAGAAGAATCAGAAGCAGGAACAACAAGATGGGGAGGTAGAAAGATGCTCCATGGCCATAAATACCTGTCATCACCAAAATATGGTGTTGCTCACATTCCAGCCACTGTGGTGGAGGAGAGATTCTGTGGCGGCAGGGGAGGGAGTTGCTCCTGCACCAGCAGTGGAAACCCAGGGCTGAAATACGGCATCTCTGTCAGGGGCAGAATCCATGGAGGGACACCGCCGGGTCACGCTGACTAGTAGGGCTCAGCGATCAAACGTGTCACACCTGTCTTGGCCACGGGTGCAGGTGTTCTAGGTCAGCTCTCGCTGTGGTTATCAATCGCTGACAGTTGACAGTTTAATTTTACACCACAAGTACCTCATTACTTGTGTAGGCACTTGAAGAACATGTGGGCACTGGGTTGGATCAGTGATCAATGACAAAGGTTGCGCAGGGTGCAAGTGGTAGCAGTAAAAGTGAAGGTCTCCGTGCATGAGTTGGCAGTGGTGGGGATACATGACAAGGGGAGTTTAGCTGACAAACAGTCTGTCAGGGCTGGAAGAATGGAGGCTCGCCGGAGAGCTGGAGCTCCATTATAAAATACAGCTCACCATTTAAAAGG
>JACDOX010000679.1:64213-119946 GCA_014549065.1 Cardinalis cardinalis
GTGGAAAAAAGAAAGATAAAAAAAGGCTCTTGCTTTGAAAAACTGTTTAACCAAATTTAATGCATGTGAGGGACTGTAAATTTTTATTCTACAAGCATTTATTTCACGACATGGAAGCATCCAGGTGTTCAGGAATTTTGTATTAGAGGAAAGTGGAGGTGCTACTTTCATAGATACACACACGTGTGGTGTGGCTGGTTCAGGTTGCCCAATGGGTGCAGATTTGAGATGCTCAATGCATTAACCAAAGCTTTCCCTGTGAGATTCCTCCTCTTTGTGTATTGATAGGACAATTTATGACTAAATCTGTTGTGACGAATTTCTTCTGCCACAGTAGGGAAAAATTTGTTTAAACACACTTAAAAGTGTTGCTTTAATCAATCCCATCCAACTTTCTCTTTTGCCGCTTGTTTTCCTTTGCGGAGTTTCTGACATTYTTTCCCATGTCGAATCTACTCGGCAGATTTTGTCACTGGGGCGATGACGGAAAGAAAGAGACATATGGCACTAGTTTGGTAGAGCCGTGGATCTTGCAYGAGGATGTAAATCTTGTTTGCTTGAGAGACCGCACTGAAAGACACTTTGCTTGAGGTATAATGTAGCTGCGTTATTGAGTGCACCTTATAATAATTGATATGGCTGGAAWGGTATTAATGGAAATAATGGGAATTTCACCCAAACCGTAGTAAATAAGGAAAAGACTAATAGTCTTTGCCCTCTGCTGAATTGAACACGTCTTAAAAAAAGATTCTTGATTATGTCTCGCGCGCTGATTAGGTGCAGGCTAACTTTGATCATATCACCTACAGTTCCCACCGAAAGGACACGTGCAGCGCCGGTTGCGGTTTTAGAAATTGTTAAAATGATTGAATAAGCAGTTYGGAAAACACACGGCTCTAAAAAATGAGATGCACGCTCCGTGTTGGTGTTTTGTATTGATTTAGTAACAGTTCTGGGAAGCCCTCGTGGTGCTCGRTGCGCAGGCAAAGAGGTCCCTCTCCCACCACTCCCCTGCCAAGCCAAGACACCATCATCTTTGCTCTTTTTTAGCCCCAAGGTATGTCCAGTCTTTAGTAAATGACAGTAGAAATGAATCAACCTCATGCTGAAGATGGAAAAAAACTTATTTATAAATCATAACAAAGGATGCAAAGGTCAAACCTCATAAAGATTAATTAACTTTCAAACCAAATCTGGATTTCTGCAAAGTCTGGTAGTATTATGGTCTTTTTTTTTTCTTACTCTGTGTTGTCTAATATTTATTTTAAATTTACTYTAGATGGTAGAGAGAGATGTTTTGGAGATATGTTGCTACTATATCTAGTGATGAAATGAACTTTATAAAATACTAGTGGTGTATAACGTCACAGCCATCAGAATGGTGATCCTGATTTCAGCTCTGAACTAGCCTGTCAATGTTCAAATAGGAAATTATTTTAATTATTTTCTATTACTGTGCACAAGTTAATATTAGAAATTTCCTTGCCATGTCCATTTTCTTTTTAGTGAAAATAACCTYCTGTAAAATTTGGAATAGGGCCATCCATGATAAAACATCGCATCTGATGGATAAATATAGTACATTTTTGATGGCCTGGTAGGTGTTGTAATTCTCACTAATCAGGTGTCTTGTTGGGACTAGACTGATTGTAAAATTGATAACTTGAAAAGAAATATTCAAGTCTCTSGCTTATGAACCAAAAATGCTGTGTTAGGTCCTTATGTTGACTTGAAAAAATCCCATCAACTGTAGYGGGATGAAGAATTGCCCACAGGGCTCTCTTCATATGGTAACTTGCCAAACACACTTTAAATTGTCTAGAAATCAATAGATCCATGAACCCTCTTGCTGTATATAGATCTATATCATCTAACCAGCCACATGCTGGAGGAGGAGAGGAATCAGCCTCTTTTGGGTTGTTGAACCATTTAAATGCTGTGGCACCACAGATGTGAGATTGAGAAGGAAACGTGGACAATGGCAGGAGAATAAGGGGAGCTGGGAGGAGAAAGGAGGTGGGAGAGATGAGCAGCCTTCTCTGCCTCTGCTGAAAGGATAATATTTCAAGGATCTGATGGGACACAAAGGCCTGRAAGGGTTGTGATTGGCAAATGAAAGAAAAAATACCTTGAGAGAGGGAGGACGTTCTGGGCTGTAAGGAGCAGTAATTTGGGTCACCTTTAGGCCAAGTTAGAGAAAATGAATTCTGGAGCAGTAGAGGTGAGGAGCACACGCTCCAGCAGAGAGGGAAGAAGCAAAAAAAGGGGAACCAACTGAATTCAAATAGTTCTGATAGCACAAAGGTCTTACAAGACTTTAGAAAACCAAGAGTTTTCTTACTTGTGGGTCCAGCTTGCACCAGATAGGTGTCAAGGGAGCATCCAGCAAGATTGCTGCTGTGTAAAGGAAAGGCAAACTTTACCAGAAACATCCAGTATCAGAAAATATCTAGCAGAAAAGAAATTGCCAGAACCTGTGGTGGTCTCCAGTCTGTGCAATGCCGTTGCCTTCACTGAAGTTTGAGTCAGWGGAGTCAGGGAAACAACCACCTTGCATTTTTGAGTAGTTGTTGGGCCATGTGTTTCCCCTGGCGACACTGGTGCAAATCCAGGGCAATCCCACCAAAGCTGGAGATTGCTCTGGCTKTCTGCCAGGTACAGAGGCTTGGGTTTGGCCAACAGAGGTCACTTACACAAGCGTGACCTCACTGCAGTTGGTGCTGCTCCACACTTGAGGTGATTGAGTGAAGAAGTTGGCTCAGTTGCTGCTGAGGAAACACAGTGTTCATGTKTCTAAATGTTACTTTAAATATCAGGGATTTTCTTTTCACATTTGTTATTCAGAGCTAAAAAGGGGCTGGTCTTTTCTAGCTAAATCAAAATGTTAGTTTAGGGTTTGTTTTTTTTAGGTACCTCCTTTCTCCTTTACCACAACTCATCTACTTCTATGTTTCCTAAAAGCATTTTGGATTTAACAGATATAAATTCTGTGCTCTCCTGCAAGCAGGTTTAGCTTTGCTGCCCATTAATCAGCAGTGCCCATTGTCACCAGTCAAGAAATGGGTCCAGTGAATTCAAATTTCATATAATACACAGCCATGACAGGGAGGGACAGATGGGCCTCCTGCTTGGTGGCTTYATCCCCCCACCTGCTTGGTGGCTTCTTTTGGTTTCTTTTCTGCTGGCTCTCACTCTGTCTCACTGCTGGATGAGGTGTATCCCTGTGCTACACTGCTCTTAAGAGGGAGAGATTTAAAATTTTTCAACCACTAATTTTTTTAAGAAAAGGTTTTGAAATTAAGAGTTTTCAGCAGCATTGATGGGACAAAACTCATGCTCTTTGTCCATGAGCTTCCCTTGCTGAAGGAGCACTGTGCAGAGTGCTTGGGTTACTTAAAAGAAGGTTTTCCCAATGTTTTTAGGGCAAAATGCATCCATCTTTGCATAGGACAAAATAACTGGGGATGAGTGGCTGTTGCTGTGTTGCAGCAGGGATGGTGGGAGTGTCTGTTCCTGCTCAGGGCTCATCCTTCTTGCTGGGTTTTGGAACCAGAGGCTGGGGAAGCTGAGGAGCATGGGCTGTCAAAGGCAGAGATGGGACACAAATCAAGGCACATGTAAGGCCTTCCTTTGCTCTTATTTGGATTATTTGCAGCTTTTTTTGCTGATTTGCATGAAAGCAGAGTTGTGACTTTATTTAGCACTGCTATAATGACTTCAGCACAGCTCAGGAACATCGTCTGGTGTCATCTCCCCTGTGTAGGGCCCTGTAGGGAGAGGGTGGCAGTGTAAGAATGACAAATGGGATCAGGATGCTTTTCAYATGAGTGTAGAGTACAGACAGGATGCTCTGGGGGACAGACAGGGAAATCTGGGACAAGGTGCCATGCAAAGCAAACCCTGCCTGATTTGAAAGGTGGAGAGGATGTGCTGTGATCTTACCAGTGGAAAAGGATGAGCAGGTGGGAGAAGAATGACAAACACCTACACTTTCATTCTGGAACACTGTGGTGGTTGGGCACGAGGAGTTTGCTGTTTGTTCTTGCCTTGCTGGTCAGATCACAAGCCACGTGCTTTGTGTGGAGGGAGCTGGAAAGACTGCCCCTTGCTAAAGTCCTGTGAGTCCTCCAAAGACAAGAATAAATACACTATCTATCCCAAAATACAAAGAAGGAACGATGCTGGAAAGCCAGGCAGGACTGGGCGAGGGGCAGGTGAGGAGGTGACAGCTCAGCCCCATGTCAGGATGTTGCAATGGGAGCTGCAGATCGTCACCCTCTCCGCTAGCATGTTAACACTGCTAACATACAACCAGGCTGCAGAAAAAGGTTTTAAAAAATGCATTTTGTTTTCTTTTGTGGGCAAATGAGCCACGAGTCCCCGTGGGGGAGGCACAGTGCACTGCCCTGGGATGCTGGGCTCTCTGCAGGGGATGGGATGGGGTGGAAGGAAGCACCGGGTGATGCCCTGGCCCACACCAGGAGCGCGTCCGCCCCGGTGCTGCTCCGGTGCTCCCCATATTTGGTGGTCTTTAATTTGGCATTACATACTCGGGGCTTGTCTGCAGCTCGTATGATTCAAAGTTCTCCATGGGGTCTAATGTACAAGGCCTGGCCTGTTTTCATTAGGTTTCCTGAGCTCTCCTCCCTTCTCCCCAGCGTTGCTGCACAAAGACACTTTTGTCAGGCTATGTTGGACTCTCCTCAAAATCCAAGCACTTTCAGGAAAGGACTTGGAAGTCTATCTTCTCAGTTTCCATATCCCTTTGCCCTCTGCTCTGGCATTTGGTTTGATTGGTTGTAGAGTTGTCCTTTTTTCCCCCCCTTTACTTCTTTTTGTTGATCTGTCTGTGCTGGAGTCTATCTTGCAAAGCAAAAGTGTATTGCAAATTGTGCAAGCCAGCTCTCTGAATTATTGCACGTTGTAAAGTATTAACTCCTTCAGTCCTCGGCTGGTTTAGGTGTTAGGACCAAAATCATGATAGGAATGTTAAAGGAGTATTATTATAYTTTATGTTCACTGCCACAAGTTTAGTAAGAAATTTAATCCACCCTTCTCTTGCTCACACTCTCTCTTTCTTTGCCTCTTGAGGGGAAAAAAAAAAAAGAAAAAAAAAGGAGAAAAACTGGCACCAAACTTCCATTTGACTTGGCAACTTTTTCACTAATGTGATTTGATATGCTTTACTAGAAAGGGTAACATGCTAATGTTTCAGAAGAAGCCGATTTTCTATTAGTGAAAGTATGGTATATAAAAGATCAGGCATTGCTATTAAACTCTTCAATCAATGAATTTATAGCCTATTCTAAGTAGTAATGATATAATGGAATGCAATAATTTAATATTGAAAAATATGTTTGGTTTGACGTTTTGGGGATTCCAGGAAATACTGCTATTTATATAGCTGCATCTGTGCAAAAATTAAAAACAGGGAAACAAGGATTATAAAAGGAAACATAGCCAAATAGTTTGAAATCAATCTATCCAAGATGCTTTCATAACATATTATATAAAGATCATGTTTGCTCTTTTCATGTATCTGTTTCCTCAGACTATGATTTTATCATGATTTATGCACSCAAGTACTGATAATGTGAATACAGTGGTGGGTGCTACTTTGTTTCACACATTTCGAAGCCAGTTTGTACATTACTTTTTCAGGGGCAGAGGTGGAAATAGTATTTCTGCCTATGGGATATAATTATATTACAGTTCCTACAGAAGAGGGCTAAATACAGCCCCAATGTTTCAATTAATAATGCACTGTCAGCTCTGAGGGATGATATGAAACTGTATTGGATCAAAGATTACCAGCCTCAGACAGGGTTGCTGCTCTCTCTGCTTTTCTTTTTCCTTTTTTTTTTATTTGCCTGATTGACTCTCTGCATTTTTTGAAGAATAATATTTTGCTTAAAAGTAAAATATTACATTCTTGCAGGCCTGATTAGGTTACTTTTAGGAGTGGGAATCGGTTCCTTGCCATATATGAGCAGATGTTAAGCTCCTTCCATTATATTTTAACATCCAACATCTTGCATATACCTTTTAATTGTTAATGTGGTCAGGCAATAAATTCACTGTCTATGGGGAACTAAGAATAATTTTCCAAATTTCATTCTCTCTAGCCAGTTGCTAGGAAATGAAGTGCTTTGGTTAATAATGCATTTAAGATATTTGCAAAACCTCAGTTTAATATTTGTTCTGTATTTACATGAAATTCTGAGCAAAAGAGAAAGGGTAATTAAAATACATTTAATTTTTGGTAGCATTTAGCACCCGCTTGAAATGTACTACTAAAAATTATGAAATCATTTTGCAGATGAATAGGGAAATATTCTTTGAAATCTGACAAGGTTTATTTGAAATAATGCTTACTTTAAAAAATAACTCCTTTTAGGTCTTACAATTCTACACTTCTTACTGAAAAATGGTTTCCCAGTAGCATACATATCCTATATCAATGTAACTAAATTTATATTGTTATRAATTTTTGAGGTTGGATTCTTGAGTTTTGAAATTAAATAACCACAGTTAACTGTATTAAATGTAGACTTGAATTTGATCGAAAATAAGTAAAGCACTCATGACAACCTCTGTAACTGCTTAAATACTTTAGTTGTGTTTGTGAGCATTAAATTGTATTATAAGGAGCCAACACTGAGTACACAAGCTCCTGTGGGACCTCTTGGACTTTTGGGAGATTAAAAATCCTGCATTAATGAAATTTTGCAAGTTTTTTATTTAATAGATAGTGCTTTTCAGGGTATGCAAAATAATTGGTACGGAACGCTATACGCATCTTTACACTCACGCCACATAACGTATATAATTACTTGGAGAAACTGCTTAACTTTAATGGGGCGTTTCTTGATCATATAATAGGAAAACTAACAGCTTTAATTAAGATTTATGAAGCAGAGAGGTAATATATTCTGCTAAATTAGGTAACTATTGGTGGGTAGTGTATTTTTAAGCAATTAAAGGCCCGATCCTGCAGCTCTTTTGCTGTGTAAGCCGTTGCCAGCTCATGCAAGGAGTCCTGCTGCCACGTGAGGGAGAGCTGCAGGAATGGGGCTGCATCTTGGGTTTTACAGTCCCTAAGGCATGGCAGAAAAGAGCTGTGGGTATAGGCTGGGTTTACTCCTTGTTGTAGGCCCGGCTTTGAGTAGATTYTCCTACTCCAAGTGGAGCAATCACCAGAAGGAAGCAGCTGGCATYGCCCTTGGTGGCTCGTGCAAGAGGTGGATCAGCTCTGAGAGGGCTCATCACAGGAGGAATGCAAGCAAGGCTGTGTGGGGATAAGCTGGAGTGAGGAGCAAGCAGGGGATTGTTTCCATCTGGAAAACTATCCATCAGAAGAGAGGTGCARGGGGCTGTGATGTGTGGGTTGCCACGTGCTGGAAAACCCCACAGATACGTGCAGAAAATGGGATTGGACCAGAATATTTTGAATTTTCATGGTGCAGACTTCAATTCTTTTTTTTTTTCACATGTTCTATGATGAATTTGATTTTTTTCTCCTCATTAAATCACAGATGAATGTGCCTCAGGTCTGATCATGGCCAATTCTACATTTCTGCTGCACCCTTGCATGTCTGTGAAACTGGAGGAAGAATCCCATGCATAGCCCCTTATTCCAAAAAATGATCCCAATTTTAAACCACACCAGTCTTCTCTAGATGGTGTATTTCCACCCAAGCAGACCTGAGCAGAAATCACTGCTTTTCTGAAGTACAAACACCTGATTGAGAGAGATCCTGTGAAATAAGTATGAGGAATATCAGAATTAGACAGGGATTGATTTATTCCTTGAAAGTGGGCTAGACACTTTAATGCAGTTTAATGCAGTTTAATGCCTGGTAGAAATTAAAAGTTTCACTCCACAGATTTCTTTGGAAATCTTTATAATTGCAAAATGGGGWAACTTGTCCAAGACCATTGGTTGGCCACTTTTTCTGCAGGGTTGTGAACTCTTTTTTGGTTTTTCTTATGCAAGTGCCCTTTGAGTCCAATGGTAGCCAAGTTACTTGGAAGTTACTTGGACTACCAAGAATAAATTTGTTTTATGGTTGGGTTTAATTTGTTTTGTTTTCCCTGTGCTCAGGCTAGTTCCCCATTTGAACTGGAGGAACTTGCACTATCTGAATCAAGTAGAAGCAGAACTGCTRAGGAAATAAGAGGTCCTTGAGCTCTAGGATGTGGTAGGAATTGAATACATTTGGTATCCCTCAAATATATTCAGTTCCTCTGTGTTGCTGCCCTGTGTTTTTCCCCAGTTCCTCAGCTCAAGTCTTGTTGTTTCCCTGGTGCTCATTGTGCCTCTGATAAAAAGAAGAAACCTCCCAAATTTTCATGTAGGCTGCAAGTGTCAGCTGGTGACACCTCCCAGTTTAAACCTTTTGTGGGGAAAGCAACTGGGGCAACCCCAATTTTCATCTAAAACACAGTGAGTTTCCAGCACCACTTGTGGAAAAGCAGCCCTTGAAAACATTGCCTGGAGTACCAAGCCTCGTTAAAAAAAATGGAGWACCAATCTCATTAAACAAAAACTAGCTCATGATTTTCAGGTCCCCCTTCTCCTAATTCATGACTTTTGTATCCTGCACATTGGCRGTGTGTGGTTTTGGGGTCGGTCAGAGACACTGGCCCCAAACTTGGCCCATTGGTGCCCGTGCTTGCTCTGCATGCCATGTTTGAAAGCTCACATATCATCCAGGCCATATTTCTAATGAATCTGGCTTGAGAAAAAATATGAGCATTGAACAGAAGAGTAGGGCCGTGGGAAGTACATTTTTAAAAGTATGCCCAACCAGATAAATAGACTTTTTAAATCCAAAATAAACAGATAGAGAAAACTCACTTAGGCAAAGGATGCATAAATTATCTTTACCCTGAGGATGCAGTAAGTTATTCCCTCTTTACATTCAAAACCTCTGTTTTCCAAGTCTGTATTTCATGTCTAATCACTAAGAATGCCCTCTTTGACTTCACCCGTGCCTGCAATCATGCCCTTTCCTGAGAAGGGCCCATTTGTCATGTGGGGAAAGAGGGTTTAATTAAGTAGGGAAAATGTACCTAGGGTGGAAAATGAGCTCTGGCCATGTTTCCATAGAAAACATGAAAAAACATGTGTAGATGAGTCTACATTTTTTTTTCTTCATGAAAAGACATTTTTTTGGTTCCCCACTTTACTCTTCWAAACCTGATGAGTTTCTGGGCAAAGACAGATGAGAGTCCTATATAAAAGAATAAGGGTGGAATGTGCATTTATCCCCCCAAAAAAATAATTTTTCAAATTCACTTTTTTTTTCTCTATTTCCCTTTTCCCTCTGGGAATCCAGCAAATGTCTCTGTTGTGCACTCCAAAGTGAGTCAAGGTTTTAACAGCGAGGGATCAAAGAAAAAAGGCAACTTRCAGATCTCATGCTAAAATTCCAAGTATTCCTTTAAAACAAAAATATCGAGAGAAACAAAGGGGAAAACTATCAAGGGAAGCRCTTCAATTACTGGAAGGTGAGGGAAATCTTAATTTTCATGCCAGCAAAAAGGTWACATGGGTTTTATATCTGAGCTTTACTTACTGTTGTGCTTAATTGCATAAGATCACTTACTATGAAAAATGCAGCAAGCTGCAGAACCTGTACCTTGTCCTKGAGTTGCAATACATGCAAAAAGGATCTGCCTGTAGTTTTTCCTAAATTATCAGGRCAAACAGGGTGTCTTTTAAGCAAATTCATGGTCACAGTTCAGCTCCACTCTGTAACTCTGGGTCCTCAGCAGCCCAGTGGGTCTYTCTGTTCCCACATGTTTGTTTCCGTGTGACTCTTTGCACCCTTAGGCCATTGTGWCAACCTTTTTGATTTCTTTAAGGTGGTATTCAGCTAAAGTTTTGCCCGGCAAGGACAAACAGTTGCTCTGATGGAGCAGTACAGCTGGGCACTGGAAGACAGGCTGGTACTTAGCCAGTCCTTGAATTTCCATGCTGTCACCTTGTTCCCACTGACAAAACATGCTCCAAAGTGACTTTTCAGGTGCTGGTGTACTGAGATAGTGCTTTGAAAGAGACATATTGTAAAGGACTGATTCTGATTCTCTCAAAGCTGTGGCACAACTCACAAACTGGTGAAAACAGAGAACTGAGCTCACGTTATCCCAGGCATGGTTACAGTCCAGGCTTTTCTTATGGAACTATTTCCTAGGAAATCTGGGTTTATCTTCTGAAGCCATGAATTATTCTTCTCCAAGCTGAAATAAGATGCTGTGGGGACAAAAGGACAAGGGGTAGCAGAGTGACAGAAATGGCAGGTCCTCTCACAGAGCTATGGAAATGTGTCGACACTTTTGCAGAAGGGATGAGAGAAGGCTTCTTTCTCTTTACATGAAAAGCATGAGGAGGAAAGGAAAAGGGCTGCTGCATTTCTATCATCTATAATCCTCCACTTAACCTATGAATTAGCCCTTGTGTGAGCAAAAAGGAAAGTTGGTGGCTAAACCATAACCCGCCCCCCAAGTGGGTACAAGTCTTCCTTTTCCCGTCCTGAGCACTATAAATAATGGGCCCCTTGAATTAAGGAGATATATTAAAAAGAATCCTGGCTGGCTTGCCTCATTTTCTTCCTGGCTGTGCATATATTTATGTAATGTCCAATACCTCAGGACCAACCTCTTCAGAGCTGGTGTCAAGGTGTAAGGTGCAATTTTAACCTAGTAATACCATACCCGCTTTAAACTGCTGGCACGAATGTTGGCAGGAGTCGATGCCTAATTACTCGTTTATACCCAAACTGCAAATTAGGTTTAGCTTCAGTGTGCACTGTGGTTCACAGGGAGGGTGAAAATATGTGCAGAGTTACCTATAGGGGAGCCTGAGCCAGCAAAAACAAAGACAGAGTTCAGAAAGTAGAAAATCCCACAGTGAGGTGTACAGTTTGGCCAAGGACCTTCACTCTGCCATAGCTGATACCACGTACTTTAATGGAAAATATGAGAGCTTTTAAAACAGAAAGGATGAGAGGACTTCTCTGTATGTTGCCAGAGAGGGGGAGCTTCAACTGAGTTAGCTTCAGCTGTCTGAATGTTTGGCTCCACCTTGATGGGGCACTCAAAGCCCTCTCAGTGGGTGAGAGTTAGAAGACCTTGGCCAGTCCATCCCCCTGGGGTGTGGCCTCCAATATTCCTCCATTGACTGCAGCAAGAGCCTGGGTGCCCACTTGCTCAGAAGTGCCTTCCCTAAAGCTAGGTGAGATGCTTTCTCATCACAGAGTTTGATAGCTSTAGATACTAAAAAGCCAGAGTTTGTGGTTATGCTTTATTTTTTTATGAAGCTGACACCCAGAGAAACCCTCACCATCCGCCAGGTCCCCTTCCTACCTGGGGATGAGGTGGGATCCTGAGTACTTTTGTGTTGGAATGCTCTTGTTCCAAGGCTGAGTTGCATCCCCACAGGTTGTGGGAGGATAGGAGCAAAGCGACTCAGTCTGGCTAAATGGGATTTATCAGTGAATCCATGAATGAAGACAGAAAAATGTGATTTCTGGACTCTTGCTATTTCTGCCAAACTGTGTCTAATGTGTGAACCATTGATGGCAGCTGCTTGGGGCTGGAGGCAAGGAAATGTCAGTGACAGTAGATGTGTTTGTTTATGCAGGCAAGAAGATGATGAAATGGGATGTGTGGCTCTTCCAAGGGAAGCTGTGTGTCCACYGAACAGAGTGGATCTGTGTTGTGAGGAAACTCCCCACCACGAGACTGCTCTATCTCTGAGCAACACCACCAACAAACCATTGTACCATGCTTGCTGAATATCCTCTTTACCTGAGTCCGGGAATGCTTTGTCCTGAAGGAGCAGCAGGCATTTAGCAGCGAGTAGCCTCTGTGTCTGACTGCTGCCGGCCCGCAGCCCGACTGGCCGCGGCGAGCGACGTGCCATTTTTTATTATGTAGAAGGAAATTTTGCAAATATGCCCAAGGGTGAGGCAACATCAATAAGCAGGGAATGAACGCTCTATTACATTCATTTGGTTTCGTAACTTCTGTTGGGTCACAGGGGAGCTGCTAAAGAAAACAAAACAAAATCTCTTGTATGCCAGCTATATTTAGTCGTACGGAGCTTTGTGTTTGTTCTGGGGCTGAAGAACAGCATGTCCAAACCTGGAGCTTGAGGTTGAGTGTGTACTTAAGCCCTGGTCCTGCAAAGGCTTATGCATGTTCCTAACTTTGCACGTTTTGAGTACAAATGAGCTTTGGTCTAATGAGCCCGCTCATGGGATGTAACGGGAAATGTCCGTGACCCGCGTGGATTATTCCTGCCACACATCCATAACGCTCCCACACGTACGGGAGTACAATGTGTGTTTGTGCCTCTGTGGGGTACCTGGACATCCTTGAACTGAAGAGCAAAAATGCTGGCCTTTGCCTTTTAATTGCCTATCCAAATGTGGCTAAAATAGTATCTTATATAAAATAACTTGATTGCATGTTTTGGCATCAAAACTCCCAGTGGTGGCCGGAGGTCCCTGCAGTGGTGGCCCCTTCTAGGCCACGTGGGCTCTAAAACCAAGCAATATGAACCCTTTTGCACCAGAGCATGTGAATACAGCCTCATCATACCTCTATTTCCCCCTCTATTTTAGTCCACGGATTGTGGGTTAGTTTTGGAGGAGGGAATCAAAATAATTTTTATCTATTTGTCTATTGTAGAGAAAGTTGGGATCTGTATGGACCTGCTGTGAACAAATGGTAGTCAGGATGAGTTCAAATCAATCAGAGTAGTTTATGTCAGGAGTTTCCACAGTAATTGTTACAGGTTTTCCACTTCTTTACAATTAAAACTCATGAATTAGGTGGCTTGGAAGCATGGAAGTTAGAGCACGTGGATTTCTTTAGGTTTTTTTCAAGGTTTTGAGTTTTCTAAAGTAGCTTGGGTGGGAATTTCAGGCTGTCTTCTGCCATGGTGTAAGCTGCTGCTTCTAATAGTTAAAATCCTCATATATTTGCGTGACTCCAAGAGCTGAGGCTTAAAGAGAATCTCAAATTTTTYGTACTGATGCTAAAATTGGAAGAGCCAGTGGTACATGCAGTTGTKCTATGACTATAGCATGGTTCATGAGCTTTCAGGGTATTTCTGTTGTCATTGCAGTGTGTTAATATATTCTAAGTTGACTACCCAGGTGGTCAGATTCATGATGTACCTATTCAGTTGAAAAGAGAATTCAAACTTTGATGGTGGAGGATGACCCATGGAGATTTGTCTCCAAAATGCCCTTCTGTGATCAATCTGGGAGGTTCCTGGTTGCTTCATTCCCCCAGCCCACAAGAGTCCCACAGCAGGGACTAAAGGCAAGGCACAGCCTTGCAACAGGCATCACTCTCCTTTGTAGCTGATAAGAAAAAAGGTGAAAACAATACATAAGTTTTTTTTTTGATTATTTAAAAATTGCAGCAGAAACTCATGCTTCTGCTTGCCTCCCCATTACTTTACATAAAATTGTTATGCATTCTAAGTAGTAGCAGCCTGGGCCTCTTGACCTCACAAGAAGAGCTGTTACTATACATTTAACAAAAACAAGGTATTATGTATTAGCCTACACATTTTGCAATAGCTCCAGCAATCTAGTAACTACAGTCCAATTTAAACTGTGCCTGGAGGCAACAAAAATTGCACAAAATGGCAGCTAATTTATAGAAGGGAGAGAGGAAATATTTGGGGGTCTATTCCTTCAAGCCATCTGATTCGTATTATTGACTCATTTAGAAAACAGAAAGTGAGCAGAGACAAGTTTTTAAGGAGTTTGGTTTCACACAAATGACTTGCAATTGCAGCCCATTATTTTTATACCAAGACTTCATTAGTCATATCCCCGTCAAACCTGTGAGCAGTGTCAAATGTTTTCAGAAAACACACCAGGACAGGTATGGAACTCATCAGCCCGTGGCAAAGGTCGCTCTCATTAAGGAGTCAAAAATGAAAACTTTCAGTGTCTCTAACACATTGCACAGACGTTCCTGCCCCCACTTCTGAAACGTGGGGCTGAGCGAGCACCTCCTGCTCCCCAGACATTCAAATAAGATCAAGATGACAGGGCAAGAAAATGAATAGGATTCTTAACTGGCTGTACTTTATAATGCGGTACTGATTGGAAACAACCAGAAAGTTGTTTGCCATGTCTATAGTACCATTTCCTGAGGTTAAACATAACATCTGAAATGAAGCAATTAAGTCTCCTTAAAGCAAAAAAGGAAAAAAAAAAAGGAAAAAGATGGGGTGGGGGAAAGATGGAGGAAAGGGGAGGACGTGGGTCTGTGTGGTGCTGACTCGGCACGCCAGCCATGCTCCGATGAGCAAAAGAAATGTCTGTGCAAACTTCTTCCCACCTGGGAGGTTGGAGGGGAGACAGGAGAGCTGTGACACCGGAGTTGTTCGGGGCTGGCTCTCAAGCTGTGCCGTGACAGATGTGTTTTGAGGAATTTTGAGGCGCGGAGATAAGAATAACAAAAAGCCATTCACTGGAGCACAGTTACACAGGCTTAGCACAAAGGGGTGAAGAGAAAATGTGTCAATACGCTCCTTATTTGTGGAAGGTTGGCCGTGTTTCTGCAGCACGCTGCAGTCGGGTCTGGGGGCTGTTGCTAACAGCAGCAAGGGTTGCTGTCTTGCCCCTTAAAAGTTATTCAGAGTTGTCCTGGCAATGAAAGAGGATTCCCTGAACTGCTTCATTCTGGGACACAACAAAATCCTTCTGATGTAGAAAATGTTTGTCTTACAGAGGCTTTGCTTATTTAAAAATAGTGTCCATAGGGCTGTACGTAAGATGGCAGAAATACTTTTAGCAAGCTTTTTGCTTTTTAACTGATCAGCTCATGTAGACTTGAATTTGCTCRTTATGCTTTGAACATGTCCTGGGCAGCCAGGGATGGGGTCTCCAAAATGYCTTGCTCTTGGCTTTCTCATTCTTTCCCAGTGGATTGCAACAGCCTTTGGTTATGGTTACAACCTTTGTTCCCTGTCAAGTGGGAATGAGAAACCTGATTTCTGTGGGCTAGTCAGTATCTGCAGCATTAATCTGTGAAGATTTAAGTTCTGTAGCAATTACTTGAAGGAAATAGTTGAAGTTGCAGGTTATTTTGTATGTAGGAAGATGCATCTATGGATAGCTTAATCACTATTTGGAAATCTCAGTATCTCGTCCCATGCACCAGCTTTTGCACAGTGTACACATTGACACTTGCCTCTCCTGCTTCCTTGCCTGTTCAAGCCATCTGTGCTTGAAGTGTTGAYGTGCTTAAACCCTCTCCAGCCTGACAGCTGGGGACACAGATCTTGGAAAAGCAGGGAAAGTGCCAGTGCTGTTGGGCAGTTGTGGCTGCCCTGCTCTTATGTGCCCTCCTGGTAGCTCATTTCTCCCAGTGGAGAGCTGCAGGTTGTTTCTTGAACATGAAAAATGGAGGTGATGTGATACACRAATAGGTTATAATTGTCTTTGACCATCATTACAGGAGTGTGCATGGGGTGAGCGGGCTCCCTGGGCTGGCTCCCAGCTCCTTTGGTTGTGTKTAGTTCACTGGGAGGTCATGTGGAGGAGGAGGAGGAAGGCCAAAATTTCAGGGTTCAGTCATTCTACTGCTGTGGTCTCAGGCAAATYTGGTTCTCAGTTTCTTGACTCCCTTCTCTGCAAAGCAAGATGAGTTTGACCCTCTTTTGTGAGTGTTGGGAGCTCTCCTGGGTGGAGCTGCTGGTGAGCAGAGTGGCTSTCAGGGGTGAGCTGAGAAATGCCAATGCTTATCACTGATTAGCAACCCTTTGGCTAGACCCACTCAATAAAAAGAGATTTCTGACACACATTACCTACCCTGGGCTCACACCATGGAGTTTTCCCCCTTTCCCAAATGCAGGACACATGGGGTTATGAACCTCCCTCTGCTGATCAAGTGCGTTTATCTGCAGAGACCAGGGCTGGGCTTTGCTGGGGTGTCCGTGCCCTCACCTGCCAGCCCCCGGTCAGCCCCTGACCAGAGGCACATCCTGATGCCAGCCCTGTGATTGATGCACTTGGCCGAGAACTTCCCTCCTGCCCGCTCAGGAAACAGGAGGGCTGGGGAGATAGTGCTCGCCTTTCTTTCACAGCCCCTGCTTCCGAACTCTAATCACCTTCTGCTGTGGGAAAAGAGATGAGATGCTGCCTAAAAAACAGATCATTGTCCGCCTCCTAGATTAATGCAGAGAAAGCAGTATTGTCTGCTGAATGGATAAACCTTCCTCCTGTCACTCAAAACCTAAATTCAACGCTACTTCATTTCTAAGAGGCTTATCTTCCTTGAATAGACCCTTGCAGCTCAAGTAAGAGGCGATGTAATGAAGCGTGTTTTTTTCTTAAGTGAGAAACCTGCTGCAAAGAAGGGGTGAAGCCTGTGCAGCTGTTCTAAAGGGCCTTTGCAGACTCTCGAAATACTTGTCATTTATCTGGTCTTGCCTGACAGCAAATGAGAGAAGATCAAGTTCAAAATCTGCTGGCGCGGCTTTCAGGGCTTCTTCATCTGTTAATTAAATGATGGTCATTAGCGCACAATGCCCCCCAATGAGGGCGGATATGATGCTGAGGTGGAAATATGGCTTTGGGGGTTAGGAATAAGCAGATGGTCCCCAGGAATTTTGCTGCTTTGACCCCCCCAGCGATGCCTTGGTATGTGGCTGGAGGGGCTGGCAGTGAAACAGGTGGCATCAGGCGGAAAAATAAATTCGTAGAAGCGTGCTGAAATCATTGTAGGATCCACTCCTTTTATGTGGGGCAGTGATTAATTCAGTGATTTCCCACAAACCAGCCTGTTTTTGCAAAAGCACCCACACCACCATTGCCACAAATAAATGTCCTGTTTGCTTTCCTGGAGCCTGCTGTACTAAAGACTTGCACTTTTAATGTATTTTGGGAAATGTACTCTCTAAATTAAGATTGGGTTGCTTAACATTAGAGGGCCAAATCCTGAGGTGTTTACTCAACTTCTGCTTGGTCAAAACTTACTCTGATATCAAAGAACAGCTCTGAGGGTTGCTGAGATGGGATGTAAGATCTGTCTCTGAATAACTACAGGTGATACAGGAATTTATTGTAGATGTGAGAGGTTAGTTCTTCTTTTTATGGTTAACATATGTTTAATCTTCACATGTTTGAATTCATATTTTGCCTAAAAGCACTGATCTTGTGAATACCTCTTTCTTTCATCACCAGTAGCATGACTTTTCCAGTSTCACCATCACCATGGGAACTGTGGGCATCCAGCTTGTGCCTCTGCAGTTACAGGACATGTCCTGAAAAATCCTTGGCCTTTTCAGACCACATCCACTGAGGTGGATGTGGTTTTATTTCAGCTGTGACCATCTGGGAATTGTGTGACACTGAGTTACCCAGGATTATATCTGATTTTTCCTGTGAGTTGCTGTTTTTCTTCCTGGGGTTATTGGGTGGGACAAGAGAGGAGACCCAGCATGGTGCACCCAGGGAGGGCAATGCATGTGCCAGAGTTAAATGTGCCTGAATGTCCAGTCTGGCTTGGACAGGAAAATAAAAAGCTTTAAGAAAGTACTTGAGACGATTGGCCATTGTCAAGGTGGTGATCAGCTTGAGGGGGCTTGGCAGGCCCCTGTGCTAAGCATAGAGCAGTTGGATGGTGATTTAAAGGGGTTTTTGAGTAGTGCGGATGAAAACTCAAAGCTTGGAATGCAATCCCTGTCATGGGTGCTCAAAATCCCATTGGGAAGTTGGTCTTACTAGGATGGGTCCCTGGATGTCATGGCATGGCCTGGACCAGTGTGKAGACCAAAAAAGTCAAGGAAAAGTGAGGATTGGCTGGGAAAAACATGAAATACACAGTAAATATGCTCATGCAACAAATCTGTGTTAAAGCAAACATTACGCTTGTGACAGAAAACAATAAAAGTAAGGAAATTTGCAGTTAATGGTAAAACATACCATATGTCCACAAATGCCTAGGCACACCAGGGCACCCCTGTAACTGCTTGCTTGATGTCAGGGTGTTGAAGGCTAGATGGCAGGGTTCACCCAAAATTACAGATTCTCAGACTGCTGCTATGTATTTTTGTCCTTGGTTGCCTTTTTCATCATGTCTGAACTATTCCCACATATGCTGAGGTGAATGTTTCTGAAATGGGCAYGACCTGCAGTTCTGCTTGGCACATGTTGTTTTTCAGGTACTTTGGGGTGGGAAAACCTTGCTGATAGTGCCCTGAGTAGATCAGTCAACACTGTTGCTAAATGTGCTGTAACACTAAAATATGGCRCCTGGCCTGGTGGAGAAAATGCTGACATCACAAATCACAGGTTGTCCCTCCAGCCCTACATCTGGAGATGCTCTTGACAAATATAATGGTATATTTCTTGGATTAATAGGCATCAATAGCCAAATTCCCTGGACTACGGAAAACTAACAAATGCTTTCCTCTCTATTTTCATTGCAGGGATTATTTATGGGGATGTTTTGGTAGGAGGTGCTGTTTGTTAACTGTTTAGGGAGCTGGCTGGAGGTTCTGTGTGTGCAGATACTGACCTTTTGCAGATTTTTTTTTGCCTTAGCTGGTGTCTTCGTCAGTAAGGAGACACCTGCATCCGTGCAACCCCGGCGAGCCGAGCAACACAGCACTTCAGTATTTCCCCTCCTTCGCCAGCTGGATGGGACCCTTGATACAAAACCTGAGAAATGTGCCAAAAGCCTTCAAAGTTCAGGCCAGAGGTGTTTGTGCAAGATAAAAATGGGACAATATAGCATCCCTGGACAACTCATCCGTTTACACATGACACTYGTTGTGGTCTCTGATTAGCTTGTTAGTGAGGAGGCAGGAAGAAGTGCAATCAAGTTTTTATGATTCATCATTTCTGTTCCCTGTTTGGGAGACAATGTCAGTGCTCTTTGCCAATCATAGAAGGTGGCTTTCGAGTGCCTTAGGGAGAAGCTTTTTTTAAAGATGCTCTGTCTGTTTCTGAAGGCTGAGCCACATTTCTAAATAATAGGGAAGTCCTGGAGTTTGTTTTGTGTTGCGCCTTTTTTTTTTTTCTAATTGTATCTACTAACAATGCTTTTATATTTGCTGCACGTAAGCTAAAAGAAAACATGCTGGCAGTTTGTCTGTAATCCCGTTTTCACTCAGAAGTATTTGTGCAGAAATAAATTAGAAATGGTACCTGGAATATTTTCCACAATACAAAAGGCAAATGTAAGTTTTATTAAGTTGAAAAGGATACATTCTCTTCTCCTGACCTTGATTTTTTAGCTATATTCTCTACACCCTTGCTTTAGAAGTATTATTCTTCATCCCATCCAATTACCATTTCTATCAGCTCTTCTGAAAGATTATGCTTTTTGGGTGTTCTTCTGTAGATGTCTTTCCAGTGGCTTCACTTGATGAATGTGACAAGTTTTGTGTTTTCTCCCTCCCCTCATTGAATTGAAAAGTTTTTTGATAAATACAGGCCAATAAGTGCCCAAAGGCAGTGTTTCAATGGCTGCTAAATCTTTCAAGGTTAGGACTTAACCTCCGTTCTCCCTAATTCAACTGCAACCTTCAGTCTGGAGCCAATCAAGAATATCAGATGATACTTAAACAATGAAGGATTTCTGATATTCAGGTACAGCCTCTGTTCAATAGGATTGCAAATTCTTTGTGTGAAGAAAGTCGGTTTTGCTCTAAAGTACTGTCACAAAAAGTGAAATTACCATTTGCTTGGAATGATGCCATTCATCATTGTCAGAATACTAAGCATTGTAAGTAGCTAGGCCTCTCCAAATTAATGCCTTGTTTTGCATCGGCTAAATTTCCCAAATCCTCGAGGATGGGTCATACAAAACTCATCTCACCGTTTTAATTTATCAATCCAATATGAGTGCGGTGAAAGGGAGCTTCATTCGGTCTTAGCTCTTTTATTTACAGTCTAATTCTAAAAGAAAAGGAAATAAGATATGAAAATAAGTTGGAAAATAAGATAAATCTCTCAGTGAAATCACAAGATCTACTCAGTCTTGTAGCAAACCCTCTATAATTCATTTGTAGGTCAGCTCAAGGGATTAGCCATGACGTATTTGGAAATTCATTTATTTTTATTTTATTTTGCTGTTTCTTATGCATAAGGGTAATGCTGTCCCCAAGGCTTTTCAGGTAGCCCTCAAATCTTGACAACATTTGCTGTCTCTAAGGCCTAAGCCAAAATTAATTTTCAAATAAACAGCATAAAAATGTATGGAGTTGTATAAATTTGAATACAAAATGCATTTGTTTTGCTTGCTCCCATCCACACATACATACTGTTGGCTCAGCCAAAAATCATAACATGACATGGAAATTAACGGCCATATGTACATCATGAAAGTCAAAAAAGTTTCTTAGTTTATTAGAAAAAATGTAGTGTGGGGTTTTTTTTTCCCCACCCACTTTCTCCCTGATCTGCTCTGCTGGGGAAGCACTGCATGTTAATTGTGCTTCTCTCTCTGGGTGCCTCTGAGCCCGTGGCTCTGCTCCTGGACCCCTGGTTGCCTCCTGCATCCCACTTGGGATTTTGAGGTTGTGTCACCTCGAGAAGTATAGACATGTTTTCAGTGAAAATGAAATTAAAAGGGAGTTTGAATCTCTTGCAATTTGTTTTATCAGGGAAACAGTGGAAGTGAGAAAGCTGCTTGGACAGCCTGAAGCAGCCACGCAGGCTTGGGAATGCTTCTGGTCCTGCAGCGAGCAGAGAATTGGACTGGAGGGCTRGAAACAAAGCTTGAGAAAAAATCCCCAATTTTGGGTTGAACCAAAATAAAAAACCCAACCAGAAGCCCATGCTGAGGGATTGTAGAGAAACCATACAAACATTTTGCTGGTGTTTAAATATGGTATGGAGTTGAGTCTTCCATCAGGCTCCAGTGCATCCYGAGGCATGCAGGAGTTGCTCCTGCCCCAGGAGCCTGTGACACCTGCAGGATCAGCCCCGCAGCAGCTAAAAATAACTCTGTGCTCTTAAATTAAAACAATGCCTCTTTTCGGTCTCATTCCACAAGGGGGCTGCAGGCATGCTGGAAATTTAGCAGTTGACAGGCTGGGGAGTACCTGGGAGAAGGGATGCTCGATCCCAAGCGTGGGCCAAACCCAGAGGGCGATGGCCCCTGAGTCAGGGCAGAGCCTGTGCACGGCTTTTTCTGAAGGTGTGACCTCCCTGATAAGGGATGGTGGAAAGCAGGAGGAAAAGCCTGCAGGGGTGAGTTGGGATGCAGAGCTGCATCGTTTCACTCCTGCTGCTCCTACCCCAAGGTTCTCCAAATTAATTGGGTTAACCAAAATATTCYTCCAGTTGAGCTTAATTAAGAGAAGTACATCTGCGTGAGATCTCACTGGTGCCTTGCCTGGAACTTCGTATCTGGGGCAGCATCAGCTGACCAATAAATAGTTGGTTAATTATTAATTTGCTAAAGATTGTTTGGAAGGGTAGATCACCTTGAAATGTTGCTTTCTATTATCTTTCCCAGCCAGGCAGTGAAAGATTTCCATTTAATGTGACATGACAAACTACAAACAAGTGTGTTTTAGGCTTTGGCAGGTGAGGACACTGAGGTCTGAAGGGGTGCTGCCAGGGGCTGGTTTTCCACACCATGCCTACCCAGGATCAGGTGTCAGCCTCCTGCCTGGCATATTTGGGTTGTGTACAGATCCTCTGTTTAGCAAATAATTTATATCCTGGGTCATCATGGAGTAACTTCAGTGCTGAGTGATCATGCTCATTTCAGTATTTTGAAGCTTTTCTTTTCAGCTATAGTAGCTCACCCTGCTGTGCACAGCACAGAGCCTTCTGTCCCAAAAGACATCAAAGTGTGCTTTATGGATTATTTTCCAACTTTATTTAACCCTCCACTGAAACGCTGTTRTGCTGGACTTTGGGGTAAAACACATGTGGACAAGTTCTCACCCTGCCTCTGCCTCCTCCAGGAGTGCTGCCYTTTCCCAGGCTGGAGCATGTCCTTGATGTGGATGGTGCAGCTCAGACCTTCCCACCTGGCTCTTCCCAGCTGCTGTTTGCAGGAGTGAATTTTCCCTCCAGGCTGAGTGAAAAAGCTGAGGCCAGTTGTTAAATGGATGTTGTTCTTCCCATCCAGCGTGCAAGAGCTGCCCAGTGGCCCTGGCTGGGGAGCAGYTGTGGGCTCTGAGCCAAGCTTGGCCTTGGCTGGAAATGGAGCATCTACTTCAGCTTTTGGTCTCCTTCCAGAATCTCCTGGGCTTTGCTTGCCCTCTACCACCTGGTAGATTTTGCCCACCGGGCTGCAAGAAATGCAGGTGGAGAATTGTTCACCTGAGCTCAGCCCTGGGTTAACTGGGAGTGGGGAGGGGAGCATGGACGGCAGTGGGGAGCTGCTGCCATCACTGGGACCTGCTCTTACCAGCCCAAATCTGCTGTCGTGGTTGCAGGTCAGAAAGAAATAAGAACAGAGGGAGAAAGACAGCCTTACTTGGAATAAAAGATAACTTTAAAAACTGTGGCAGGCAACATGAATGCTGCCATACAGCATGTCTTAAGACTGGAAGGTGGATTTTAAAAATGGATAGTCCCCTCAATTATCAAAGATAAAAAGGAGGGTAGTTTGTATGTGTTTCTAAAAGTGAAAAACACAGATAGGATCATTGAACTACATGATATCACTTATCTTCTCTGTTTAGTGTATCTTTTTTGACAAAAAATCACGGACTTTTTTTGTTTGTTTTGCATACTTGGAATCTCCTCAAGTCAAAATCCCAGAGGAACACAATGCCTTGCTCTTAATATACACCGAATACAAATTGGTTTAATTCGTAACACTTCCTGATGGCTATTTTAGGCAGTATTTGTAGCCCAGCAGAGCAGAGTAGTGTGCTTCTGGTTGAAAACATGTTCTTGACGTGTGAACTGTGTGTCTTGCTGTCCTGATACTCTGTCAAACCTGACACATCAATAATATGTTTAGCCCTGTAAATGTCTTTCCATTGTGCTCATCGCCCTGTTATGGCAATTGCTTCTTAGGTGACTTTCATTCCTTGCCAAAGCGTAAAACACCCCATGATGCATGAAATGCGGGATTTGCATTCCCGTTTGAAGCCTCAGATTCAAAAGTATGTTGGTGACTGGTTCCTCAAGGGTCTGTGTGCGTCAGTGCAGGGTTCTGCAAGGCTTGGCAGAGTGGTGTGGAGGGAAGTGGCAGCTTTGATTGTATGGAAAAGTGGAGAAGCAGTRGATTTTAGTTTCTCTTAGGAGAAGGTGGCAGCTGGTTTCGCTGGATGTGGGTGGCTGAGTGCTTGCAGCAGCTCTTTGCTTTAGCCAAGCAGGGCACATGGTTAAATGAGTTCTTCCCTTCAGTCTCCCTCCCTTTTGCACTCCTGGAGAGCAAAGCCCTTTGCCTTGTCTCCCTGCTGATGTGCCCCTGAGGGGACGTGGCTTTGGCATTACTCCTGTGTCCCTGTGCTGAGGCTGGTGCCTCCCTGTGCTCCTGCTCTCCCCAGGCCAGGGCAGGAACTCTCCTCTGTTGGTTTCAGCAAGGTGCAGGGTTTTCTCTCCTTTTCTCCAGCTCCTCTCTTTTACCCTGTGGTATTTACACCTCATATAGA
The DNA here is from genome assembly GCA_014549065.1 of Cardinalis cardinalis. Lineage (NCBI taxonomy): Eukaryota > Metazoa > Chordata > Aves > Passeriformes > Cardinalidae > Cardinalis > Cardinalis cardinalis. The sequence continues at coordinate 87,825 of JACDOX010000679.1, forward strand.
TAAAGGAAAAGGTTTGTGTAGTCCTGTACCTGTGTCTTAAGTAACTGCATGCATTTCATGATATTGTTTGGAAGTGAGAAAAGTTTCAGGACTTTAGCTATATCCATTATTTGGACTCCTACACAAAGTTTTCTGTAAACTCTTCCTGTTTATACCAGGTGAGGATCTGGCTCCTTTCTTTGCTTTCAGTTTGGCACGGCTGTTAACTCTGAACTCCATTTGCTGTTTCTGCTAGGAAGAGCACGGGGGGTGAGGGAAAGGAAACTTTGAGCAAAAACTCCAACTTCTACATTTATGAGAGTGATTTTAATAACTTTGGGTTACCCATGCTAATCCTTTCACAGGAAGGGGGTTGAGAACTGACCCAACCTCTTTTCCTTTCATTCTATCCCAAAACACCTGCGACTCTCAGCAGAGTAATCTATGAATCACTGTGTCTGTCGTCTACTTATTGTCTTGTCTAGTGCACTCCACGGTGGAACTAATCAACAGCCCTGAATGAAGCATTGCTCCTGAGCTGAATTCCTTAAAGCTCCTGAAGTATTCAGCAAGGAGGAGAAATCTTTTAGTATGATTTGCTCCACATTCCAAATTCATTTATAGAAAGAGAATAGATGATTAACAACGGGTCGAGAGACACAGATTTAGCACTGCTTTGCCCTGACCTGCCCTGAGTTACTCCTTCCACTTCCCAGGCTGCTCTAATAAGATGAGTTCAAGGATTGGGATGGCAAAAGCTGCTTGAATCCCCTGCACCCAGCCGTCTTAATTTGGTTTATTTGCCTTAATGAAGAAATCTGGTTCCTTAATCACAGGTGAACGGAAAAGGTCACTTGCCACTCTGACAAATGGGTTTACCCTGAGCTGTTTGTGTGGGGCTCTCAGATAGTGTGTCCTCCCCCTCTTCTCCCCTGCCACGAAATGCCAATGTCTCCGCGGCACCTCCTGTTGCGGCCATTACCTGTGGTGCCTGGGCTGCCTGCCAAGGAGCACCCTCGGTAGCAACAAAAGCATAATCATTTCCAGTTGGAAAAGGCTGAGCTGGAGTAATTTTCCTCTTTGAAAGCTGCAGCAGCCGGGCTCAGGTTAAGCAGGAGGACGCTCAGTCCTGGGACACAGCACAATGAGGGTGTGAAATTTGTCTGCAGCAGCCACTTGGGGAGACTGTTTGGGAGGTCCCCAAACGTGTTCTTCATCCTCACCTTGGGGTGTCCAGCTGACCTTGGCAGTGGGGTTACCTTGCATCTTGCAAACACCTTTCTTTTGACCAGGTATGGGGGGGAAATGCTAACAAAATGGATGCAAAAGAAGAGATTAACATTTCCTAAGTGAACAGCTGGTCTGCAGAGGAATTCGGAAGAGTGAGAGGTGTAAAAAGGACACCCTGTATCTCCCAGGACTGGGCAGCAGCGCGCTTTGAGGGTGTGTTGCAGGCCCTTTCCCAAGCAGTGCAAGCCTTGGGCTCGGTGACCCTTGCTGTTGACTTTGGTAATAAACTATAGCAATTAAGCCATGCCTCTCTCCCAATGGACCTCTTGGAAAAAGGCAGCTGAGTGGTCTCATGCAGCCCTGGTTAGTGGCTTACTCCAGGAAATCCTTCTGCAGCTGGTACAAAAGGGAAACCGTTCAAGAAAGCAGCTCAGGAGCTGTGTAGGTACATGTAGGAAAATCATTGTTTCTTTCAGGTAGACCTGAAAACCTCTGGATGTGTGTAGAAGACAGAGAGCGCTTGGAGCATGTTCATGGTGATGTATGGTTGTCACCACGTGTGARCTTTGTGGACGTGTGGGCTGTGGAAAATAAAACTTTTGAGGAGTGGCCCGGGAGCTTTGCAGGAATGTTGCCCATGTGGAGTGGTGTTCAGCTGAAGATGAAGCTYGTCTCCAGGTTCTGGGTGCTCACAGACAGCCTCACTGGCAGCCTGCTYGGGTCATGTAAAAAATGAGATGGGTCAAAGCCCAGATGTGCTGACTGAGTGTTGAGATGCACCGATGTTCACTTTGCTGGAAAAAATGATGTCTCTTTTACTTCACACTCCTGTTTTGAACCAAAAAGAGAGGTGGGAATTGGTCCAAAACAGAGCTTTCYGATTTTATTTGGCATTTCAGTTCTGCTATTTTTGAGTAATAGTCAGAGATAAAGATAAAGYTCTGTCTTGCAGGAATGTCCTTGGACGTGAAAAAATAAAGCAGACAGGTGACTGGCAGGAAGTGAGAGCTGCTGCTCCCACACAGATGCAGATGGCTAAATAAGTTTTGAGATCATCATTCCTGTTCAGGTCTTTTCCTTTGATTCTTCAGATTATTTTTATGTCAGAGGCAAATAAGAAACAAAGACAAATATGTGAAATGATGAGCTGGAGCTTATCGGAGCAGGAAAATAAACCATTCACGCCACTTCCCGGTTTGCCATGAAAGGCAAAATCATTCACAGTGGTGAATCATGGCAGCTTGAGCTGCCTGAAATTATTGCTTTCTGGAGTTAAATTGCTGCTGGCATACATGGACTAAACAAAGATGTTAGTTCAGTTCATTTAAAAGAGCAAGTTTTCTTTAGCTTTGATTTCACAKGTGCTTTTGTAGTGCCATGGGATGGTCTGATTTTCTGACAGATGACATTTAAGAGCATTTGTGTGTTTCCTTTGGGGAGCTGTGTTTTAAAGAAAAAACCCATCAGACGTGATGGAGAAGTGCACTCACTCCAAGAGACAAAATCACAGGAAGAGGTCTATGTTGTATCTCAACAACCAAAACTGATGCTGGTTGAAAGTGCCTGATTCTTCTCACTGGTTCAAAAATGGATTTTAGAAAGGAATCTGCTCCTTCTGCCTTCTGAGTGARGGCATTAATTCATCCAAGTTTTCCATGAGAATCTCTTGTGCATGGASTTTCAGAGTCAGCCAGGTACCTGTAACTTTTAGAGATATTAAAGGTATTGAATATTACTTCTCTAGTTTTTGAAAGGTCTTGTTCCTTCCCAGGCGCTGGTGACAGGAGATAGCTGGTTTATTTACAACAAAAATATTGCTGCTGAAGTTAGACTATTTTGAGTAAGCTAGGTGGGGGAAAGCCTTTTGGAGCCCAAATTTAACRACAAATAGGTGCTTCTGTAGTGTGACAGTTCCTGCCCTTCTGGCTCCTCCTGGTCATGTTGCTCCTTGGAGTTTCATACCTTTCTCTGGCTGCCAGGGAGCAAAACTTGTTCCCTGCAACCCAAACAAATTTCTCGCTTTGTTCTACCAAATTTAACCAGCATGTACATGGGCAAAACATCTGACAAGACCATCTGCTGTGATGTGTCCTTGTGCCAAAGCTCTCTGCTCCTCCCAGTTCACTGGCTGGGATCTGTCTGCTGTAGGTGTCTATGAGCATGCCCACCTCTGAGCAGATGGTTCAGATTTCCTTTGTGCTTGACAGACAGCTGGAAGGATGGCGTTTCACCTCAAACTGGGCATCTGAGCTGAGTGCTCGGAGTCTCTCCCAGGGYGTTTCTGCAGCCTGCGTGAGGCTGGTGTGGATGCTGTGAGCGCCCAGCCTCGGGGGTGGTGGATCCCGGCGTAGGGTGTGTGCAGACAGCAGAGGGTGCTGGAGTTTTTTCCCTTTCAATGCGCCTCCAAGGTTGCGGGATCATTACAAACTAAAATCAATTGGCTCTCACTCTGATTGCTGAACACACAGAAGCCAGGCAGGTACAGCAAGAGAGGAGGTACTGAGCATGAATTCAGTCACCTTCAAATCACACCTCTGCCAGAACGTCTGCGCCTATCAAACCAGTAAGTGAAAACTGAGATTATCATGATAAAAATCAACAGATTTTAATTTTTAATGACTTTTAAATAAGATTTTCCTCTCTTAAGCATCTTTATAACCTTTTTCCCCCCAGGATATTGAAAACAAAAGCCTCTACAGTCCTTTATTTTAGAGACATCAAAGTCCAGAATTTTTTTCTGTCAGAAGTACAATTTGCAGRCATCATCATCCTCCAGGAAGTTGCCAGTATAGACTTTTATATGGTAACAATGGTGTCAGCTGGCACCTTACAGYGGATCTGTTCAACTAAAGAGCTTCACCCAGGACTGCCAGTCCTGTGGGCCAGGGCTGTAGGAAGGGTTCCCCTGTAAATGTCAGCAGCAAGCCTTTTAAAAGCAGGACTTGAAAGAAGCAAGGGTAGCAAACCAGGCTTGCCAGGCTGTAAGACTGGAATAACTCCCTTAAGCTCAATAGAGCTTAAGCCACTTAAAATTCTCAGAGCCAAGTTTTCCCCATCAGGGCATGGATGCTCTGGTTGGTTGCAGAATAATCCTGAAATTCAGACTTATTCCTCAGGTCCAGCTGTGAGTGAGGAGCTTCAGGGTTGTGTCATGTGTGCTGTGCTTGGTGGTGATGCTCATGGCAGGGAGTGGAAGCAGGTGTAGGGCAGTGGCTGCTTCACCTTCCAGTTAATGCAGCCTTACATCCATCCCTGCTTAAAAGTGCAAATTTCATATCATGGGTTCCAACTCCAGCTGATGTCATAGMCAGGATTAAAACTTGGGAGTGACTGGCTCCTGGCCTATTTATTAATCTATTAAATCACACAGTCTCTCTCCTGCTAACTCTTGCTGGTTACTGGGATTGTTTGGCAGCAGCAAGCCCAGCCCAGTGTCCATTGCTGGCTCTGTTACCACTCCAGCTTTGTTGCCAGCTCAAGGGCATCCAGTCAATAAATRTCTTATTTTTGGATTCTCCCATTCTCCTGAGACCAGTGCTATGAGGAATGACCTCCCTTACCTCATTCACCTTGTTTGCTGTTCCCGACCCAGAGAATGCCATGGCCATTGCATGAGTCAATCCTCCCATGGAGGAGAGGTCTCACTGGGATGTTTTCCTTAGCATTTGAACCAGAGCTGGGGCTGGCATCCACAGGACAGTCCRGATGAGCATAGAGAAGTCTATATTTTAGTCATGTTAAAGCTATGGCTAAGCCAACAAGAGTCAGGAAATCCAAAGTGCAGATTGGCAGGCTGTCCTTGGACTGCCCTGCCACTTGTGGCCATGGGATGGGGCACTGCAGCCCACGGGGAGGTGCTTCACTGTGCAGTGTGCTGAGGGTGGAAGAGCAGCTACAGACTGTTACACCCATGATGGGTCCATTTATCCTCTTTTTAAGCAGGTAATTTTTTTCTTTTTTTTTTTTTTTTTGTTTGCAAAAAAAGTCATTGTGCAAAGGTACATGGCTTCCTCACACTGAAGTGGAAGTCTGGTTTTTGCATGTGAACATCAGAGTGGTTTCTCCACTTCTGCAGGGTATGTCCATGGCTGGCTGTGGCTCATGGGTCTTTTTGCACTGCCACACACAGAAACCCCTTCCCTTTTTGAATGTGCCATTTCCCAGTTGTCTTTTTCTGTAGTCAACATCACTTCTCAGTTTTGATTTTTTTTTATGAACTTTTTTCCCCCTTACATGTTTAAAAATGAGAGGCATCTTTAGGAGATACACTATGGGAATCCAAAATCTTCCAGCTTGCCTGGTACACAAAGGTTATGAAAAATAATAACAACTCACAGATTCTTATCTAAACTATGTTTTTTATGAGTAACTGGAAAGCCTCATCTATGTTTCTTATTAGAACTGTAAAATTATTCAGATCAAGATAATTTTTATAATTAAAAAAATTCTGGTTCTGTTCTACACCATTTAATTCTTTAAAAACTTCTTGCTTCTCCTGTTATCAATATAATTTAATATATATTTTATAAATGTATGTGTTTAATTTAATATTTTATAATTTTATATATTGTAATTATTATAATTTAATATTTTATATTTTGTAATAATTTTACATTTTATAATTTAATATTTTATAATTTTATATTTCATATTTTATATTATGTTGTTATTTTATATTTTGTTATTATTTTATGTTATTATTTTCTATTTTGTTATTATTTTATAGTTTGTAATTATTTTCTATTTTGTTATTATTTTATAGTTTGTTATTTTCTATTTTCTTATTATTTTATAGTTTGTTATTATTTTCTATTTTGTTATTATTCTATATTTTGTTATTATTTTTATATTTTAGAATTTATTATTATTATTATATTTTAGAATTTAAAATTATTTTAATTTTATAGAATAAATTTCAATTTTGCAATATTCAATGTTTATAGCTTTTACTGAGTGGGCTCACCCAATATTGGTGTGGAATGATTGAGGTATTTGATGCAAAAAACCCTAAAAAATAAGGCCATTTAAATATGGGATGGGATTGCAGCAGCRGCAGCAATCCCAACTGGAGCATTCCCGCTCGCCGCTATCTCTCGGGGCGGCTGGGAGTCACAATCGCCCTGCAACTTCCTCCTCCCTGCTTGCGAGGAGGGGATGGGAATTGCTGGAGGCTTTTATCAGCAAAATGCATCTGCCCCCATTCTCGCTCGGCGCTCTCGCCAAGCAGTGGGAAAAGTCGGGCCAAGCTAATCTGCTCCCAGCTTGCTTCCTGCTGCCGAGCCCCAGGGATGGAGGAAGCAGACAAGTGGCCCTGCGTGCTCTCTCCTTGCCAGCCCCAAAAGTTCAAGAGGCTCAAGGAGACAGGAGAGTTTCTTGCTCTCTTGTTCAGGGATACTGTGAATTTAATGCAGGAATATAGTGAAAGGCTGTAAAGATGAGACAAAAGCCAGATGAGCTTCGTGGCTTGGAGCTCTTTGGACACCTGCTGAGTGAATTTTGGCCACTGTACCGTCTGATGTGATATTAAGGTGCCATCTGAGGAGTCCTCCACTTAGATGAGGTGTCATCTTCAGGTTTCAATCTGTACTCCTGCTCCATCTGCAGTTTGAGTGCACCTGGGCTCGCCACTTGATTTATTTCTTAGCCTGTTCAAAAAAAGCTTCTGCATCAAGAATTCCTCTTGTGTCTACAAACTTTTGATGAAGTGTGAGGTGGAAGGGACTTTTCTGCTCCTGTTGCATGTAATTTAAGTAAGTTTGGTAGGAGCTTCTGGGAAAGAAAGACTGATGGATAAGGGCAGAGGGTGAGCACAGGGAGTGTGCTGGGGTCTGAGTGGAACGTGCTGGAAACCAGCAGCAAAATGTAGACCAGAAACTGTGCAAAGGACCACGAGCCCTCCAGACATAGAMAAAGGCAGCCTTTTCACTATTTACTGGTGCAGCAGGGTCTTTATCCCCAAATAAAGCCATGGGGTGAGACCCTGGTAAAAGCATTCCCATGTGAGGAACATGTTCTCTCACCTTTGCTGGTGTAGGAGTGGGAGAAAACCCTGCTTGAGCCAGAAAAGCCATGTTTGCTCAGAACTAGACATTTGGACTAGAACTAGACATTTATTTCTCTGTTTTTTGAAATATTTTTTCTTCCCCAAACAATGTAATTGGTGAAAAAATCTTCTTTCTATTTAAATCACAGGAGTTTTGTCATGGACTTTTATGGAGCCAAGATTTCCCACTATGTGTTTTTTTAGCACCTGGGCTTAGGTAGRGTTCAGGAGAACACATCTGCCATCAGAAGGTTGCTCCCAGCATTCCTGTGTTGTATCAAGGTCTGGAGTTAACAGGGCAGCCTCAGAGTGTGGCACATAATGCGTTTCTGCATTAAATACACCCACATTATCTTACATCCCGAGCAGCCCAGATTGTCAGTAGACAATTATGGGTTTTACTGGGTTTATTTTGATTGGCCTGCTCTCAGTTTTCCATAGTGGTACTCTATTTGTAAAAACAGATCATTAATGATAACAACAGATGACATGTGTCTGAAATATGGGGTGGACGAGGGGAGTTAGTTTTTCTTCCTATTTTTTCTTTTTTCCTGAGTGTCTGCACTTTGACAGCGCATTTGCCAGGCTGTCACTTGCTTGAGAGATCCACAAGATTAGGACCTCATTGTGTGAATGTTTTCACAGCACTTGTTGCTATAAAGAATCTTCACACTTTGGTGGATGAAATCTGGACTCCTAGACACAAACTGTTAAGAAGCAATCATAACAATTAGCTAATGTGTCAACAATTAGCACTTTCCATCAACTGGCATTGAGTGGAACCTTCTTCTTATCCATATGCAGACAAAAATGCAATGATGTAGTAAAGAAAAGCAGTGAAGTTGGCTGCTCTCGTCCCTTGCTGTAGCCAGCAAGCTCCCATGGGCATTGTTTACAATGATTATTCTTCCATTATGATGTTATTGCACAGGTCAGGGGTGGTAGCTAGACTGAAAATAAGCTTTTTTCCCCTTTTTTTTTTCCCTTTAACTTTTGGCTGCTTTTACAAAAGTACAACAGAAACGACTGCTGTGAAAAGGTCAGCCAGTAACAGTACTTCAGTGTTTAACTGGTAAATATTTCAAAATAGTATTTCTAATATTTTACCATTTGGAAGTTTTTCAATGCATCTCCAGCCCAGTACGACTCAATCATTGTAAGATTTCCACAGTCTCCACTGGGAATTCTTTACAATGGGTACATTATAATCTGTTACTGTATCTACCACCAGTTGGTCAGAATTTGTTTTAATATCTTTTTATATGGCATGTTACTGGCAGTAATATAAAAAGCACTGTTTTCTCAAGTATTTTACTCATCTCCATATGTAAGCACTGAAGAGAACTGAAGGTAGGTCTTCCTCTTAACCACACAGCAGCTTCTGAGGGGGCAATACGTGTGGCTGGAGAGAAGATCAATGTCTTCTCCAAGGAAAYGTCTTTTGGGAATGCTTCCTGTGACACAAAGTGCTGCAGCATCCGTGAGGGTTTCTCTGGTTAATTGTAGAGCTGGAGCCAAAGTGAAGCCGTGTTTAAAAGAAGCAGCACAGTTTCTAAAAGTAACACTCTGCTTGACGGGAAGCCAGAGCACTGATKTAAACCAGGGCACGGTACTGGAGCCTCATCTGGTGCAGCACCCTGGGAGCCACGTGTGCACCTTTGGGAATGGTTTGACAGCTCCATAAAGAAGGTGTGCTCATCTGAACAAAGGGGTGGTGGTAAGGATGCAAATAAAAACAACACTAATCAAAGTTTGCTGATTTCTCTAAGTTCAGCTTGTGCTGGAATGAGTGAAAAGGACAAGTCTGTGGTTTAGGGGAAGATGCACTTCCCAAATCTCTGTGAGATTTATCTTTGAGTGCAAACCGAAGACCTGAACATACCTTGCTTGCCTCCTTTTAATCCCAGTTCTTCCCTGTCCCCTTCTTCCAGCCTGGGACATTGTGATACTAAACAAATGTTTGAGATTTTTGGAGTGGCAGGGAGTGAGGGTGGGGGGGGTATAGTTACACTGAGGATTATTAATATGGGAAATATGGTCAATAAGTGTGAGAGGGGTTGAGTAATGCAGGAACATTCTTTACAAATTCTTTAGTAACGGAGTAGGCAGAGTGCCACAGACAAAGAAAATCCTCTGAATTGCAAGTGTGTTCTTATGGCTTTTGCCAAGATGATGACAAAACCCCCCCTTTCTTCCCGCATTAGGACTCCTATTCAACGATACACTTAAGCATGTTTTTAAATTCCATTGACATCTGAAAGCACTGTTGACTTTAATAGGACTTAAGCACCTGTTCATGGTTAATTGTGTACTTTCAGGACTTTTCTCGAAGGGAAAAAAAAAGATGGATAGACTTAGGCATGTGCTTAAAGTTAAGCAGGTGCTTAAGTGCTTTGTGAAGCWGAGGCTTTAGGACTGAGTCTAATCCTCCCTGAAGTCTGGGGATGGTCTTTCCCTCTGTGCCTGGTGCAGAGAAAAAATTTACTTAAGTGATAAAATGAAGATATGAGAACTATCTAAAAGAATATTTTTTTCAACAGCAGCCAACAATGGCTATCAGCCGTTGATGCCTGAATTATAAATTGAATTTATAACCAGAATTGAATTATAAATTGAATTTATAACTAAATGTGCTGTACCAAAACCTCTTCCAAAATAATTTACAGCCATGGGTGCAGATAATTTTACTGAGTAACTCTAGTTATACCCTGAAAAAAGCTCACTTTTTCATTAATACAGGGGTTGTTTCCAGCCAGTGCAGAGCTTGATCCCTCAAGTRAAGCAGGATCAACTACCGTAAACCTGTCCTGCTGGAAGGTGATGAGAATTCTCAGTGATGAACCATGCCAGGGCAAATCCAAAAAAACCCCAGTGCCTCGGGGTCTTCCAGCAGCGCCTTGACCATGAGTCTGGCCATATTTGGTGGTTTTCTCAAAGCCCCATTTCCTTCAGTACTGTAAGTGACAATGATGTCTTCTGTTTAAAAAAAAACAACCAAAACCATAGAAATTTCCAGCTTTTGTGGTGGCAGAGATAAGCTGGAAGGAGAGAGCCAACGCCATTSCCAAATAAGAAGGCAAATAATTGAAATCCAACATGCATTTGTAACAGCAACAAAACACCCCTAACCCAAAATAAACCTAAATTCAGCTGTATTCCTTCCCAAGTGAGTTTGGATGATGGAGGTGAGCAGTGCTGTCTTGCTCACAGGGGGTGAGGGTTGCCCTGCCCATGAGTCTTGTTGAGATTTAACCCCTTCACCATAAAACAGATAAAATTAAACGCAGTTTAAGCGTTTCACAGGGAATTGCAGGGCTGTGGCTGGAAGGATGAATTCCTTGCCTGGTTGTAAGGGTTTCTGGAGAGGATGTACATACAGAAGCTGGACAAGGAGGAGTTTTATCCTCGGTCAGGAATCTGGTAATCAGAGCAGAGTGTTTCACACAAGAGCTGCCAATTCCCATCCACAGCGTATCACAGGAAAATAAAAACCTTGAAAAGTCTCTCTTTTTTTTTTTTTTTGTCTTATTCAGCTTATTTACAAAATGTTCAGATGGGAGAATGGCAAGCAATCCTCACCACTGCAGACAGCAGAGCAAAAACAAGGAGAGCCAGGTGCTCCAAATAAGAAAATGTCAGGAAGGCTCTACATCTCCGCTGAGCAGCCTGAGCTATAAATTTTGGCAATGCCACCACTGTGACCTGGAGCCTGGGGGAAGAGAATAGTATAAAAATGATAAATCACAGCCAGAGTTCCAGATCTTAATCAGACAAAGAAAGCTGGTTCCATTATCAGACAGATTTATATAATCGCTTACTAATAATGCTGTCTTCTTCCTCCGGTTTCTTTTAGTGAGACCCCAGATAACAATCCTGAGGTCACATCCATCCTGGTGTTGGAAGGGACCAGTGCATTTCCAGCCTGGCATTCTGTGTCCTGCAGGCAGTGTTTCCTTGCATTAATACCTGCTTGAACCGGAGCACCCTAGGGACGCAGTGGATCCGGGTGCTGAGTGAGCACAGTGCTGGGGGAGCTTTCCTAACAATTATTTTTGTTCTATTCCTCACTGCAGTGTCTCCAGCTCCCAGCCACTGCTGTCTCTGTGCATCCATTTATTCAGCTCCAGAGATTTCCATRGTCAGGCCACTGGGGTCTTCTTTCCCCTTACTCTCCCAACAAGCTAAAGAGGCTCTTCCCTCACTTTTTGGTACAAAAGCTTTTGGATTTTTATCGCTCCTCTCTTCTTTTGAATCCTCTCTAACATTTCACACTCCTTCTCAAAGTGGAGGTGCCAGACTTGATGGCAGCTTTCCAGGATTATTTTCTTTGGTACCACCACAGTGGCAGCACAGCTGTGTCCCAGCTGCCCACCTTTTGGGGGGGAGTCTGATCCCTCTGCTGCCTTGGTGCCTTCCCTMCTTGCAGCTCCTCAGTTTTTGCATCTTCGGAATATTTGTCAGGTGTCTCTTCCTTGTCTTCAATTAAAAACTGTGATTGTGGTGTAGTGCCAGAAAGTCACTCTTGTGGGAGTCCTGGGAAATTGTAGTTGCTTGATAATGATTTCTTTTTTCTTTTAGTTGTGTGTTAGTGTAATTCTGTTTCATTCCATTATCAGAGAAAATATATTCATTTACGAGTAGTCTTTGCCATATTTCAGTCTCTAAAACATCATCCAAGGATTTTTACTGTAATGTAAATTAATAATATTATCCAGTCAAATATTTTCAATAGTTTAAGAATGTTATGTGACCAGAACTACCTTAGCCAGAAAAATTAAAACTAAAAAAAACCTATTTACTTTGATAAGGACCTATTGTCTCTACATGCATATTAATTAGCATCAACTCTAAATGCATTAATTTCTAAGGAAGAAAAAGTTGTAAAGGAAATAACATTAATATAATCTGCCTGGTAGTGATTCAATTTGACTCTACCTGGCTGCTCCCTCTGCCTCATCTCAGATTCCAAAACAAGGCTGGGGCTCCTTCAGTCCCCTGAAACTGCCACTTCTTACAAATCCACAGTCACAGGTCAGGGGATGTCTCCTCCAGCTGCTGTAAAACCCTTGCATGCCAATTTTTTTGATAAGTTAATATAAAACAAATAGTCTGACTTTCCAGCTGAAATTCAATTCCTTTCTRTGTTATTTTGAGATTAGGTCACTGTTGATTGTGCTTGTGCTGACGTTTTCTCCCAAATATTTTGTAGAAGAATCTATTTAAGCACTTCTTGCTTTTGTACCTTACTTTTGACAATTAGCCATAGTATCATAATTCAGATCATTTTGTTCTGACTGAGCTTGAGTTTTTCTTGTGTCATTATTTTCCTCTGGCRAATGTCTGTAATTTATAGCTTGAAATTCACATTTATGGCTCTTAGCTTCCCTCTTTTCTGTTATATTTATATCAGCTCCCACTTCCCCTCTAAGTGACTCTGTTTTATATATTTTTCTCTTTGTTTTGKTTTTTTTTTAAAATTTTTTACTTTTGTGGCCACTTACTTTCTCAACTACAGAATAAAGCCCTGTAAACATCTTGTAAAAGTTAACTGATCCCAAGTATCATTCCTATRCTTCAATTTAATTTGCCCCTTTCCACTGAATGCTCTGATAATTGCTTTCAGCTTAGTAAAACCATCCCTTAGAGCAGTAAGTGTGTTAACTGGTGGGACTTTTATTCTTATTACACATAATGAGCGTAATTAATGTGATTTCACGAGGACTGGGTGTCATCAGCAAACTGCTGTAATCCAGGTCATTGCAGTGTGTGAATCCCAGCTGAAATTACATTTTCCCAAACCCCTGTATTCCTTTCCTATTCAATCTGGGAATCCTCTGGYTGCACGTCTTTTTTTGTTGCTGAGGCCGTGTAGTCATTCAGGGTATGAGCATATATTTGTAGCACCTCTGTAGCCACAAAAAAAAACACCACTAGAGAAAGATCAGGGTGTTGGGAGAGGTCTGTGCACCATCCTGGTTTTCCCTGGAGGAAGGAAAAGCAGCGTGGGGAAATGTGTGCCCCTGCGCTGTGAAGCGTGCTGTCCAGACACCTGTACATAACGTGGAGTTAAAGAGGGGAAATAATGGGGGAGCCCAGTTCTGTTGTCATTTCCATTTGGATCATCCTCATCATCACATTTCAGGGTGACAGGTACAGAAATAATGTGTGAAAGTCTCCTTCCATGGTGCTCTCTGAAGGGCTGCACCTGCGTTTGAGCAGAGGCGTGAGATGAGGGTTGGAGCTGTCTGGGGGTACGAGGGGACGCCTGCATCTGTGGAAAATTAATTTATGCCTTRGTGCCAAATACATCTGAGTGGACTGGGGAAGTCTCTTGGGAAGATGCTGAGTCTTTCTGCTATGATATTTTCTGGTAATTAAACAGTTCTCTATTTTATAATAGTTAGTGAAAATGAGAGTGGTTGGAAGGGTTATTTCTGTCTGTTACTATTAGATTCTCCAGATTTGCTGACCCTGAATAATTAAATGTTTTTGATCACTCTGTTTATATTACCTAGAACTGAAGTAATTCTGATCCTTCAGCAAACTTGAAGCACAGCATGGAACATACTGAAAGGCGCCAAAAGATGAAACGTTTCAGTTTTGTGGTTCACATCTGTCTGTCCTGAGACCAGGAGACCATTATAATACACTTAGAGCATTTAAAAGCTCCTCAAGGTTGAAAGCCCTGATTAGGGCAGTATCTGTTCACGTGTGGGAGTCCTGCCTGTGCCAAACCTGGGAGCAAGGAGCCCTCGGGTCCCTTTTCCATGGGAAAAGATGTTAATGACATCGGGTAGTGGGGAAAAAACAAGGGGAGAATGTAATCAAGGAGACCCTGACACTGAAGTGAAAATAGCAGTGTACACATCCATCAGTTTGTACTGTTTTTACAGAGAGTATAAAATATTTAAACTGAAGCCATTAATCATCCTGTTCCTCTGTTCTAATCCATGGGAACCACAGGAGGTCACCAAATATGCATTTAATATAAAAGAATGAAAAATATTGGAGGGAAAAGTAGTGTAATCTAAGAGCAAGAAGTGCTAAGAGCAAAAAAAAAAGGTCTCAAACAGAAATTTTGCTTAAAATTCAAATATTATTTTTACAGTGTTCTGTTGGAAAATCATTACATTTTTTGGGCAGAAATTCAAAATGCATTTAGAATTMGTTAAAAAAATACCAAAGATGGAAATTGGTTTTACTTCTTGACTTTTTTGTAAGATACTGCTGGATAGGAGCAGTCTCTATTTTGTTTACTTTGATAAAATCCCAATATTTCTCATGGAAAACAGATGCTTCTTGCAGAAGCCATTGCCAGCTTCATGTTCCAGGTTTCCATCAGGTAATTTTGATGGATGTTTTAAACCCCTCACACCTCTGGGTTTTGTGCCTTGGGCTGATATTGTCCCCCTCAATTTCAATACCTAAAGGTGACAGGAGGATGGGAATGCCTTTCCYTGCCTTCACTGGGTGTCAGTGTGGAAAGGAAACCCAAGGGCTGGGGCTAAGCTGCATCCCTGTGATTTATCCAGTATTGTTTGAGTTTCCTGGAGYAGGCCTGGCTATTGATTTATTTATTTACTGGTTCAGAGGTGTGCAGAGCTGGTGCTGCTGGGAGGGGATACCTTGKTGCAGGAAGGCAAGGGGCAGCAGARGGAGACTTTTACTGCCCAGCCAAGGGCTGGAAGGTGGAAATATTTCCATTATGTTCCCAGGTATCCCATGCCTGCTGTAAGAGCTTAAAGAGCTCTGCTGTGCCTTGTGCTGCCTGGGAATGAGGGAGGAACCCTGGGCTTCCAAAACCTGCATTCAGCCTTGGCACAATACAGCCACTGTGGAAGAAGACATTAGGAACAAAAAATAAAGCTTGAAGCTTCAAGAGCAGGCTGCCAGAATTATTAAGAAAAACATCAAAATGATGCCATTAAAAACAGATGGGGATTCTATAAAGTATTGAAAAGAAAATGTTTAATTATGAGCCTTATGCAAAACCCATCAAAGTTGGATTAATATTATAGTGCTGTTGCTGTAGAGGGTTTAAGTAGTCCGTGGTGGAACATTAATCTTTCACTCCTTTAAAAATAATGTTTTCCTTTTGTTGATGACAAATTCCATCTCTTCACTGTTGAAATCATATATCCAGATTAATAGCATCTAACATAATGAAATCAAAAGGCACAGGTAATATGGATTAGTTTAGAAAACAACAACAAKGAGGGGAAAAAAAAGCCCCAAGGGGGGAAAAAAAGCTTCACTGGATGAGTGCTTTTGTCAACATCACTGKATTTTTTCCTGTTGTTAAAAGATAATGGGGTAGTCTCTGTTCATAGGTATCCTTGTCTGTCTGGGATATTTTATCATGTACCTCTGATGTACATATAGATGTAMATCTGTACTGTTTCTAGTAGGATGCCCTATAATTTTTTTGGGGTGAGGGAGCCTTGTCTGTCTCAGTCTCTGGCAGACTGCCCATGGCTGCACAGTCTGAACACCTCTGGCAAAAATTGCTGCCACAAGCTTGCCCAACTCAGCTGATTGGGAAAGCTAAAAGAGGTTTTGGGGTTTTATTTATTAAATGTATCTGTGGCATTGCTGGTGTGAGGAGGGTTGTTTTGAGAATGTAGGGCTGCTTTTCCCAGCCCTCCTGGCCATGGCATTGCTCTGTCTCCTCTGCCTGGGGGGTTTTGGTGGATGTTGTGCCCACACAGACCCGTCACTGCCTGGCATTCCCTTTTCCTGCCAGGACCTTTGTTGCCTCCCTGCATGAAGAGATTTGCACCCCAGGTCAGGAGTTTCAGACTTTTTCCTTCTTCATCACTTTATTTGGGCACTGGAGAAGATGRMAATTTTTTTTTTTTTGCATGTATCATGATGCTTTTGAATTTCTGGAAGTGTCCAAGACAAGATTGAAAGGGGACCCAAACAATTTGATCTGAGTGGCACCCCTGACCATGGCAGGGGATGGAACTAAGTGACCYCTAAGGTCTGTTCCAACCCAACCCATTCTGTGGTTCTATGATTCCTTTCCCTGRTGGAGTTGGGCACAGGTGTGAGCTGCTGCTTTGGGTGGGAGAAAACTCCAAAATRAAACCTTTCCCTCCAGCCTCTGTCATCCTGGTGTCTGAGCTTGGACTTTTGTATAAATAAGGCAAGGATGCCCTGTTTTGTCTCCTCACCTGTTCTCTCTTTAGGTCTGGGCTGTAGTGCTGGCTGCATCAATCCATGTGCTGGGATCCACTGYCCTGTCCCCCATTATGTGTCTTTCCAACATTTGCAGCCAACTCTTTGTGCA
Organism: Cardinalis cardinalis; assembly: GCA_014549065.1. Lineage (NCBI taxonomy): Eukaryota > Metazoa > Chordata > Aves > Passeriformes > Cardinalidae > Cardinalis > Cardinalis cardinalis. Next base: position 104,369 of record JACDOX010000679.1, read on the forward strand.
CAAAGCTCTACCTGTGCTGCTTAAAACTCAACTGCTTTATCGGTGAACCACAGGGTCAAAAACCTGTTGCTGTATTCACTTAATACTACAGGAACAGTTTTTCTTCTTCCCTTCCGCCCCTTCAAAATTTTTTTTTTAAAAATCTGTGTTTTATTGAATCACCAGGTACACCAAAAGCAGGCTCTTATTTTAGCAAAAATATCAACACTGACTGCCAAGGTAGATTTAAAGTGTTCATTACAAAATATTTTGTCCTGGGCTTTAAGAATAATGCGCTTTCAGTACAAAGAAATGGTTATTTCAAACACTGGACTTTTTTTTTTTCTTTTAGTTATTTACAATAGGTTTCAAGATTTAGAATTACCATGAAAGATTTACTTATATTGCAGTTCATGTAAAATTTAAAATCAATAAAGTAAATAAATTTAGCTTGTCTGCCTGAATCGATTTCCCCCTATGCTAACGCAGCCCTGTAATGCTGCACTTCCTTATCTCCCATGTCATCCTCCAGTGATAGTCTCGGGCTTGAATGGTGCTGTGTTATCATGTCCTCTGCAACAGAGTGTTCCTCTGAGCCTCCTGCCACTTCGGTATTTCAAACCTGCCTTTGGAGCCTCACCTCCCGCCGGATGGGGAGCTGGGAGCCAGGAGCCAGCTTCCTCCCCCTTGGAGCACCCTGTGCTCTCACAGCTGGTGATGAAGAAAGGGAATATTGCTGCCAAAATAGGGACAGGTGTCTGGGCWTGGACACAGGCGAGATATGCATGGAAAAGGGCTGAAAGGTTCTTTGGCAGGGCAGCCCCACTGGAGAGGGAAAAAGGATTGCTCCTTGTTTTTCTCGCTTTTTTCCCCCCAAAGATTGCCAGAGCKTCCATTTTAGTTGTTTATGATGATGATTATTATTGATTTTTTTTTTTAGTTGTAGGATTTTAATGATGATGAAAAGCAAATGTGTTCATCCACCTTTTGCATTGGTATTTTCCTCAGTCTGAGATGGGGCAATTGCAGTGTGCACAGAAAGCGGAGACATCTCCAATGATGGATTTTCCTTGGGTTTGTCCTCTTTTTTATACAGATGCCTTGGTCAGTTGTCAAAACTGACACAGCTGTTGGGGATGCCCTGGCATGGCTGAAATGCCAGGCTGAGGGAAAGCACTGGGTCAGGAATGCAGTAGCCAGTTCCAGGTTTTACCCTTGGCAGTCTCATCAGTGTTCCCCATGGAATCACAAATGATAACATAAACCATGGACCTACCTTGCAGTGCTGTCGAGCGTGCTCAGCAGACACAGCTGCCCTATTCATAGGATTTGCAGCAATAATAATCTAAAACTGATGAACTTTAAAAATATTGGATTTACTTATTAAAAAAGGAAACATATAAATACAAGTGCTTTGATTCTGGGTCTGGCAAAAGGGTAACTTTTTATAGCCACACAAACACTGTTCTTTTAAGGCACTACTCTGGTTTCATGTGTAGTGAAATGTTCCTTTTTTATTACTTGTGAAAGAAAAGAAAATATCAACCCTGTCTGTCAGTGCTGCTGTGGAGTTTAAGATGGAGCACCCTTCCGGAAGCTGCGAGAGAGATGTCTATAAAATGTTAGGCTGGCTTTAAAGAAAAACAAAAAGGAGAACAGAAAACAGAAAAAGAGAGGGCATAATGATATAATAATAATAAAAAAGAGGAACAGATCTCCTTCTGGTTTAAGTTGGGATAAAYTCAAGTGGAACCAGTGATGTGCTGTATTTATACCAGTTCAGCAGCAAGAGGTTTGTGTATGTCCGAAACTCAGGAGTTTAAGCAAATAAATACAAGCTATGTAATCAGTTTTATTTGTTTTCTGAGTCATGTCTGGTGCATGGAGGCAAAGAGGCTCCAGTTAGAGGAGTGGATTGGAGGAGTGGAGTTGTCCTTCTGGCCGGAGCTGATGGTGAGCTTGGAGCATTATTCCATAGGAAGCCCAGGATYGCTGTTTCGGCTCTGGAGCTGCCAGCAGGTTTGCAGGTGATTTGGAGCATGATGTGGTTCTAGCCCAAATACAATTCTTACACCATCCTGGCCAGCCTTGGAGAAAACAGGACGTGCTGGATTGGGTACGTGCATTAATGACTGTGTTTCCCAGAGATGCAGAGCTGTACAGCTCCTGAGGCTGTTTCTCGCTAGAAAACTTGGCTGAGATGTGGGGAATTGGGCTAATTAAAAGATGTTAAACACAGCTCTGCAGTAACAGCAGCTGACTGGCACGCTGTCTGGAACAGGAGGCTCACTGAGCCTGACTGTCACGAAGCTGAGAAAGGAAGAGCCTGTCRTTTTATTAACTGCAGGATCGTCTTTGATTGCATTAGCAAGGCTCTCCCGCAGCAACCCAGCCTAATTTTCCGGGGAAGGCAGAGTGGGTGCCCGCAGGGGAACGCTCTGCTCCGAAGGTCAGCCCGGGCTTTCATTTCTTCCCCCTGGTTTTTGATAAAGAGCTCTATGTTGTCAGAAAGGAGCAGTGGTGGTTGCCCTCCTAAGTACCTACGGATAGGCTTGAGCAAGTGCTTAGTCTGGGAACTGCGGAGCGTCAAGTCAAGAGACTCCTGTCCTGTTCTGCGCTGCTGGGAGCCAGCGCTTCCCCTGGCGCCGAGATAAGGGCAGCAAAAGGGCTGTGGTCACCCATTCAGAAAGGGCTCAGAAATGCCAGCCCAGACTTTTGAGATCTTTTCCCTTTCTGACTTGTCTACTTAGTAAATAGGTAAAAACATTAATCCCGTACAGTGCCGCTTTTAATTCTATTATCTGCTGGTTTTTCACTGGGGACATAAGATCTGTCCCTGTATGGGGAGACTGAGGTTTAATTCTGCACCCAAGAAGGGGCAATGCTCTGCTGCTCTGCAGGAAAAACTCCGTCCATGCAAAGCAGAAACACTCAGGACCAGCCAGGAATATTTCTGAGTGTATGTAATCAGTGCAGAGCTYGCAGACTTTATTTAAACCTTCAACTTTTCTACACTTAGATCGCCAAACATTTCAAGCCTATCGACCAAGTCATCACTTCCACTCCACGTATTTAGATTTGCAGAATTTGATTTCAAATTATATTTTTTAAATAGAAGGTTGTTTTTTCTTTTCCCCAAGTAGTGAAAGTGCCCTCTCCTCCCTGTTTATCCTGAAGATGCTGTGCTGGTTCCTCGGTGCTCATTGAGGTGCCTTAACTCAGCCATTGGCACAATAACTTCTGTCTGTTATAGAGTTCATGGGCATAACAGCAGAGAGATATGAAGCTGGGACACTATTGACTAATACCATGTGGCTAATCTAGTATTTCCTCTGAGAGGGGTGATATGATAACAGAATGTGGTTTTAATGGGTATTAATGTGTGACCCTGTGTGATTTGGGGTGCATTAATTAGGATGTGAGAATAGCTGAAAACATATGAAGGGGTGGGTTAGGCTGACAAGATCTTACRTTATTAACCTTGCCATATCAAGTATTTATATTGGTCCAGCTGCCTGACTCTTGTATATACTCCTCCACCCTGAGGTGTGGGWAAGATTAAATTCCTATCTGTGCTCACCTTTCTCAAGATAAAGTAAAAAGATACTGGAGGAGGGACATGGTATCAGATGGGCACCTTGGTTTACAGAGATGCCTGGGTTTCCTTGTTCCCATATCCACAAACCCAGCTGTGGATGTCAAACTCTTCCCAGTGTTGTTTCACCTTCTGCTTCTTATCCACATTGAACTGAGAAGCTGCTGTGAACAAAGTGCTTGTGCAAACCATGGAGATGTAGGGTAGGATCTTAGCCCTGATTAGTTTAATGGTGTGTCTAGAAAGCTGTAAAGCTAACCACAAAAAAAAAAATAAAATTCCCTTCAGGCACCAAAGAGAGCACAAAAGTCCAAATCCATAGTGCAAGGCAAATATGAGAGCACTGAGCAGGACAGCATATGGATCTGGGGCAAACCTGGCTTGACCCCACTCAGTCCTTGGTTTCCCTGAGGCTGGAGGGGATGTGCAGGATGTCCCCATCCCTGCCATGTGCTCCAGGAAGCAGGATGGAGGGCCTCAGTGATGTCTTAGCGTGGGAAACGTGACAGGATTTATTTGCTGTGCTGCAGTTTCTGCTCCTACAACAGAGTCTGAAATGCAAATAGAAGGTTTTTAAAAAGTTATAATTTCAGTCATTTTATTGGTCAGCTCCAGCTGCTGCCATTTCAGGTTGATGATGGCTGTTTTCTGTCCTCTCACACAAGTCCTGTGTGATCCCAGGCATGAGGGCATCCCTCAGCACCACCGAGCTCCTCCTGGCCCACGGGGCCGGGGCTCAGTGTTTCGGTGGTTTCTCTGCACTATCTCCAAAATCAGCCCCGCGCCTCCTCCTCCTCCTCCTCCTCGTTTATCAGCCAGAGCACACAGATAACATCCTCGTGACGTGGCCCTGACCTTTGTCAACCTTTGTTAAGGCTCCATCTGAAGTCCGGCCGAGTGTTTGTAAACAGGATGTAATTAAGGCTGGGAACTGACAGCGCCTGATGGGAGGACAATGCGGAGCTGGCGGGACCCGGGCTGTCAGATGTCCGCCCGCATTGTGCTGCCGGTGCCGTGGTGGTAATTGGTGTCCTCTGGCCGAAGGAAGTGCACTCAACTCGGATTAATCTGCCGCGGTGCGGGGGCCATCCCTGCGAGCGCGAGTGTTTCCTCCGATAAACCCGAGCGGGGCGGGGGCGGCGGAGCGCAGAGCGCGCTGACAGGTGCCCGCCGAAAGCTGGGAACAGGAAAGGTGTGGGGCGACAGGAGCTGGCAAGGACACGGCGTCTTCGCAGCTCGCCTTATCGGCCGGGCGAGCGGGGCAGGGTGAGGGCTTATCGCGGCTCGGGGCGGCCGCAGCGAGCGCAGGACCCGCCGCAGGAAGGGATGCGGATAACGCCGCATCCCTGCGGGCACGGCTGCATGGGGCTGCGGGAGCGCCCCTGGCACCGCTGCAGCAGCAGCTTCGGTGCCGCGTTTTGTCCAGGACAAAGTTTAAAAAACATTTATTTATATACATATATATGTATAAACATATATATATGTATAAACATATATATATGTGTGTGTGTATAAACATATATATGTAATATATATGTGTGTGTATAAACATATATATAATATATATCTTATGTATATCTACAAACATATCTATATACATCTATATAAACATATCTATCTATATATATCTATATATAAAAACATATAACATATATATATCTATATATACATACACACACCTGTACATGCATACAAATAGATAAATGTATATGTATGTATATAAAAGTGTGCATATGCACATATCTATATGTATATATACATACACACACCTATACATGCATACAAATAAATATATATATGTATGCATGTATGTATATAAAGTGTGTATATGCGCATACATCAACACATATACACATGAAAGTGAAAACTCATAATTGAAGGAAAAATTATTTTCTGGGTTTTTGGTTTATTATTTGGTTTTTGGTTATTCCTTTTTTAATGTCCCGATCAGGTTTTACAGCTCATTTCACAGCCCTGAACTTGTCCATAAGTGAAGGTAGAAGTGACTGAGTGTAAGGCTGATCCCAAGTATCCTATTTTGTTTTTCTGCTGCTTGTTCAGGGATGAGGAAGAAGCTTGGCTTGAAAATTTGTTTTTCATCACCTAACATAAGCAAGTGTGTTTCAAAATATATCCCTTTAATTTTTCATATTTACAGACTGGCAGATGTCTGTCCATGATAACTCAAAGGCAGATAAACATTCGTGGGTGTGCATTGATTTAAGAAAATGTACAGCATTCTCACTTTTTTTGGCATATATGTGTCTAAAAATATTATGGTGTGTTTTTTCCTTGCAAATTTAAGATTACATCATCAGCTGGTTGTACTGATTGCACTAATCCTTTCAGGTTTATTCAATTAGTATTTAATGCAACACACTGGATTCCATATTCTTTAGGAATTTCCAATTCAACATTTTAATATGAAAAATAAAAAGGTGTCCATGAATCAGTGAATAAATGAGAAGGTGTATGGTAAGATCTGTTTAAAATATATGGATTAGGTGCTTTGAAAATCGGTATAACACCATGGCAGGTTCCCAGGGTAGCATCCTACACAGCATCCAAGCACAGAGTAATCATTGAGGATTTAAAACCCTGTAATTTAGGGCTGGAGGAGTCAGATCCCACTCCTTTGAAATCAATAGCCAAATTCTTGTTCCACTTTGCCCTAAGGAAAGGTGAGAGTTAGGAGGGCATTGCCCACATCCCAACCCAAGAGCTCTGCTGTGTCAGAAGGAGCAGGCAAAGGTGGCTGCTGTGTTGGAAGTGGCTGTACATCCAAATGGTGGTGACTTGTAGGGGAATTAGGAGAAAAAAGGGCTCTGGTAACTTTTCCCTGCTTTTTTGTGTCTGCTCCAGAAGGAAGCCTTAAAAGAAAGAAACACCAAAAAAAATGCACCTGTTTCCAGGGAAGAGAAGTGATTCCCAGTAGCCCAAAAAGAGACTAGAAAAAGTTTTATATATATATATATGAACACATATATTTCTTTGTGAGAAGATGAATGATTTTTTTCCCCTCAATATGAGAAGGAAAACAGAAAAATATTCTTTGGCAGCTTTGAGTTTACTCAGCTCAGAAATATGCCTCAAAGTTCAAACTAAAGTTGACCAATCCTCCGAAGCTGCTTATAGCTGCAGATATAATGACATTTATTTCCAGTTGTTAATGGGAGTAAAGTAGAAAAGCACAATAATGCTTGGAGCCTGTTRAATGGAAATGCCTGTTTTCCTCTATTAGATTGTGCAGGGCTGTCAGACATCCACATCCCAGTGCTGGGAAGAGGGGCAGGGATTGTGGTGAAGTTTTGCCAGCTCTGGTTTTATGTACACGTGTTCCACAGAGTGCAAGGCGAGGCTGAGCCCTTCACTCAGCAGCAGCAAATAAATACAAGGAGGCAAAGGGCTGAGTACAGCACCTTGGGGAGCAGAGCAGGGCAGGAGAGGAGGATGGACAGAAGCTGCTGAGAGATGCAAATGGGCTCATGGCTAAAGAGAGATGAGGCAGACCAGGGCAAAACGGTTCCACTTAACCTACCTAACCTGCTTAACTAAATAAACCCTTCCTGTGACATGCAGCGGGGTTTCCCTCAAAGGCCACAGTCATTAGATGAAAGAGTTAAAGACAGAACACTCTGAAAGAATTAACTCTGATGTTTAAATATGTTCTTGGCATGTAAATACACCCGTCAAAGGAAAAGGAACAAAATACCCAATGCAGTGAATAGAAGGTGTTTTAGTTTTTGGTTGGGAAGGGTGGGTTAAGTTAGGGCTGTGGTGGTTTTTTGTTTTTTTTTTTTTCTTGGTAGGTAAATCATTTTCTTTTTAAATGAAATTCTGTTTGACTGCATGAAATATGAACAGTAATTAAATGCACAGTCTGTGGGCCTTCCATACTTTAAAGCTCTTTCTTAAAAAAAAAAAACCCAACACAACTGCTCACCTCAGACAGGCCAATTACCCAAGAATGATGGAGTCAAGAGGAAAGTAGCTAAATTTCTTTACTTGAATGATCACAACCACAAGCCAGTGATTAGTCCCTGCAGCACCAGCGGGGATGTGGTGGGGACACTCACATTGGAAGACTTCAAATAGTCATTTCCTTGGTTAAAATAAAATCTGACTGCACTAAATAGACAGTTTTTAATCTCAATTGGACATCTGAAGATTTCTCAAGCTGTTGTTGGCTGCGGCAGAAACAAATTTTTCTGCTTTGTTGATTAAACCAGTGGTCTCCACCATTGCTTATCGGCCTGCGACGAGCTGTTCTTTTTAATTAAAAGTGAGCCACCACGAGAGAGCAATTAACAGCTAGTAATTACTGTGCTCTTCAGAACTGCAACATTTTGCCTTTCATTCCAATTATATAATGGACAAGTGGCTTTTTGATCTTCAAATTAGTGAGCTCTTGTACTATTTGTTTTGAGGCAGATTTGGAAGGTTAATGATGGCCTGTGGTGGCACTCTTTCCACTGACTGATGTAAGACAAGAAAAAAAGGGGAAGGAAACAGGAATAGTCTATCAAGAAATGCAAATGCTGCCTTCATGATAATGAACAGGAGAAATGCAGGCAACTTAATATGCAGTTTATTTAATACAAACCAAATAAAGGCTCGTTTTGGTGCTAGCCCATGCTATGGAATTATTTTTTCTTTTTTTTTTTTAATATTATTAAAAAAAAGTTTAATTAAGCATTTCAATATAGATTCTTTAGAGAGTGACACATAACATTTAACTGTTTGATACTTAATTGTGTTTGCCTTTGATTGTGGCACCTATAGTTAAATGTTGTACAACATTACTGAGGCATTGAACTGTCCCCTAGGACACGAGAGGCATTGACTCTGTCTAAAATCTTTTGAGTAATAAGTCTTAATATATTTAATGGCCACTGTGCCCTTTGAGTACAAGGAGCCCTTACATCACAAACAGTTGTCTAATTTTAATTAATATTGATTTGCATCTCTTAAATAAAAACTATAATTGTTGCTCTTGCTTATGGCTCTATAATAGTCCTAGAGGATGGACATGGGGAATATGCTGTGTGTATAGGAGTGTGTGTTTTAAAGAAAAGATCAATAATGCTATTATTAGGGCAGATCTCTGCTCTTTTGATTAGAGCTGCTGCAATCAACTGAGTGCTGCTATGCTGACTTACCCCAGTCATGATTTTGGCATCTGATTTTTTAAAATTGTTATTATTACTGGTATTACTTTTTCATGTACAAATGCAAATAAGGTTTGTGCTGGTCTCAGCTACCCTGATTTTTTGCAAGAAGTTAACAGCTGTAGTGTTCTGCTGCCTCCTCAATGGATTAAGAATTTGGCACTTTAGTTTTGCTGTGCATGGCTGGATTATGTGTATCTGCACATCTTAACAAAACCACAGACCCCACTAAACAGACAAATTACAGATGTTCTGGAAAAAAGAAGGTGTCTTCAGTGTGATGAATAAAGCATCAATCTCTTTCTATGGATTGCTGAAACAGGAGCTATGTTTAAATTTCTTCACGTCCATTGATTTGGTTTTTCCTGGACTAAACACAGCCATTAATTACAGAAGTAACAGCAGGTGTGACAGAACAGAGACAAACCTTTTCTTTTGGGCTGTTGAAGCTTTAGTCTTGTTCCTCTAGGACAGAAATGGACTGTTGGTTTTCTTGGAGGCAGATCAGGTTTGAGTTACTCCGCAGATGCTGAAAACCTGTAAAAATCATGTTTTTAAAAGTGTTTTAAAATGTTTTACATCATGTTTTCAAGTGTCCACCTAAAACCTGAGCTGGAGTATGATAGTATAATTAGGATTTAAAAAAAGGCTCTGCAACCAGTGTGCTGAGCTGATTACACAGCTTATGGTCTGCTGGATAACTGCAAGCTGAACTCTTGAAAATCAAGAGTCTCTTCCCATGCCTTGGCAAACAAAGCTTCCACTGACAAAATTTTGGCCTGTGAAGAGTTCAGGACTGATTCTGCACACAGGGTGTGGGAGGTGAAAGTTGAATATATATAGAGAAAATAAAGAGACTAAATTAAAATATTTCAAGCAAGAATAGGGACAATATACATGCAGGCAACTTTGAAAAAATTCAGGTGCTCTAAAGTTTAAATCTCTTTAGAGGAAACTGTTTTGCTGAATGGGACAAATGTTGACTTTTCAATTAGAGGTTTGTTAGGGATCATGGACTGTTTTGGTTCACTGTGTAGAGCAGCACTCCCAAGTGGTTCCAGGTTCGAAGATGAATGTGTGCTCTTTGTCTGAGCCATATGGAACCCCTCACAGCAGTACTTGCCATGGGCTGAGATGTCACCAGTGTGATGTTTGCCTGTATTGCAGGGATGTGGAGGAAGTTCCAGGGCTGCGTTCTCCATCCTCTTTCATTCGTGCAGTCATTTGAATGGGTCACAGCAGCTCTCCATTGTTTTCTTAATTCACAGCATCCTGAGGTTTCTCTGGAGGTGTGAGGGGGAGGCTGGGATGACACAGGATCTTTGAGCCTCTGACATGAACTGGGGTCATGCTGGGGGAAATGGATAGAAAGGAGCAAAGACTCAGTTTGAAAATTTAGGAAGGTAATGTCTGGAGAAGTTTAGAGAGCAGGACACACCTGAGTTGAACTTATTGGACAAATACAGCAAAAACCTTCCCAATTTTCCTTTTACATCAGCAAGCCAACACATTCCCTGGGTCCAGGCCTAGGGGAGGTGAAGTGTGTGCTCCCAGGAACACCCCTAAGAAGTAACTGCTCCCATGGGGAGGGTTCCCTCTCTCATTTCCTAATCATTCCATATCCATTAACACTGATGGTGATTTCTGATGATTATTGCTGGTGGCGATTTCTGCACCCAAAACCATGTACCAGTTTCACGGTCACTTTGCCTATTTGTCCATGCAGCATGGCCCTGATCTGGTACAGTTCTTTATTTAGAGGGAGTTCAGGAAAGTTGAGGTGTTGGGGCATGGGTTGGACTCAATCTTGAAGGTCTTTTCCAGGCTAGTCATTCTGTGTGAATTCTGTGTGAAAATGTTAAAAGGAATTGGCAAAATTATTTATAATATTTAATTCAATATAAATATGAACTTGACTGTGGTCATTTTACGTAGCCCACAGGGCAAAGGCCCAGATATTAAGTGCTGACAGGTCAGGGTGACACCCAATGTGCACAGATAAATTTACATGTTCTGGGTGCAATGAAACAGAAACCAAACCTGAAACTCTGGTGTGTTTTAGGTGTTAAGGAAGAAAAGGAATAACAGTTCTAGCAGTGGCAGAGCTGCTCTTCACTGTGGTGAAAGGCTCTGAGAATTTCTGAATTATGGTTATTAATGTCAAAACCAGTCATTTTGTGAAACCAGGCAATGCTCCCCGGCCCTTGTGTGACACCCCTGGATCCTCAGGGACTCCACCCCAGCTTATCCTGATGGACCTCAGCGGGAGAGGAGGATCCAAGCATTTGCTTCCACTCTTGCAAACTCTTCACCATATATCTATATATCATATATCAACGTCTTGGAACCCGAAAGGGAGCCCTGGCAGCAGCTCCTGAGGTTCAGCTCCTTAAACAATCCATCCCCTTGATCTGCACACATGTGCTGACTCCCAGTAATGGGAGTTGCACATGCTGGGTGAAAGGAGACTAAACCTTTCCTACATTTTTACTGGTGAAATACTGGAAATGGGATGATGGCAGCCAACTAGATTGTGAGGACTCTTGTCAGAAATACGATTAGGAATTTCTTTCTACGTAGCTCACACGGTAACAGACATGAGCCTTGAGCCAGATGAATAGTGGGTAATATCTAGAGAAGGAAAAGTGTTCTCTGAGAGGTTTAAATGAGAATTCCAGAGCAGATGAAAATTGGCCTCTGAGGGAATAACGTTTTCTTTTTCTTCATAACTGTGGATAAAAATTCCAAATAGATCATCAGTATGTATATTGAGGGGAGATCACATTCCTGTGATATTGCTAGAAAATTCAGTAGCAATGTATTTTTCATTTTTGATTTTTTTTTTTCTCTCTGAAAATTTTTTTCTTGGATTTTTGCCACATAATGCAATAAAATGCGCCCATGAGATACAGGAGATTTAAAGTCTGTTGGTGTTCATTACATTACACAGAGTCATACAGAATTTAAGGTCCTATATGTTAGTCTGCTTCACAATCAACACAGGCAAGTACATCCAAGGTAGGAGAAGCAAAACCCTGGATGCCTCTGCTGTAGCTGGAAATATGAGAATAAGTCTTCTGGATGTGTATTTATTTTGGAGTCTCAGAAAAACCCAATAGAAGCAGGGCTGCTTTATGTGAGGCTTGGAGTGAAAGAATATATCTATTCACCAAAATAAAAGTGTGATCAATTCAACTTTCATCCTTTCTGCCTTGTCCTGCATTGTTATCACTTCTCCTAGGCAGAGCAGAGCAAGGCTCCATGAGGGGCTTGAAGGGAATTGAAGTATAAATCCCTATATTGCTAAAGAAGAAGATAATAAAATTTTAAGTTATAAACTGTAATCTGACGATTTTAGTGAGAAGAGCTCTACTAGAGCTGAGTTGTCTGGTTCTGTTTGCCATTGCCAGGAACCTCCTATGGCCATGTCCTGCTTGGATATGGCAATATTTGGGTTAAACTCAGTGTTTCTCACTGCAGAGGTATTTGAAAATTGTCTGCAGATATATCTGAAAAATGGCAATGTTGAGGCAATAGTCCTTTAAGAATATGATTTTTTCTGAGCAGAGAAAAAGGAAGTTTCTTCAGACAGTTTTGAAATGTTCAGTCTTTCAAAAAAAAAATCCAAAGGATATCTTTAAAATTGTGTAATATCTATCACTCATTTTGTGATACACCTTGATTTTTAATAGTTGAATTAAAAAAAATTTGCAAAGATCCTCTAAAATGTTGGAGTCCTGGCTTTGACATAATTTTTTTTTGTATCCTTTCTTCACAAATCCAATTCCATATTAGCAAATTGTCATTAATTTTTTTAATTGCATTTTTGCTAAAATTTTCTTCAGGTTTCAAACATTCTGCCCACAATCAGGTTCCTCCCTCCCTTTCTCTATTATGAGTGTCATTCAAAGAGACGCTGAGATCTTCATGGCTCACACTAGAAAACCTGTAATGGGTTATTTTTTTGGCTGGAGCTCATAGTTATTAAATCCCTCCTGCTTTGAGAATGTCTCTCCTCCAGTGAGCACCGTGTGCTAATCTCCTGTTCTTCCAGTCTATGCATCCATGCCTAATGTGGGGAAACAGGCTTAAACCTGTTAAACTCATGTTAAATGCTGGGAGCTGGCTTTTACAGCTGTCCACATCCAAAGGTGGGAGGGCATCCCAAAGCCTTCCCAGCACTGCCAGTGGTGCAGAGTGTGACCAGGCACGAAGCATTTTGCATTCAGCTGCACATTCTAAGGTTGGAGCTCTGGCTTTTGAAGTTACCTGCTGGTAACTCCTGCCAGGTTGCTTTAAACAATCACAGAATCATCCAATGGCTTGGGTTGGAAGGGAGCCTAAAGCTCCTCTCATTTCAATCCCCCTGCCATGGGCAGGGACACCTTCCACTATCCCAGGTGCTCCAAGCTCTGTCYAGCCTTGGGCACTGCCAGGGATCCAGGGGCAGCCMCAGCTTYYCTGGGCACCYTGTGCCAGGGCCTGCCCCCCCTCACAGGGAGCAATTCCTTCCCAATATCCTGTCTAACCCAGCCTCTGTCAGTGTGTCATTCCCTCCTTSTCCTGCCCCTCCATCCCTTGTCCCCAGTCCCTCTCCAGCTCTCCYGGAGCCCCTGTAGGCACAGGATGGCTCTGAGCTCTCCYTGRATCCTTCRCCTCCAGGGTGAACTCTCCCAGCTCTCAGCCTTTTTCCGTAGCAGAGGTGCTCCAAATTCCATGGGATCATCCTCAAGGCTTCCTCCAACAGGTCTTTGTCCTTCATGTGTCAGGGAACCCAGAGCTGGATGCAGCTCTCCAGGGGGGACCTCATGGGAGCAGAGTAGAGGGGAGAATCACCTCCCTTGACCTGCTGCCCACGAAGGGGAGCGTGGCCTCCCCAGCTGGATCCAGGCTGCTGGAAAAGTTCCTCTTGCCTCCCTGTGAGACAAAAGCTGTGATAAATAAATCCCCAGCTTCGGGAGCCTTGCCTTTAGTGGAGTCAGGTGCTGTTTCCTCACCCAAAACTTGTCTGTGGAGCTGGCTGGTGAACAGAAGTGATGCCAACCTCTTTGGGGACTACAGAAACCATGTCAGCTGCAGAACATTGGTGCTGTGCCACCACAGCCTTGTTTTCTGTTAAGGGCAGCAGAAGCCAAAGAATCCTCTCTGTTGAGAAACCCATGAATTTGGTAGCAGTGAGAGATCCAGGGACCTGCTGGGTGCCATGTCAGGAGAATGGAAACCATGCAGTGGACTGTAAATTAATTAAAATTTTTTGTAATTCTCTGGCTTTTTGCAAGTCGAAGTTTCATGTAGTGCTATGAGTTTTAAAACATGGTTAACTTTGGTACTGTACTACTTGTCCTTGCTCGCTGCATAATGGGAGATAATGTCCTGGTTGCCCAGCCCCTTTTCCAGTAAATTAAGGATGTTTTGTTTGCATGCTGGTCACTTTAATTTACATTATTCTAGGAATATAATGCACATTCCTGGGAAAATACTCTTTTTCCAATAGAGGGAGTGTTAGTGCCAAGCAATGCCCTTCTTTCTCACTCTCTTTGCATCTTGTAAACCTACCTATAAGCAAATAAAGAGTGTCTTGTGGCTCGGTGCTGTTTGGGCTGAGTTTGCTCCCCACTCTGCACCAGCCAACTGACTTCTCTGAGCCGTGACACTCACACAAAAAAGATCAATCTATTCATAACAGCAGAGTGAAGGGAAAGTGGGTCCTCCCAGAAACCTGCCTCTGGATGGTAGCGCTGAGTCCTCGTCTCTGTCACCCTTTGCATTCGTTTGCCTAATCTCCTGCAGACAAAAAAGTCATGTTGGCATCCAGAAGTCCTTTAAAGGAAAAAAAAAAAGAAGGCAAAAAAATAAAGAAGGGAATTCAACCCTCTAATCCCTGTCACCTTCCCCTCAGAAGGCTGGGGGTGGTGTGGGGTGGGGAGGAGTCGAGCAGCCCCGGCTCTCAGAACAAAACTGATCTAAGCCCTTTGCACAGCAGACAAAGCCTGGGAAGGGGGTGCCCGTCTGGGAGCAGCAGCTGGGCTGTGAACCCTGAGAGCCCTCTGCTCCAGGTCCTGCTGGATCTCTGCACTGCCCAGCCCCTCCCTGGGGAGCACTGGGGCATCCCTAGCCAGTTCCTGGGAAGGTGGGGTGCACTAGGGCATCCCCAGCCCCTCTATGGGGAGGTGGGATGCAGTGGGACATCCCCAGCCAGTTCCTAGGGAGTTGGGATGTTCTGGGACATCCCCAAACCCTCTATGGGGAGGTGGGATGCACTGGGACATCCCCAGCCCCTCCCTGGGAAGGTGGGGTGCACTGGGGCATCCCCAGCCCCTTCCTGGGAAGGTGGGATGCACTGGGACATCTCCAGCCCCTCTATGGGGAGGTGGGATGCACTGGGACATCTCCAGCCAGTTCCTGGGAAGGTGGGGTGCACTGGGACATCCCCAGCCCCTCTATGGGAAGCTGGGGTGCACTGGGGCATCCCCAGCCCCTCTGTGTGGAAGGTGGGGTGCACTGGGACATTTCCAGCCCCTCCCTGGGAAGGTGGGGTGCATTGGGACATCCCCAGCCCCTCCATGGGGAGGTGGGATGCACTGGGACACCCCTAGCCAGTTCCTGGGAAGGTGGGGTGCACTGGGACATCCCCAGCCCCTCCATGGGGAGGTGGGATGCGCTGGGGCATCCCCAGCCCCTCCCTGGGAAGGTGGGGTGCACTGGGGCATCCCCAGCTTTCCTCCCTGGGGAGGTGGGGTGCACTGGGGCATCCCCAGCCCCTCTATGTGGAAGGTGGGGTGCACTGGGGCATCCCTAGCCCCCAGCTTTCCTCAGACACCCCAGCCCCCTGCCCC